>CM033643.1:122079879-122605892 GCA_019512145.1 Engystomops pustulosus
CCACGGAGAGGGGCACGGGTGTGCCCACGATCCGTGACATGGATCATGGGGTCCCATGACCGTACACCCCCCCTTTGGCCTTCCCCTCTTCTTGGTCCCAAGGAGCCTCTGGAGAAGGTTACAGTTCAGAATATTCTCCTCTGGCTCCCAGGATCTCTCCCCGGGCACAAACCCCTAGCAGTCCACAAGGAAGAACCGCTTACCTCTCACAGTCTTCATGTCCAGCACCTCCATAACTTCATAGACATCTGGGCAGTCAGCCCCAGGAGGAGGAGATTGCTGAGAAAAGCGGTTCAAGACGACAGGCTTCAGGAGGGAGACATGGAAGGAGTTCGGGATGTGTATGGATGGATGGAGGCAGAGTTTGTAGGCCACAGGGTTGATGCACTTGATAACTTCAAAGGGACAGAAGAAGTGGGGGCCAAGCTTGTAGCTGGGTTTCTTCAGCGTACATATTTGGAAGATAAACAGACCTTGTCACCTGGAAAGAAGACAGGAGGAGGACACGTCTTCTTGTCAGCCTGAGTCTTGCTGCGATCAATGACAAGGAGAAGAAACTGAGGAATTGGTCCCAAATTGACTTAAGGTCCTGCATCAGATCCTCTACCACCGGGACATCGGAGGGAATAGACAGGAGAAGACGAGGGATTCGTCCATAGACCACAAAGAACCGAGCTGCGCCAGCAGACCCTGAGACTCGACAGGCTGAGACGAAGTGGTGGAGGTAACAGCCCAAAGTCTGGTTCTCCCTCTCTACTTGACCATTCAACTGAGGGTGGTAGGCAGAAGAAAAGTCAAGATTAACTTGCAGCTGGTTGCACAAGGAACGCCACAAACTGGACCCCCCGGTCATAAACGAGGCTGAAGCAGCCTTTGAAAAAACTGAGCCAAGTGAGGCAGACATGGAAGCTGGACTTGCGTTCCTCGAACACAGAACAGAATTCAGCCAGGAATGCAGTAGGAATGCCACCTTGGAGCATTCAGTGACAAACTGGGATGGCATCAGTTCTATGTGCAGTGATCACTGAGTAATAAAGCCCCTGCCATCATACTTATCAGGCATTGAGAGTCTGAGCCTTGATTCTGCCGCCGGTAGACAAGCCGGAGTGACTGGAGAGGTCGCAGGAGTAGTCGCTGGAACTGCCGCTGGAGTAGTCACAAGAGCCTGTGACTGGTGCTTGGAGGTAAACAGCTGTTGCAGCGCGGCGGTAACTTTACTAAGCAGTTCTTCTTGAGAAGCCGCGATGGCAGCCAAGATGGAGGTACCTTCACAGGCCTTGTGGTCAGGCTTGAGCAGACAGTCAGGGCAGGCGGCAGAGATGCAGAAGTCCAAATCCGGGGTCAGCAATGGGAGGTCAGAGCAGAAGGGAACGGGAACACAGGAACATGGAAAAGGAATGCTGGAACGCAGGAGGGGGAACACTGGAACATGGGAACACAGGAGCAGGAACATTGGAACACATGAACGGACTGGAACACGGGAACGGGAATGCAGGAACGGAATACAGGAACAGGAACACAGCTACGGAATACAGGAACAGGAACGCAGGAACTCACAGGGGGCTATCACTATAGACAATATGGCCTGAAGATCCGATGGGGAGTGATGGGAACCGCTGCATACGCTGGCCCTTTAAAATACAGGTGGGGGGATCTGTTCACATTTTTGTTTGCTATCCAAGAACATTGGATAATGTGTCTGTAGGATGTCAAAATTGGTGATATTCCCATTGTCATATTTGGTTCAGTGTTGTCATGGGATTTAACAACAGTCTGTCAAATCGGGCTGTAAGGTCAAGCTAATTTAAACCTTGTTTTCAAGCCCTAATTGTAGTAGCAAGGGTTGCTCAAATGTCGGTTGCTTGCATGGCAGGGTTGATTCGATGACATTCTAGGAAGTGCCAATCTGTCAAGGTGCATTGGAAGTCCTAATGCAGAGGGGGTTAACACCCATCCCGGAGATTGATTGCTCATCTGTAGTACGCACTGCTTCTTGAACATTCCTGTCTCTGGACAAAATTTTTTTCGAATGGTCAGCTGATTGGAAGCTATCAATCAAGGCAGGAAGGAATCGGCTATTTAAAGAGCTGCCGTTCGGTTCATTAAGGAGTTTATCATGATGAGGAGTCCACCCTCCCACCCTATTGCAGTCTGTCTCCCAAAGACTGTCGTGGTGTCTTAATTGAAGGGCTGTGCCCCCCAGTTAAGCCTGGAGTGACTGTTGATATAAGATGAATTATAATTTATTATTTATTAGTTTCAATTATTTATTATTTATTAAATTATTATTATATGTTACTTTAATAAAAGACTACTGCCTATTATATTCAATTCATAAATCGTCTTGTGATTTTATATGTAGGTATGTTGGTTTGGGTGGGATGGGACTGTGCTACGATGTTAGCTGTTATTTTCCTACAATCCTACTATCCATCTTCTAGCGCTTTCTGTCCACATCAATCTGTCCCTTCTTCCCTTGCCTATATGCACCTTTCAAAACAACACAACCTATTTAAGAAAAAACCAGGTTTACAACAGAATCTAGTAATGATAAGAAAAACACTTTATTTTGATAAAAAAGATCAAGCAAAAGTTGTACAAGACAGACATTGTTACAAAGGGAGATAGCCAGTTAGTGCTGGAAAGGAGATCTAAAATCAACAAGGAGGCTGGGACAATGAAAAAATATATGTTTAGTGCATAAGTGAAACTACTCTCAGGTGCCTGCATCAGCAGCAATATAATAGAAGTAATCGTGGGTAGTAAGATCTTATGAGACTATTACCTGGGCACCAGGAGTATACACAGTCTCCAAGGTGAGTAGACACCCCGACGCGCGTTTCGGCACGCTGCCTTCGTCAAGGGGTAATGTGGTACAAACACTGGGCGGTATTTAAATAAACAATAGCCAATAAGGATCGAGAGATCAGGAAAACACACCTGTGAGTAATGGATCGCTGGTTGTACTGCATGAATGCTAGTGTGACGTACTTCCGGTTTAGCGGAGCGGTCACGTGATGGTCACGTGACATCAATAGTCACGTGACCTAATCACGCGGCCGATGACGTCACACTCGAAATCGCGTGTCTCACGCGATTACGAACAGAGGGAGAGACTGTACTGGCAGATTTAGCGATCCCGTTGTAATCGGACATATGAGAGTTGGTAGTGAATAAGTAAGCATTCAACCCGTACCTGGTATCGTTGTCCACAGGACAAATACAATAGTGATCATTTTGAATACAAAAATTATGCAGTATATATATATACATAACATAAGGAGGTATATAATTAAATTCATCATTTCATTATTCTTGACTCAAAGTGATAATAGTGCATCAACAAACATTTATATTCTTATTCAGGGAAAAGGAAATCTAAAACTGCTTATTACAACATACCTAAAACAAGACCCATTAAAGTGATCACAGTGCATAATTTCACAAATAATCATATGTGTATATCTGTTAATCTCTTATATTGCCTTTTACGGCATAATTTTTAAGAACCTAGTGCACAAGGTATTTTGAGTTCACATAACGATTTAAAGTGACTAGAAAAAGGGAGAGTGAAATAATGTGCTTCAGTGAAGGGGTGAAAAAATGTGCAATGAGTGATACAACAAAAGGGAGGGGAAAAGAAAAAGTGCACAGTGCTCAATTGATAGGAATGGTGCAGTGCAATATTGAAAAAATTTTTTTTTGTCAAAAATTCATCGAATTCTCTATGTGTTTCTGCTTAAGGGGGGAAACCCGAGTTGCGTGCCTGGCGCCAATGGCACACAACTGGGGGCCCCAATTAACCCGGGATATATGTCCACCGGGACAGGCTGACATGGCCCATATCCATTATAAAAATCATCAAAAGTGTACACAGAAAAATCATATACTAAAATGAAAGGTCATCCCCATAAACGGTCTTTGACTCTACTTCTGATGCCATGACATAATTCTACTTTTTTACTGTTGGACTGTACTCGTGTCGTCTGTGGATGTAATGATATCCAGGTACTTAGATCGGCTGCAAATAACTCATTGTTATCAACTTCGGATGCCAGAATTCTTCACAGGAGGGAGGAAAGAGGAAGATCTTCACAGGAGAAAGGGAAAATCGGAATATCAACATAGTTTAACCTATGGCTATATAGAAAAGACAAAAATTATATATATAAATTAGTATATCAACCAAAAACATAAGATCAATTTATACACAAAAAATTAAAAAACACATATAATGGTTAGTTAAAAGGCCCAACTGTCTGGGTGGGATCAAAGGAAAGGAGCGAAGCTCAAGGATTCGTTAAGTCCATACGGTCTGGTTGTGTTGAGAACCCAAATCCATTTTGATTCGCATTGTGCTAACCTTTGGGAAATAGGACCACCTCTGATGTTATTCATGATATGATCAATACCACATACCTGTAATAATCTTGAATCGCAGTTGTGGATGTCCCTAAAATGTTTTGCTACCGGTAGGCCCTCGGTACAGAAATCCCCTCTTTTTGCTGCTTCGATATCCCTTACGTGTTCCCTGACACGCACTTTTAATTCTCTAGATGTTAAACCAACATAAATTTTTCCACAGGGGCATGTGGCATGGTAAATAACTGCTTTGGTCTTGCTTTTTTCTTAAATAGGTTGTGTATATTCAATACCAGTTACAGGGTGCCCCGAACCTCCAATCCAGAGGATTCTGGGATACTATTCCATTTTAGTTGTAATTGTTCTTGGAGAATATTACTGTTTTTTGCTGTGTTATCCACAGATTTGCGAACAATTGGAACCATGGATTTTAAAGCCAGAGAAAATTTCTGGCTTTCACAGGCGGAACAGGTTTTTGTTTTTGGGAGTGAACCGGCCTTGTTGGAAAGTGAGGATCAAAGGAATGCGAGCGAACTACAAAGGAAATTGAAATTACTACTACACCGTAAAATACGGATCTGGTGGAATAAAACATCTCTAGAGAAATACACCCAACAAAAAATGATACCGAGAGGCCTAAGAATAAAAATGTTCCCCTCCTTTCCGGTGGAGGATGAGGACTTTCGTTCTAGATGGGAAGAGGCATGTTCAATGTGCTCCTTCAAGTTAATGGGCCTCCTTGTTGAGCAAAACCAACAAACGTTGGTAGAGATAGAAAAAGAAGTCGAGTTAATAAAAACACAGTTGCTAACATGTCTATCTGAAGACAACTTGACTGTATTCAACTCCTCTATAGACACTGATTTCCAAGAATGGGAGAAAAAGATAAAAGAAGTCAAGATCAAGAAATACAATAGAGATCTAGGCGATTATCAACGCAAGCAGGTATACAAGTGGGGGAGACCACATAACACCTCGCATCAGAGAAGAACTATGAGCAGGTCATCTTCTATGTCGTCCGTGGCATCATATAATGATGGAAATGAAAGTAATAGTACCCGCGAAGTGACCCCAAGAGGACGGGGTGGTAAGAGAAAACTGGGACCCAGTCAACAACAAACGGATAACAAATGGAAACCCGAAACTCGGAGTGGAGCCTCAACATCCCAGCTGAAGGTAATAAATTTATCACAACATGTATTAACGTCTGATGAGCGATTAGTATTGGAAAAGGGCCTAACCTTCTCTCCCTCTGCTCGCTTCGATCCCTTCATAGCCATAAAAGATCTACACATCTTTGCACGGTCGCTGATACATCGGATATGGTATCATGAGGAAGACCCAAAAAACATCTTCCCAACTATTGCTGAACAGGAGGCTGTGCATATACTGGAAGAATTAAGAAATGAATCAAATAACGAAGACACGAACTACGGTAAGATACCCGAATGCATACGCCCAAAATCCAAGAAATTCCCCGCATTATCCACATACCCCACCGTAGACTTATTTGTTAAACTTGTCTCTGAAGAATTAAGACAGCTGCCGCATCATGTTAATCATGATAACTTAACAACCGGCATGCGAAAAGCACTTAAAACCCTAAAATCCCTGGACAACGTAATTATAAAACAGGCCGACAAGGGCGGAAACGTTGTCCTTTGGCCTAAACATATGTACGAATGTGAAGCGTACCGTCAACTGAACAACACCACGTGTTACAAAAAACTGACTTTCAATCCCACAAATAAATTTTTGGGGGAGATTGAGATAAAGTTGAAAAAGGCCATTAGGGATGGAGTGATCTCAAAAGAACTTGCCGATGCCCTCACAGTCAAGGTACCAAAAGTGCCTACACTTTATTTACTACCCAAAATACATAAAAATGCAGTCTGTCCCTCGGGACGCCCCATTATTTCCGGTAGGGGCGGACTAACTGAGGGCATCGGCAAGTTCATCGATCACCATCTCAAAGGCATTGTGGAATGCTTACCGTCCTATGTAAGGGATACGTCTGATTTGCTTCAGAGGGTCGAGGGAATACATTTGGAAGACGACATGTTACTAGCGACTCTCGATGTAGAGTCGCTGTACACCAGCATTAAACATGAAGATGGTTTAAGAGCAGTTGAGTTTTTTCTATCTTCCTCAAATTTGGAGGCCGGACTAAGGCTTCTGCTCCTAGAGTTGCTTGAGTTTGTCCTTTCACGCAATTATTTTGTGTTTGGGGGGTCCTTCTTCCTACAGCTCCAGGGAACGGCGATGGGGGCGGCTTGTGCCCCCTCATATGCCAACTTGTTCCTGGGGCTGTGGGAGAGGGATCTCCTAACAGGCGACCGGGATGTCGGTATGGACCGTGCCATACTTTGGGCGCGGTACATAGACGACATCCTGGTCGTCTGGAAGGGTACGGCTCAGCAACTAGAGGCCTTTATTCAGAGATTGAACCAAAACAATCTTAACATTAAGTTGACCCATCATATCAGTGCCAGCAGTGTGGAATTTTTGGATGTCATATTGAGTCGTAACGAATTCGGATTTCTTCATTCAGATATCTACCGCAAAGACACTGCTGTTAATGCACTTCTACACGCTTCATCCTCGCACCCAATCCAAACAATTAATGCTATACCGATTGGTCAATATCTGCGCATTCGACGCATCTGCTCTTCAGAGGAAGAATTTAAGAAACGAGCAGATGAACTGAGGTCCAGATTCCGGGATCGGGGTTACAGTCAACGCTCTCTTAGAAAAGCATACATTCGTGCAAAGAATACATCGAGACTGGAACTTCTGTACCCGAAACCAAAGGTTGAACAACAACAAAAAAATCAGCAGGTAAGATTCATTTCGAATTACCATTGTCAATGGGGAAATATGAAAAATATACTTAGCCGGTATTGGCCCATACTGAGGTCAGACAATGTTCTGACCCAATACCTTCCCCCAAGACCCGGTATCACTGCTCGAAGAGCAAAAAATTTAAAAGACCTCTTAGTTAAGAGCCACTATGAAAAAAGAGAGATCAACCCCTTCTCAAAATCCAGGGGACCGAGGTGGGGATGTAAACCCTGTGGAACCTGCGTAGCGTGTCCTAATATAATGAGAACCGACACCTTCACAGATTCCTCTGGACAGAAGACCTTCAAAATCCTGCACTCCATAAACTGCAAGACCAAAGCAGTTATTTACCATGCTACATGCCCCTGTGGAAAAATTTATGTTGGTTTAACATCTAGAGAATTAAAAGTGCGTGTCAGGGAACACGTAAGGGATATCGAAGCAGCAAAAAGAGGGGATTTTTGTACCGAGGGCCTACCGGTAGCAAAACATTTTAGGGACATCCACAACTGCGATTCAAGATTATTACAGGTATGTGGTATTGATCATATCATGAATAACATCAGAGGTGGCCCTATTTCCCAAAGGTTAGCACAATGCGAATCAAAATGGATTTGGGTTCTCAACACAACCAGACCGTATGGACTTAACGAATCCTTGAGCTTCGCTCCTTTCCTTTGATCCCACCCAGACAGTTGGGCCTTTTAACTAACCATTATATGTGTTTTTTAATTTTTTGTGTATAAATTGATCTTATGTTCTTGGTCGATATACTAATTTATATATATAATTTTTGTCTTTTCTATATAGCCATAGGTTAAACTATGTTGATATTCCGATCTTCCCTTTCTCTTATGAAGATCTTCCTCTTTCCTCCCTCCTGTGAAGAATTCTGGCATCCGAAGTTGATAATAATGAGTTACTTGCAGCCGATCTAAGTACCTGGACATCATCACATCCACAGACGACACGAGTACAGTCCAACAGTAAAAAAGTAGAATTATGTCATGGCATCAGAAGTAGAGTCAAAGACCGTTTATGGGGATGGCCTTTCATTTTAGTATATGATTTTTCTGTGTACACTTTTGATGATTTTTATAATGGATATGGGCCATGTCAGCCTGTCCCGGTGGACATATATCCCGGGTTAATTGGGGCCCCCAGTTGTGTGCCATTGGCGCCAGGCACGCAACTCGGGTTTCCCCCCTTAAGCAGAGACACATAGAGAATTTGATGAATTTTTGACAAAAAAAAATTTTTTTCAATATTGCACTGCACTATTCTTATCAATTGAGCACTGTGCACTTTTTCTTTTCCCCTCCCTTTTGTAGTATCACTCATTGCACATTTTTTCACCCCTTCACTGAAGCACATTATTTCACTCTCCCTTTCTCCAGTCACTTTAAATTGTTATGTGAACTCAAAATACCTTGTGCACTAGGTTCTTAAAAATTATGCCGTAAAAGGCAATATAAGAGATTAACAGATATACACATATGATTATTTGTGAAATTATGCACTGTGATCACTTTAATGGGTCGTGTTTTAGGTATGTTGTAATAAGCAGTTTTAGATTTCCTTTTCCCTGAATAAGAATATAAATGTTTGTTGATGCACGATTATCACTTTGAGTCAAGAATAATGAAATGATGAATTTAATTATAGACCTTCTTATGTTATGTATATATATATATTGCATAATTTTTGTATTCAAAATGATCACTATTGTATTTGTCCTGTGGACAACGATACCAGGTACGGGTTGAATGCTTACTTATTCACTACCAACTCTCATATGTCCGATTATAACGGGATCGCTAAATCTGCCAGTACAGTCTCTCTCTCTGTTCGTAATCGCGTGAGACACGCGATTTCGAGTGTGACGTCATCGGCCGCGTGATTAGGTCACGTGACTATTGATGTCACGTGACCATCACGTGACCGCTCCGCTAAACCGGAAGTACGTCACACTAGCATTCATGCAGTACAACCAGCGATCCATTACTCACAGGTGTGTTTTCCTGATCTCTCGATCCTTATTGGCTATTGTTTATTTAAATACCGCCCAGTGTTTGTACCATATTACCCCTTGACGAAGGCAGCGTGCCGAAACGCGCGTCGGGGTGTCTACTCACCTTGGAGACTGTGTATACTCCTGGTGCCCAGGTAATAGTCTTATAAGATCTTACCACCCACGATTACTTCTATTATATTGCTGCTGATGCAGGCACCTGAGAGTAGTTTCACTTATGCACTAAATACATTTTTTCATTGTCCCAGCCTCCTTGTTGTTTTTAGATCTCCTTTCCAGCACTAACTGGTTATCTCCCTTTGTAACAATGTCTGTCTTGTACAATTTTTGCTTGATCTTTTTTATCAAAATAAAGTGTTTTTCTTATTATTACTAGATTCTGTTGTAAACCTGGTTTTTTCTTAAATAGGTTGTGTATATTCAATACCAGTTACAGGGTGCCCCGAACCTCCAATCCAGAGGATTCTGGGATACTATTCCATTTTAGTTGTAATTGTTCTTGGAGAATAACTTCAATACATCTGGCGTCCATCCCCAGTATTATTAAGATGCGAACACGTTTCCAAGACTACATGCTTCATGAGTCGACATTACTGAGTTCGTGATTGTCTGATGTTGGGCAGAGTTTTTGTAAGGCGCACACCGTTGTGCCTTGATTATAACTTCAAGGGACAGAATAAGTGGGGGCCAGCTGTGTATCTGGGTTTTCTTCAGCGTCCTATTTGAAATAACCAGACC
The DNA here is from genome assembly GCA_019512145.1 of Engystomops pustulosus. Classification (NCBI taxonomy): domain Eukaryota; kingdom Metazoa; phylum Chordata; class Amphibia; order Anura; family Leptodactylidae; genus Engystomops; species Engystomops pustulosus. Next base: position 122,089,853 of record CM033643.1, read on the forward strand.
TGTTGGTCCCCCTGGAAATAGACAGGAGGATTATACTCTTCTTGTCCGCCTGAGTCCTTTCTGCATCAAATACGAAAGGATAAGAAACTGAGAATTTGTCCCAAATTGACTTACGTCCTGCATCAGATCCTGTGAACTACTACCCGACCGTTACCATTCTGATTGACATAATAACGAATTAATACTTACTAGTGATTCTTGCTTAGACCACAATGAACCGAGCTGCGCAGCATACCCTGATACCTCTACATGCTGATGTGACTAAGTGGTTTAGGTAACACCCAAAGTCTGTTTCGTTCCTCCCCTCTCTACTGTACCTTCACCTGAGGGTTGTAGGCAATACGAAAGTCAAGATTAACTTGGCTGGTTGCACAAGTAACGCCACAACTGGACCCCCGTCCATAAACGAGCTGGCAGCCTTTGTAAAAACTTGAGCCAAGTGAGTCAGACATTGAAGCTGGACTTGCGTTCATCGAACACATACACGGAATTCAGCCAGGAATGCAGTAGGAGTTCCCTTGTAGCTTCAGTGACAAACTGGGAATGCATCATTCTATGTGCATGATCACTGAGTACTAAAGCCCCTGCATCATACTTATCAGGCATTGATAGTCTGAGCCTTGAATTCTGTCTGCTGCGCGCCGTATACAAGCCGGAGTGACTTGAAGGTCGCAGGAGGTAGTCGCTGGAACTGCCGCTTGGAGTAGTTCACAAGTAGCCTGTACTGGTTGCTTGGAGTAAACAGCTGGTTTGCAGCGCTCGGTTACTTTCACTAAGCCAGTTCTTCTTGAGCATGCCGCGATGCAGGCCAAGATTGAGGTACCGCTCACACAGGCCTTGTGGTCATGCTTGAGCATACAGTCCATGGCAGGCGCGAGATGCAGAAGTCCAAATCCGTTGTCACAATGGGAGGTCGAGCAGAAGGGGAACGTGAACAACATTAACATGGCAAAAGTAATGGCTGTAACCGCAGGATGGGGAACACGTAACATGGAACACAGGAGCAGGAACATTGGAACCATGAACGGACTTGACACACGGGACGGGGAATTCAGGACTGAATACAGGAACATTAACACAGCTACGAATACAGGAACAGTAACGCAGGAACTCACAGGGCTCGCACTATAGACATGGCCTGAAGAATCGCGATGTGGAGGTGATGGAACCGCTGCATACGCTGGCCCTGTTAAAATACAGTGGGGGGTCTGTTCACATTTTTGTTGTGCTAATCCCAGAACCTTGGGGAAAATATGTGTCTGTAGGAGGGTCAATTTGGGTGGATATTCCATTGTCATATTTGGTTTCAGTGGTTGTCATGGGATTTAAAACAACAGTCTGTCAAAATCGGGCTGTACGGTCAAGGGCTAATTTAACCGTGTTTTCAAGCCCTAATGTAGTTATCAAGGGTTGCTCAAATGTCGGTTGCTTGCATGGCAGGGTTGATTCATGACATGCTCGTAAATGTGCCAAGCTGTCAGGTGTCATTGGAATCCTATGCAGAGGTGGTTAACACCCATCCCGGATTGATTGCTCATCTGTAGTACGCACTGCTTCTTGAACATTCCTGTCCTCTGGACAAATTTTTTTCGAATGGTCAGCTGATTTGGAAGCTATCAATCAGGCAGGAAGACATTGCTATTTAAGAGCTGCCGTTCGGTTCATTAAGGAGTGTTAATCATATGAGGAGTGCCACCCTCCCACCCTATTGCAGTCTGTCCTCCCAACGACTGTCCGTGGTGTCTTAATTGAAGGGCTTGGCCCACCCAGTTAAGCCTGGAGTGACGTGTTGATATAGATAATTATAATTTATTATTTATAGTTTCAATTGTTATATTATTATTTTATTAAATATTATATATGTTTACTTTTTAATAAAGACTGCTGCCTATTTAATTCAATTCATAAATCAGTCTTGGATCTTATAGTATGTATGTTGGTTTGGGTGGGATGGGAACGTGCTACGATGTTAGCTGTTATTTTCCTACAATCCTCTACCTCTTCTAAGCGCTTTCTGTCCACATCATCTGTCCCTTCTTCCTTGCCATATGCATCACCTATTTCAAAAAACAAGCTACTGAACCTGTGTGTAATGCATACATAATATTTTGTAAGTTCTTGGTTCAATTTTGGGGTTGCTAATCCGATCGTCGCAGCATGGCCTTTTTTTAAAAAAATACGCTACTGGGCCTGTATGTGTTCCATATATCATATATGAAAATAATATATTTGCATTCTTGCAAAGACAACACCCATGTCTATATGAATTAACTTTGGCTCAAAGAGAACCTTTCACCACCTAAGTCATTAACATACCATTCCGAAGGTTCTCCTTTTAAATTTCCTTTCTAGCTCCCTTGTTTGTTAAGATATCAGTGCTGGTATCTGACCATTTTACCATTTTAATCCCCTCCACAGTTACAGAGGTGATGTTGGAGTGGGGCAGAGTGCATGCATTATGCTAATCTTCTCTCACATTGTCCAAACAGCAGAGTCAGAGAAGCTTCTATATACATTCCCAGTAGGACTTCCCTATACTTATCTATCACACTGTCTGCTGCTGCATGTTCTACAGCACTAGCCCCTAGGCAATGAGCATGTTTTGTAGCAGTAGCCACCTAGAAAGCATCCATGTTATTTACCTTCAACATGTAGGCAACCAGTATGTTCTATAGAAGTAGCCAAATGCAAAGGTGGCTACTGCTATAGCACATGCTCATTGCCTAGGTTGATATTATAGAGCATACTCTAAACTATAGGCACTGTGACTATTGGTTAAAACAGGGGCACTTTCATTATTATATAAAAGTGGGGCAGACACTGTGACGATTGTCTAAAAGTGAGACAGGTGCTGTGATTATTGGCTAAATGCATGGATGTGGGACTACTGGCTAAATAGGAGCAGACACTGTGACTTGGCTATTGGCTAAGAGGAGAACAGAACTTTGACTTTTGGCTAAAAGGGGGGCACTATGTTTAGTGGTTATTGGGGGCAGGCAATGTGAGTGTTGGCTAAAAGGGGGTCATTGTGAATGCTAGCTAGAAGTGGTCCTGTAATGCCTAGTTGTTAATTAATAAACCCGGCACCTTTGGCAAATTTAAAGGGCCAGCGCGCCACTAATTGGCGCTGGCCATTTTCACTAAACTACTTAGAGCCTCCATCTTCCTGTATCTCTTTTTCTCTTGCCGGATCTTTTGGGCCTCACGCCTTGAGAAAGCTTTACTACTGCGATTAGCCTGCGTTTTCCTGTGTCTCCTGACGGTTCCTGTGGCCTCCTGTCGTTCCTGTGTCCCTCCGTGTTCCTGTGTTTCCTGAGCTCCTCCGTGTTTCCGTGCACCAGTGTTCCTCCGTGCTGCTGTTCTGTGTTCCCGCAAGCCTGACAATATCCAGGGTAACAGCAGAGGTTCTTTTTCCAATGGATATCAGGGTGAAAAGACGTATTACTGTGGCACAACCCGAATGATAAATGCTATATAGCTAAAAAAGCAATTGTATTTAATATTTATACCAAGGTTAAAATACATATAAAAGAAATAAAATCGGACAATGTGTTTCACGACTGCTACTGGGCGCTTCGTCAGGTCAATAAAAAGTACATACAGTTACGGTGTTATATAATGGGTTAATGGAAATGAAGTCATGGTTTACAAGGGAAAAAAAGAGGGTTTCAATAACTTAATTGTCGAACATTCACTATAATTCATAATTAACAAATTAATTTCTTCTTTACCAATTGTAGATAGCCTACGATCCAAATTAATATATATACAGGCAGTCCCCAGGTTACGTACAAGATAGGTTTTGTAGGATTGTTCTTATAGATGAGTCGAGCAATTCAAATGCTCGGGTACTCGTTACTCGAGCCGCGAACATTTCCTGATTACTCGAGTGCTCGTTCGAGTACGAGCCCCATTGAAAGCATGGGAGACCAAGCATTTTTTAGTAAAATTAAAAAATGACGATCACTGTTTCAGTTGCAGATGTTTTCACTAAAAGAACAAGTGAAAGAAACAGCAGAACAGATTGCAGATGTTCGCGAACATCTGCGATCTGTTCCCGGACACGCGTGCAGAACGATGTTCTCTGCAATCGTATTTGAGAACAATAGTGTGAAGAACAACTTGCAGATGTTTGGAAACATCTGCAAGTTGCTTCTTCACCTCATTTGTCTTCAAATCTATTGCGGATAACACCGTTCTGCAAGCGTGTCTCGGGACATCTGGCGATCTGCTCCTCCGGAGACAACGGTTTTCTCCCCAATTATTCGAAGAACAATATGTGTAAGAACAACTTGCAATGTTTGTCAAACATCTGCAAGTTGTTCTTCACACATATTGTTTCTTCAAATACTATTGCACAACACCGTGCAGCGTGTCTCTGGAACATCTGCGAATCTGCTCCGGAGACAACGCGTGCAGAAAACGTGGTTCTCCGCAATAGTATTTGAAGAACAATATGTGTGAAAGAACAACTTGCAGATGCTTGCACCATCTGCAGTTGTTCTGCTACACATATTGTTCTTCGAATACTATTGCGCGAGAACACCGTTCTGCACGCGTGTCTCCGGAGCAATCGCAGATGTTCGCGAACATCTGTCAATCTATTCTGCACAGTGTTTTTTCACTGTGTTTCTTCAATTAAATGATTAAATTAATGTTTTAATTGTATTTTTTTACTGTTCTTTACTTTTTTTTTTTTTTTTAATAATAAATGCTCGTTATCGAGCAGAAATATCTCGTCCGAGTACGAGTCCGTCCGAGTATGCTAATACTCGACCGAGCATTAACTCGGACAGTATACTCGCTCACACTATTCTTAAGTTGAATTTGTATGTAAGTTGGAACTGTATATTTTATAATTGAAACTCCAGACACATTTTTTCTGTCTCTGTGACAATCGGATTTTAAAAATGTTGGATTGTCATAAGAACCAGGATTAACAATAAAGCTGCACGTTTAATAAGTGTTATAGCTTTTTATTGTAGCCTGAGGCTAAAGTACAGTAAATTACCAATTACCAGAGGTCCGTTTGTAACTAGGGGTCGTCTGTAAGTCGGGTGTCCTTAAGTAGGGGACCGTCTGTACATAAATATCTCCAAGTAAAAATAGAATAAAGTTATAAAGGTAGTAAAGTTCAGGGTATATTTCTCATTATTCTCGTTAAGACCATAGTTTTTTCCACACGTTTTGTGCTTTGATAAACACTCCTGTTGGGTGAGACCAATAATTTTATGATATGGTTATTTTAAGATATGGGACAGATAACCTTTCTTTAAAAGATTATTTTTTTTTTTAGCACTAATGCTTGTTTTTTAAAAACAGAGAGGTTTGTGCAATTTGTCTGTGTCAATACCCCTTTGTATTGACTATAGGGAATATTGTCTTTTCATTTTTTTAAATGAGAACTTTCATAGTTCAGGTAACTGTTTGTGTCCACCTTTTTTTTAAAAAAAAGGTAGACGTAGAAATGGACCCTTCGTTGATACACAATTCCAGATCTAAAAATATGATAGATTTTTTTAGTAAAGGGAGGCATCTAGGGGCTTTTTATTAGTAAAGGGAGGCAGCTAGGGCCTTTTTATTAGTAAAGGGAGGCCTTTTATGACTGTTTTAGTGTCATTTTGTGCTATTTTGGTTGGTGGTGTGCCCCAGGATTTTCTAAGTATAAAAAGTGTGCCGCGGCTCAAAAAAGGTTGAAAATCACTGCTCTAGAAGACTCCATAATCAGTCTCTGGTATGAGGTGTTGGCATAGGGAAATGCAGATAAGAACCACAAGGTGGCAGCAAAGCACCTTACTTATATAGTACTGCATGCAGTGTATCCAGATGAGGAGTAGCACAGACAAAGCAGTAATGGCTAGTCCTCGTTAGTATAGTGGTAAGTATCCCCGCCTGTCACGCGGGAGTCCGGGGTTCGATTCCCCGACGGGGAGGCCAAAGTTTTGTGTATATTATTACAGGTTTTTTGGACAACTTTGTCATAGTTGTTAGGTGAGTTGTTCCAAGTAGTGGTTAATTGTGTTTTTCTATTATTTAGACTTTTCTTTTTGGTATGGGTATATGGTGTAAATAGACTAGTTGATTACTGCATGTAATTAATTAATTAATTAATTAGTTCATTCATTCATTCATTCATTCATTCAATGCACGTTATTAAGACAGATTCGGAGGTGGACTCTGTGGAGTGTATAGTCATTGCTGAACAACATGGGTCTAGTAGTTGTTACTCATGGCCGGTTAGCTCAGTTGGTTAGAGCGTGGTGCTAATAACGCCAAGGTCGCGGGTTCGATCCCCGTACGGGCCACTTCCTTTTGTAACGTGTTAGAATCTGTCATGATGAATAAAATCTAGCTATCGATAGCGAGATCCATGTATTTTATTTCAATTGTAATACAGACAACTGTGCACATAAGCTTTTAACACGTAGGGGGTAAAACTTGCTTAAGCAACCATGTTTGGCGATTATATGTTACTGTACAAAAAATGTGAATATTGTACCGTTTATAAAAGTTTGGCCTCCCCGTCGGGGAATCGAACCCCGGTCTCCCGCGTGACAGGCGGGGATACTTACCACTATACTAACGAGGACTGGCTGTGGGGCTGCAGAGGTCACTAGTGGTCACATAGACACCACATCCATTGGACAGTGTTAGTTTTCTGCGTAGCTGCGATGTGTTATGTATATGTGTTATGTACGGCGGATTCTGTGCTTCTCCTGTGTCTACATTCTACAGCAAACGTGTCATGAGTTGTATATACCGAATGCATGGAGTCCGCTGGTTCTTCACATGTTCACCTTGTGGAGATGTTATAATAGTACAGTGGTGGCGAACTTATGGCACTGGTGCTAGAGGTGGCACTCAGAGCCCTTTCTGTGGGCACACGGGCCATTGCCCCAGCATACCAGACAGGACTCAAAGAATCTTCCTGCTGTCCCAAGCAACTTAAGATGCTGTTTTCAGTCATACTTTGATACTTACTTCGCTACTTGGGACTGTAGCAAAAGGGAGAATGAATAGACAGGGCCAAATTATCCTCGGTGGACTCTCTGTGTACAGAGGGAAACGGGAAAGAAGCTAAAATGATGCAAATTTAAAATTTTTCTACTGTTTTGCTGTCCTCAAGAGGCCAATATGATTGAAAGTTGTTGAAGAAAAGGGAGCAATAAGTTACTGCTTTAAGTTTTGATTGGCACCTCGCGATAAATAAGGGGGGTTTTGGGCACTTGGCCGATATACTGTAATAGTATATCCTCTGGCAGGTTGTACATAAAGCTTCCAGATAAGGAGAACAGTCAAACATGTCACAGTGATGTCACAAGTAAACTGCAGTGACCTCATCACAGTCACACATTAACAACCAGGCCCTTTTTAGTTTTTGCGTTTTCACTTTTTACCCCCCACCTACAAAAATCCATTACTTTTTAATTTTTCCATGTACAGAGCTGTGTGATGGTTTGTTTTCTGCGTAACAAATTGCACTTCATAGTGACGGTATTTACTATTCCATGCCGTGTACTGGGAAGCAGGAAAACATTTTTCCAATGTGGTGAGATTGGTAAAAAAATTGCATTTGCGCCATTTTCTATGTGCTTTTCACATTTCAATTTTTTTCCATTGATCTGTGGAAAACATTTTTTTTATTTGCATGAAGAAATATTAAAGAAAGCATGTAATTCGGACGTGTACAAAAAGGATGTGTATACACAAAACAGACTGACTAAAAATAGTCAGTTAGGAAAAAGATAGAAAACTGCAAAAAACTGATGTGTGAAAAGTCTTAATTTAAATATTAGTCAAATAAAAAATATTTTTCAGCAAAACTTTAAATTGTTAATATTTGACTAATATTTAAATTAAGACTTTTCTTATCTGCAGTGCTGGTTAACAAACAAAATAATTTTTCAGCAAAAATTAAAACTGTTTAGCTTTTTTAACCAGCACTGCAGATAGAGGCAGACATTGGGGGTCATTTGTCTTATCTCAGTTTGTTTTTGCTATATACTAAAAGTACTTGGCTTTATTCTATAGGGGGCTGGCTATAGACTAAATGGGGCTGTCTGGCTATATACTACAGTGGGCTGGATATACACTACAGGGGGCTGGCTAGCTATATACTACTGGGGGCTGGCTGACTTTAGATTACTAGGGGCTTGCTGGCTATTGGCTATACTACTGGGGGTTGGCTGGTTATATACTACTGGGGGCTAGCTTGCTGGGTATATGCCACTGGGGGCTGGCTGGCTATATGCCACTGGGGGCTGGCTTGCTATAAACTACTGGGAAATTTAAGTGCCTCCGCTTATACTTGGGTCAGCTAATATTTGAGTATATACAGTATAGATGCTAGCCCCTTCAAGTAATTATTTAATATCCTGCCCCCCCCCCCATTTATTTATTTAATACACTGGAGCCCTTAATTAATTTTATAAACTGTCCCCCTAAATTAGTTATTTAATATACATGCCCCCACCTTGTGAACTATTTTATATACTGCCCCCCCCCCCCTCCAATACATTTTTTATAGGGGCCCCAACCCCAATAAATTAATATACTTGACTTGTTTTTAAATCATTACATATACTGCCCACGACCATTAATTATTTAATATACTGGGACACCTCATACATTATATACTGGCGGTCCCCTACTTAAGGACACCCGACTTACAGACAACCCATACTTACAGACAGACCCCTGTGACCTCTGGTGAAGCTCTCTGAATGCTTTACTATAGTCCCAGATTGCAATAATCATCTGTAAGGTGTCTGTAATGAAGCTTTATTAATAATCCTTGGTCCCATTACAGCAAAAAATGTTTAAACTCCAATTGACACTGAGGACTAAATTTTTTTTGTCTGGATCTACAATTATAAAATATACACTTTTACCTTTAACCTTATACTGCCATACTGCGTATAATAATTATTTATTATACGACCCCCACAATTAATTATTTAATATGCTGCCCCCACCCCAAATTAACAATTTTATATACTCGGGCCCCCGCCATATTTTTACTGCTGTTTTGATTTTGCTGAAAAATCACCTTCTCACCTCTGGTTCCCGCATCTTCTTTCTTCTTGCCTCTGCCTGGACAGGAAGGGGTGCACAACTGCTCATCCTGGTATGAGCAGGTAGAGGTAGCATACAGTCACATGCACTTACAGTATATAGACAATATGTCCATCCATACACTGGACCGTACACCATATTGTACAGTGGAAAAAGATAGAGCTTGTACAATCCGCACCCCCCCCTAAATATGGATGTGCCTTACTCTTGCCTATGGGGAGGCTGTATAGGGTGTGCATACATTCATGTGAAAAAGGCCTAAGGTTAAGATAAATGAGGATCAGCAGAAGCTGATTCTAGGAATAGGATAAATTTCCATCATATTTTCAATCCACATTATATTGTCAGTAGTAGATATTGTACCACGGCTGAGATTTTTTTAAGTGAGAAATTTCTAGGGGCATCTGTTCTTGTATGTTATACATCATGTATATTCCACTTCAGTTGATAAGAACCTGAATGAGTCTGACTCAGCTGTACCCTATATTCCTTTCAATCAGGCAACTTGACCTCTTGTGAGTATAGTCATTGCCTATCACCCCATCAGACCAGATTGTTAAGTAAATGACAGAGGCAGCCAGTCTGCTAGCACTGAAATTGCTTCATAGGTGACTGCAGAAGGCGGAAACTAAAGGCAGCTGCCTCAGTGATTGATGGCTCGTCAGCGAGCAGCAAGTCTCCACTGACCATAAAATACCACAGCTGGGATTTTCTATAAGACTTAATTCTACATTTTCAGCTCCAACCCTAAAAGAAATATCGTTGTTCCAGTGATATTCTTTACATCAAAATATGATATGTGCTATCATTATATTGACTATTATAAACATAATATAAATAGTGGTGTGTTAGAACCGAGGATCAGATCCTGCTGCCTCCACATGTCTTACTCGGCTCTACAACAGAGATGTGGGGTAGCTACTCCTCTCTCTGGCCCTGCCCCCTGCTCATCACAGAGACCAAAGAGAAGCAGGACTGCAGGGAATGGGGGAAGTAACTAAGGGTTTTTTTTGTTTAATACCCAGGAACAGGTTAGGACAGGGGGCCATAGTATGAGATAAGACAAGGGGCCACAATATGAGAGAGTACATAGGCCACAATATGATGGGTACACCATGTGAAAGAAAACAGGGGGGACACTATTAGGGGAGAGGGGCACAATATTAGGGAGAACAGGGGAGAACAATATAAGAGAGAGGGCCACAATATAAAAGGACTGTGGGCTACAACATGATGGAGGACTGGAGACCACACTGAGAGAGGGGAGGGAGTGGCAAAATATAAGTCGAGGGGCCACAATATGAGGGAGGACAGGGGGCCACAATATGAGAGAGGAAAACAGGCCACAATATGAGGGTAACACCAAATGAGAGAAAAAAAGGAGGGCACACTATGAGAGAGGACAGGGGACACAATATGCGGGAGAACAGGGGGCCACAATATAAGAGAGGACTGTAGGCCACAATATGAAAGAGGACTATGGGCCACAATATGAGAGATGGGAGGGAGTTGCAACATGAGGGGTGGGGCCACAATATGAGGGAGGATAAGGGGCAACAATATAAGACAGGAAAGGGGGACACAATATGAGAGAGGACAATGGCCCACAGTATGAGGAGAGAGGGACAACATATGAGAGAGAACAGGGGGGCACACTATGAGAGGGGGGACAACAATATGAGACAGAGGGCCACAATGTGGAAAAGTGGAGGGATTTGCAATATAAGGGAGGGGGCACAATATGAGGGAGGATAGGGGGCAACAATATAAGAGAGGAAAGGGGGATATAATATAAGGGTGATGTCAAATAAGAGAGGACAGTGGGGCCCACCATGTGGAGAGGGGGCCACAATATCAGAGAGGACAGGGGACCACAATATGAAGGAGGGAAAAGAGTCACAATATAAGGGGAAGGGCCACAATATGAGGGAGAATAGGGGCAATCATTTAAAAGTGGACAGGGGGCCACAATATGAGAGAGGAAAACAGGCCACAATATGAGGGCAACACCAAATGAGAGAGGACAGGGGGCCACAATATATGAGAGGGGAAGGGCCACAATATGAGGGTAGGAGGCCACAATATGAAAGAGGACAGCAGACCACAATATAAGTGAGGACTGTGAGCCACAGTATGAGAGACGGGAGGGCGTCACAATATAAGGGATAATAGGGGGAAAAATATGAGAGGAAAGGGGGACACAATATGAGAGAAGAAAACAGGCCACAAAATGAGAGAGGACAGGGGGCACGCTATGAGGAGTGGGTGCCATAATATTAGAGAGAGAGGAGGGAGTTGCAATATAAGGGGAGGGTCCACAATATGAGGGAGGATAGCGGGCAACAATATAAGAAAGGGCAGGGGCCACAATATGAGAGAGGACAGAGAGCCACAATATGAGGGGAGAGGGCCATAATAGGAGAAGGATGGAAGACAGGAGCCATACTATAAGGAGGAGAGGGGAGGGCGGCAGAACTACAGAAAGTTAGGGCATTATAGGTTTGTGGAGATAAATAAAAATCAGAAAACAAAAGCAAAGGGAGGATGAAATTAAAGAGGGCATATTATATGTTGCTGAGTTGCGTTAGGGGGTTTTATATGGGTCCATAGAGGAATTGGCCACAGGAACGGGGGGAGTATAATATGTAGGGGCCATTAAGGACAATATTATACTATGTTCGTAAGTGGTGCAAGGGGAAGGACAATGTGCATAGTTTAGGAAAAAAGGGAGGGACCTTGTGTATGATAATGACCTGAAGCTGAGATGTCACTGACTACCCTCAGCACATCCTGTTTGAATCCCTTAAATAAAACCTGATGACCATATAGGGTCACCTATAATATAGTAATGCACAATCAAAGTTAAAGGTCCTTTACTTTCTGTAAAGTTATATTCAATTTAATACCTGGATAAAAATATATGGGTGAGTAGATTAGAAGGCAATATATGCATTATATGTACACAAGTATATATATTTACTATTGCGGAAACAAAGACTTAAATTACAAAGTACAGCTTCCAGCTACTATGCAAAGCGACTGCTCAATATTGTTATTTATTGCAGAGCTGAGATTTCTTTTTTATGTCTTTACATATATTGTGGTATAGTGGAAAGAGAATGAAAAGGCATGAAGCATGTATTTCATTCAAAATTAATGAGTATCAGGTTGTAAAACCAGGCCCCATTCCCTAGCCTTGGAATTTATGGCATGCCCGCCTTGTAATATGTATGGTCCTATTCTCTGCTCTCTGCTTCTATAAAGATTTAAAGCTTGAGAGCAGAAAATGTACCTCCTGAGCTACCATAGCAGAGGCTAAGAACATCTAATCCCATCCCCCTTATGCTTCTGCATTTATTGACACATAATGAATTTAGCAGAAGGCAGTCACAGCTGGTTTCACTAGCTCATGCATGGCAGGGAATATTATTTTACTCTTCTTATGTATAATAGCAGATATCAATTCTGTTATCTGTGCCACCGTACAATGGTCGTGGTGCAATTATTAGATGTGTGAACATCTTCTGCACCTATTAGCAAGAGGCGAACACCACAGTCATTCTTCTGTTACACAAAAGGACTCTTTCATGTCTGAAGATGATTGGGTGGGGAAAGTGCCTTATTTGGCTATTCTTCAGCACTTGGGATCTGAAAAAAGCTTTTGGTAAGTCAGCTTTTAGCATTATGTCATTATATAGCATGTATACATACAATATAACAAATGTAATTGGCTGGTAAACAGTCATTTTTATCTGGAAAATAATCCTAAATATCAATAGAAATAATAATTATTATGAGCCAAACATGCTGCAGATGACTACATTTGTATACAGTAAACAATATAAATGATTGGCTTTGATATATTGTGATACTTTATTTCCAATGCTTTTGCTGTTGTCATGGTAATTGTTTTGGTCTTTAGTTACAAAAGAATGTTCAACATTGATAAATATTTGTGTAATTATTTGAAAACAATATTACGCTTAGAGTACTTGTACGAGTTATATTGATAACAGTTTTGTAAAAGATATATAGAAAATGATAATGTTAACTATTAGATTGAATAAACATATAATCCAGGCAATTTGTTTAATCCTTTATGATTCCAGGATTGTCTCATCCATGTGGCATACAGTATGTAGATGTCTCACGGTCTATGCATAGTATATGACACATGCAGTTCTTTACAGTAACTGTTTACAGCACGATGCAGACACATTCATTGTTGGGTCTCAACCCCAAGACCTCCCTTAGAATTGCTGTTAATTTGGCTGCTGAAGCAGTAATCCACTCAACGTCAGGCAACCATATTATGTCCATGTGAAATCAGTTTTCAGGTTGTAGGATAAATTCTGAGAGAGCAGATTTCTTCCTGCATTTCTGCATACGTAGATAGTTGGCCACTGCAGAGACATTAATAACTTCTGCTCTGCAGGCACAGGGAAGGCTTTAAGTTCTGGAGATAGATGACGGATTTACAAAACAACAGTAATGTGTTGTGTAATTTACTATTGATTCGTCAATCTAATTACTGGATATTGATGTTTGCACTGTCAAAGGAATTTCTGTAAAACATAAGTAATACACAGTTTGTTCAATGTTTGTGTGTGGCATCTGGGTCTCTCCTAAGTATGGCGGGTATTGTTCAATTCATTATGTAGCAACATGTTTATTGATCTGTTCTTTTTGTGCATTGTTAATATGATACTGATTTTCATTTTTTAATACATGTTATGGTGTATATGGTCTGGCACACATTTATGGTAGGAGCTGGTATTAGATGATTCTTGCATTTCATATTTCACCAGTGGTGAGGGTTACATGTGCAAAGTATTCCTAAACATCAGCTATAGATCTGTAAATATACATCTTTCCACAAGATTTATGGTAGAAAGCCGTAATGGAGACAGCTGAATTGCACCTTTTCCAGAATACCTCTGTTAAACTGCTTTCATTATTTTCTAATATTTAAAGGGACATCACATGAGAACAGTCCCACTTTTAATTCTCCTTCTGTTCAGAGCAGGAGGAGATAACAAACAGCAGCCTTATTACATCAATGACCATTCATCTGAGAGACCACCATGTACTAATGATACTTTTCATACTTTTCACCAGTAGCAGCCTAATAGCTATAGAATCAAGTCTTGATAAGTGTCATATTTGGCTGGGTTTGCTACTTTGTGTTCTTCATATTACTAATAATCAGAAGAACAAAAAGAGAAGAAATATGGTTATATTTAAATACCCATTGTTTTCTCTGGGAGTTTCACAGTATGGACCACATTTGTCAAAAATTGTGCAAACTGTGCTATGTGCGGTTTGCCGTGTGGAGTGTGCAACAGATTCATGAAATGTGTCACACAGGGGCACATTTACTGAGGGTCCGAACGCCGCATTTTTGTTTGGTTTTGCGATTCTTTTCCATTTTGCCCTGAAGTGCCCTGGGTTTTTGGTGCATGCGATTGGATTGTGTCGCATCGGCGCCGGTTACATACGACACAAATCGGGGGGCATGGACGTCGGACAACCCTATTATTCGGACAAACGGCGCAATTTAAAAAGCAAATTGTGTTGCAAGATCAGCACTCACATACACTGGGAAGAAGAAGGTGGACTCCGGCAGACCTGAGCGAGGAAGCAACACATGCAGGAAATTGGACGCACGATTTAGTGAATCGCAGCAGACCCAAATCCTTGTCGGACAACGCACTTCGGGGATCGCAATGGGACGGATAAGTAAATGTGCTCCACAGTCTTCAGCAGAATACATCATTTTTTTGGAGCACTTCATTCATGCTGCAGAATTGTGGCACAGTGCAGCCGCAACACAAAACTGGCACAGACACTTTATAGATACATGTGCAAGTAGTTTGCATGTTCTTTTCAGTGCAAAGTCAGACACAAAACTGGTACAAACACTTGGTTGATGTTTTGGATGATGCCACCAAGCTGGGGGATGAAAAAAACGTGATCTAGATGCTGCTTGACAACATACTGGTAGTGGTTTATTAGGCCAATTTCTGATGACCGTTTCCGTTTAAATCAACTTACCATCACAGAAGTCCACTGGCCCCTTATCCAGCTTAGATGCTCTCTGGCCTATGCAAAATTATGTTGCCTGTACCCAGTGATGTGATCAGGTAACTTTTGCAGGTAATCTAGCACGCAGACTGTGCTGATGTAAATGGTTCCCAATGGTCTGCCTCCCTTAATTGTGGCTGTAGATGTGTGGTATTCATCTGGTTCCACATGGCATTGTTATCATTTATCTATAATGCACCATTAATTCCATGGTGATGTACAATCAGTAAGGGGTTCACATACATTACACTAAGACAAGAACAAATACAAAATACAAAAAAATACAGAGATCTGAAACAAGTTGAAGAAGGACCCTGCCCATGAGGGCTCCCAATCTATATGGGAAGGTTGATGAAGACACAACGTCTTCACAGTGAAGAGGTTATCAGTATGGGATGTGACCAAAGGACCTCTACTTATGTGACTCTTCCAGTCTCTCTATATCTCTCTTTTGATGACACTGTGGCACTCTTATCTCTGTGACCCCTTTGGTATGAGAACATCCTGCTAGAAGCCTCACAAGGTACTGTTGATCAAATGTTAGGCATTGTCTTTGTCTCATGATGCAAAATGTGAACAGCATGATGAGGAAGACTGTTCTGATTCTAATTTTAGCAGGAAAACGGGCAATTTATTGATCAAACACCTGTTGTGAATCTTGCTGTCAAGCTCATTGTTAGAGAACAGCAAGTTATGCAAAAAGTAACATGTGAATTCAAAAATTTTGAGAAAGTCACATTAAGGGGTGGTTGGGGTGCATTTAAGGTTCAACCTAAAATTTAACCCACAAGCCAAATACCCCTCACTTTTTGTAGTAGTGTATGTATATAGGCTGCTCTAGTGAAAAAATTTGTATGGACAATTCTGTAGTTGTATTCTATTAGGTGGCTGCTATTGTGTGTAATTCTGTTTGGTTAGCACAATTATGTGTGCACATTTGTGTTAAATCATTATTTGTTCAGTGGAATAAGAGTAAATAATAGTTAAAGTCTGCGGGGAGTACAACCACATAAGAGAATTCAGAGTCAACCCAGAGATCATTAGTTGTAAGCACTCCGGCTGAGAACATAAGATTATCTTGAGGTTATACCTAGAATTGATCATGGAGGTGTCACAAGGGTAATAAGGTATTGTGTTATGTGGGGCATACATCTGGAAAATGTGCTGCATGCTTCTATGCTTCCCTGTTCAAGGCTTCATGGATAACAGCTAGTGGTTTCTGTGGCTCATACAATTCAGTTATCCAGAGATCCCTGAGCTAAATAAAATGTGAGAAAATAAGGATATAATTTGGGCAACATTTACAGGATATAATTTGGCCATTTGTTTGCAGTAAGCAAACGGAGATATAAAGTCATGTAAAAAGTAATCTCTCTTTTATTATACAAATATAAAAAGATATGTTTCTGCATCAGTGTAGCAACAGCATTCTCAAGGTATATTTGGTTCACAATGCATAAAAATAAACTGTAAATTTTTATAGTTATAATGGTCAATATGAACTAAAATGTACTCTATATATAGTTTTGTCCACAAAACTATTGTTCACTACAGGTTTACTTTCAATAGTTTTTCAACCACCACCCTACTTTTATGTAATATCATAATATTATATAATAAGGTCAAGTGGGATGGCAGCTACTTTTTACAACTAGCACTAGTCTTTACCACTAGTGCAGAGCTTGAGGTCAGTTAGTGCTATAAGCACAAAGAAAAGGGTAATGTAGCCCGACTTATATTTTCTCTCCCATCTTTTGAAGCCGCCACCTCATAAACCTATCAAAGATTTGTTCTGGCCTGTTCTTTTTATGGCAGCATAAAAACCTCTGATGCATATAGTGATTTACAACCATGTGGTTGACATAATTCACATTTGTACTAAAACAGCGTCACGCACATTCATCACGAAGCATCACTTAGCAAAATACTGCTGCCATTTTAGAGAAGATGAGCTTCTATCCATATACATTATACGGTTCATATGTGACTCAGCTGATTTTCAATGTCTCAGATTTGCTTGAGACAATATGTAATATCTGAACACTTAATTTATTTTTCAGAATTTGTCTTTAAAACATTTCTTTGCAGTGTATTGCAGACTTAATTCAATTTCTCATGTTGTTTACTAAGCAAGGATATTATCTCAGTCTGCTCTGACTGTTCTCATTACTGCAAATTATGAAAAAAAAATAAAGTAGCCTGGAAAGCATCCTCCTGGTTTGAAGTACTCTTGTAGATATTAAAGATCATAGTATCATAGTATATAAGGCTCAAGTCCAACCTTTAAGAATTAAATAAATGTTTTATCCCTATAACCCGTGATATTTTTTCTCTCCATAAAGGCATCCAGGCCTCTCTTGAACATGTACATAGAGTCCGCCATAACAACCTCCTGCGGCAGAGAGTTCCACAGTCTCACTGCTCTTACAGTAAAGAACCTTTGTCTATGTTGATGGTAAAATCGCCTCTCCTCTAGGCGCAGAGGATTCCCCCTTATCCTGGTCACAGGCCTAGGTATAAAAAGATCTTTGGAGAGATCCTTGTACTGTCTGTCTTTTTTCTAAACTGAATAATCCCAAATTTTGTAATCTGTCAGTGTATTCTAATCCCCCCATTCCCCTGATAATCCTGGTTGCTCTCCTCTGCACCTGTTCCAGCTCTACTATATCCTTTTTATACACTGGTGCCCAAAACTGTACACAATGTTCCATGTACATCCCATAATTTAGCAGCAGCCGCCTGGCTCTGGTCACTAAAATTAAGTTTACCATCCACCAATACCCCCAAGTCCTTTTCAGCTCCAGTTTTACCAAGTAATTAACTGTTTAGAACATAATTATACTTTTTGTTTCCATGGCCCAAGTGCATAGCTTTACATTTATCTACATTAAACCTCATCAACCAATTCTCTGCCCACTCCTCAAGCTTCCACAAATCCCTCTGTAATGCTAAACTATCGACCTCAGTATTTATTACTTTACACAGCTTAGTATCATCTGCAAATATTGAAACTTGACTGTGTAAACCCACTACAAGGTCATTAATAAAAATATTAAAAAGAAGTGGCCCCAATACTGACCCCTGTGGCACTCCACTGGTAACGTCAACCCAATCTGAGATTGTGCCATTAATGACGACCCTCTGTTTTCTATCACTAAGCCAATTACTTACCCAAATACACAGATTTTCCCCTATTCCCAGCAGTGTTTCAAATGCCTTTGAAAAGTCCAGATATACAACATCCACAGCATCCCCCAAATCCAGTTTTGAACTTACCTCCTCGTAGAAACCAATCAGATTAGTCTGACAGGACCGATCTCTCATAAACCCATGCTGATGCTGGGTTATAAGGTAGTGCATAGTGAGATACTCCAGGATAGCATCTCTAACAAACCCCTCAAATATTTTCCCCACCACAGAAGTTAGACTCACAGGTCTGTAGTTTCCAGGATCGCTTTTTGATCCTTTTTTGTATATTGATACCACATTTGCTATGCGCCAGTCCTGTGGAACATAACCAGTCCTCAGTGAATCTTCAAATATTTAAAATAACGGTCTGTCTATCACGGTACACAGTTCATGCAGAACCCGGGGGTGTATGCCATCTGGCCCTGGTGGTTTATCTATCTCAGTGGTTGCGAGGCGGCGCCGTACCTCTTCCTGGGTTAAACTGTTGACATTCCAAAGATAATTTACATTATTCCTCATTGTGTCTTCCACAAGGGGATTTTCCTGGGTAAAGACAGTTGAGAAGGCGACATTCAGTAGATTGGCCCTTTCCTCATCTCCTTCCACCATGACCCCCATGTTATTTTTAAGGGGACCCACACTCTCTGTTTTTAGTTTCTTATCATTTATGTACTTGAAAAATAATTTGGGATTATTTTTGCTCTCCCTGGCAATATTTCTCGGTCTCTGTTTTTGCGTCCTTTATCTGCTTTTTACAGGATTTATTTTTCTCTATAATCCTGTAATGCCTCATCGCTACCTTCAAGTTTTAGCACCTTAAACGCCTTATCTTTCTTGCTTATTGCTTTCCTTACAAGACTAGTTAGCCACATTGGCTTTTTCTTGTTCCTCTTATGCTTTTTCCCATAAGGTATGTGTTTCTCACAGGACTTTTTCAGAATATATGAGAAAAAGTCCCATTTTCCCAGTCTATCCCAGCATTATCCCAGTCTATGCCTTTAAGGTCTTCCCTTAGGTTCCTGCCCCCCAGTCAATATCTGGGTAATTTAAGTCCCCCATGATAAGTACTTCACTATGCTTTGAAGCCGCATCCATTTCACTTATCAGCATTTCCTCTGCTGCCTCCATTATATTTGGAGCCTTATAACAAACCCCTAGTAATATTGTATTATTCTTTTTCCCTCCTCTTATCTCCACCCATAGGGACTCCACATTTGCATTTGCATCACCGATGTCATCTCGCAGGACAGGCTTGAGGCAAGAATTCACATATAAACAAATCCCTCCCCCTTTTTTATTTATTAGATGCTTTCTAAAAAGACTATAACCATCTATAGTAACAGCCCAGTCATAGCTACTGTCCAGCCATGTCTCGCTGATACCCACTATATCATATTTCCGCTCCATAGAGCCAAAGATAGAGCCAGAGCAAGGAATCATTAGCCACAGTGCCTTGCAAAAGTATTTTGGCTCCCTCGAGCTTTTCTACTTTTGCCATATTTCAGGCTTCAAACATAAAGATATAAAATTGTAATTTTTTAGTGAAGAATCAACAACAAGTGGGACACTATTGGGAAGTGGAATAAAATTTATGGATATTTAAAATTTTTGTAAAAAAATAATAAACTGAAAAGTGGAGTGGGCAATATTATTTGGCCCCGTTAAGTTAATACTTTGTAGCGCCACCTTTTGCTGTAAGTTGCTTGGGGTATGTCTCTATCAGTTTTGACTGAAATTCTTGCCCATTCTTGCTTAGAAAACAGCTCGAAATCAGTGAGGTTGGATGGAGAGGGTTTGTGAACAGCAGGATCCAGGTCTGGACTTTGACTTGGCCATTCTAACACCCTGATATGTTTATTTGTGACCCATTTCATTGTAGATTTTGCTTTATGTTTGGGATCATTGTCTTGTTGGAAGATAAATCTTCATCCCAGTCTTGGGTCTTTTGCAGCCTCCAACAGGTTTTCTTACAGACTGGTTCCTGTATTTTGCTACCTTGATCTTCCTATCGAATTTAACCATCTCCCCTGGGTCTATGTCCAAGGGCTTTATGGAGGGTGGGCTGAGAATAATTTTATCTTTTTTGACCAAAGTCCACATTATTTATCTCCTCTAAATGAAGGTAAAAAGAATGCTAAAAATATTTCACTTGACTTCCAAAAAATGCAACCAAAAGAAAATGTTGTATTCGCCCTAAAATGGTACCAAGGAAAAGTACAGCTTGTCCTATAGAAAACAATTGAACAGCATTAATAGTAACACAAAAAAAGTTATGCTTTTTCAAAAAATTGCTCATAATAATTCAATTCAATTAATTCAAGAAATAATTCAAATATTTCTATTCTGGTACAATGTGCCATCAATACATCACTAGCAGTGTCAGGAACATAAGTGGCATCGGGGAAGGGGTGTTGTATGGGTGACACCATATGTCTCTGATCTGTGGTTACTTTGTTAAAAGTAGGTTAAGCATTTTGTAATGTTCCTTAAAAATCTATTTGAATTCAACTTCTAAGCTTTTGCCACAGGGTTTTATATGAGGACATGTTTTTAACAGTATATTAATATCCAATTACATTTTTATTAACATCACAAGCAGCAGCCTGGAGAAAGAATTACTTGTGACAGCTTAGCAGCAAAGGATCCTTAGAATCAATATAAAATTGCTGCCAAGAATAAGAAGCGGGCAAATATATCACAAAACAGTAACTGGGAATGTGGCGGCCACAGCTCTACTTCCTCCCTAATTTAGAGCGCTCTGCGCAGAAGACTTTTCAGTAATTAAAAGCTGACATGGTTGACTAGAAGACTGGTCGATAGCCTTCAGTACTATTACTACAAGTAAAGAATTATTTCCATCTTAAAAGTTAATGGCATATGGCAAAGATATAATATTCTCATTGATGGGGGCTTGGCTTCTGTCTAGAAAACAAGGGTGTATATCTATTTGCCATATTACAATGGCTTATAAATGTAAATTTACTGTATCAGGGTTATGTGAATATTTGTGGGGCACTAAGAATAGCTACATACAGCTCTCCTGTGAATGTCAAGGCAAGGATTCTATTGCCCCAAGCTTTGCCATAGCTTTAAACTGTATTGGTTACATATTGATGCCAAAAAAGTTCAAATTACTTGGGTTGGGTTCTTAAAACCCGTTTTTTACAACTTGTCCAGGAGAACTGGCGTCATCTTTCTCACCATTATTTAGTCTGCCCTGATATATGTGGCCACAAGCAATTGCATGGGTTGCAATATCGGTAAATCCACCCGTCTGTATCTCCTGCATATGAGTCACAGCCATATAACAACACACTGAGTGTAACATCCTGCACAGTGTAACAGCCTGTGTAGTTGCAGCACTGAAGGGCTCTGGTAAGACCCCTCAGAGCCCTTTGGGCTAATTAGCATAACTGAAAAAGGCTCATTTTGAAGGAAATAGACCATAGAAAACAAATATAAGAAGTCGCGGTTCCTGGATGTATGAGTTAGTATTCCTGGTTTATCTATGCTTGATTTTGATGGTAAATTTCCTGGGTTATTATACCAGCTATACCTTTAAAACTAAACATAACCTTGAGACAATCTTATGTTCTTAGTTTGAGTTTTCAAGATAAAATGCTGTCCCATAACAATAATAATAAATAATAATAATTCTTTATTTATATAGCGCCTACAGATTATGCAGGTCTACACATAGCTTGGCAAATTGGTCCCTGTCCCCAATGGGGCTCACAATCTGAACAACCTAACAGTATGCAATTCTAAACAGTAACAGTAATAACAGACGTTCCTCATACTAGATTCGCATAATTTTACACAATTAAATCTATAACCTTCACGGATATGCACATGTAAAGCTTATGTCATATAGTGCTACAATTGATAACTACCTGTAACATCGTCGAAGAAGTTTGCATGATATATTTCCAGACAGTAAGCTCTTGTGTGCAGTGCCCTCACTCCTATTGTTCCACATGACTGTTTGTACTCTGTAATGTTATATTATATTTCCCTATGATTTGGAAAGCGCTGCAGAATATGAGGGCATTATATGAATAAAGATTATTATTATATTATTATAAACTTTGCTCCAAATGAATCAGCCAGAAGCACTTGTATACAGATATGGCAGGTAGAAAACCGCCATAGCACAATAGTTATTTTCTTATGTTAACATTGTCTTTTTATCCATATAGGAATATCCGAACCATCGTTTATAGCAAAAAGTGAAGACAGATTGTTCAAATACTTATTTCAACAACAGGATTACCAGAAGTGGGTTCGTCCAGTTGAACACTTAAATGACACAGTGAAAGTGAAGTTTGGCCTTGCTATCACACAGCTCGTGGATGTAGTATGTATTGTGCCTTTTGCCTTTTTACTGCTTTCTGGAGAACTATTTGTCAGAAGTCGGTGTCTTCTATTTGTAGAAAGTAATAATAATATTTGGTTGTCGTTTGGTTCTTGTTTTGAAGCACAGACTTTACTGTAGCAATATTGCTGATATTGGCACTGACTTAGCATTAAAGATCTTATACACTTAGCTCATTTTAAATATTTTATCATGGAACTATTCTACACTTCAAAGCGCTTACATTAATAGTTTATATACCTTTCACATTTCATGTTTTTAAACTGAAACTTTACTGAATGAGTTAATATTTTGAACAATTCATTTGGCACTTCCATAATGAGTAGATATTCTATCCTGTATAACCAAAATGTATCAATATTTAAGGGGTTTTCCCCTCTAAGAACACAGGGACACATTCATAGGGGTCCAACCACTGGACCCATTTAGATTAATAGGGGTCCAACCACTGGGAACCCAAGCGATCATTACAGGGGCATAACATACCACCAAAATTTTTCAACTAACATGAACTGTAAAGTGTCACAAGAAAACAATTTCAAAATCACTTGGATATGTTAAAGCGTTCCAAAGTTATAACCACTTATAGTGACACAGGGCAGATTTGAAAAAATAGGCAGTGTCAGGAAGGTCAAAAAAGTGGCTTCGGCGTTAAAGGGTTCCAGGATTAGTACCACATTGATGTCCTTAGTTCAGACTATTTGTAATAGTCCTGGAAGTGTCCCTTCTGCTGTCATTGTGATATAGCAGGTAGCTTACACTTCCATCTGACTTCCAACTGATTGTCAGTGCTACATTTATTTAATAGTTTTTCAAATTTCAACAATATTAGTATGTTTTGTTAATTCACAGATCCTATCTATGACTGCTATCAATTGTAGATAACCATTTTTTTCTCTTATAGGACGAGAAAAATCAACTGATGACTACCAATGTTTGGCTTAAACAAGTATGTATTAGTTTTTGCACTAGAATGATAAGTTAATGTAGACATTATATAGTGGTCATATGAGTCCAATAGGTCAAGTAGTTGCAGGTCTAGTAGCTAAAATATCTGAAAATGAGCTTCCCCTTCAAACAGTAATGAATTGTTGTCATCCTGATCATTAAAGGAAATCTACCATTATGAACCAAACTTACCTTGAGAATGTTATTTCGGCATTTGCCCAGCTTTGACAGGTATTTAACACGGGTTTGCGCTGGAATTGTGTTGCACACAATTGGATTTTGGCGCAGCGGTGCTGGCTTTCATGCGACAGAAATCGTCGGGGCGGGCCATCGGACGATCCCACTGATTCAGACGAAGTGCAGGATTTAAGATTCAAATTGTGTCACAAAACAATGCACTTACATGCACAAGGAAGAAGAAGGTGAACTCCGTCGGACCTGAGCGGGAAAGCCAAACATGCAGGATATCGATCGCACAATGTTAGTGAATTGGGTGCATTATCGGCGGACAACGCACTTTTGGTGAATTCCAAGGAATGGGTAATTAAATGTGCCCCATCTTGTTTCATCTCTGAGGCGAGTGGTTTTGCTGAAAAAACAATGATAAAATTATGATAATGAAGCTCTGTTGCTTCTGTCCCTGGCTTCCATGCTTTTCCTCCTACATTAGTTATGTACTGCGCCAGAGGATGATGTAATCACTGTGTTGTACATGACAGGCTGAAGTAATTAATTGATGCACCGTCCCCCATCTGCTGTGTATGAGTGATCCTGCTCAAATTGATTAGTCCTGTTTGGAAAGTGTAGACAGCTCTGTCTAACATGTAGGCTGAAGGCAATCCAGCTTTCCCAACATCCTGAATGTTATAATAGTTTTTCAGCAAAACCACTCAACTCAGGGATTAAACAATATATGCTTCTACATCAGTGTAGCTACAGCATTCTCAAGGTATGTTTGCTTCATAATGCATTAGATCAAATGGTAGATATCCTTTAAAGTACGGTTTTACCTTGGACACTTCTGATAAATCTCCCCTAATGTGTTCACCCCAGGGCTCCAAGTCCAGATATGACCTTTCAGTCCAGCTGCTAAGAATAATATACATAAGCTGTGACGACACCGATCTCCAGGACTTTTACATAACACTATTTTGTTACATACAGTAGTCCTAACTGTTGCATTAATTAGAAAGGAACCTAACATATAAATCATGCATGGAGGAAAGTGGCTAGAGTCTCTCTAGATTTCCTGGCTGGATTGGAGGGCATGAATACCAGCCTGTCATATACATCCTACTGGTGCTAAGATGCAGTAATCGGCAGCTAGAATGAATAGACATGTGGACATGTGTGCAACTAACAATGGGCTAAAATTGATGCTATAACTGAGTAGTTTATCTTTTTTTTTATTCTGCCTCATATAAACAACATGATACACATGATTTCATTGTCTACAAAAATATGGCTGAATACAGTATACCAGTGATGGCGAACCTTTTTGAGACCGAGTGCCCAAATTACAACAAAAACCCACGTATTTATAACAAAGTGCCAACACAGCAATTTAAGCAGTAACTAGCTGTTCTACCACAAATTCAATAGAAGAAGGACCTCCATCAGTAAACTGCCCTTGCCCTCACCCTCTCAGAAGCTGAGGATTGCCTGTGCCTGCAGGTGAATTTTTTAAGTCATGTCTGGTGAACTCTGTGCTGGGGCAATGTGGCCTGGGTGCCCACAAAGAGGGCCCTGAGTGCCACCTCTGGCACCCATGCCATAGGTTCACTACCACTGCAGTATAGAGTTAGGCTACAAGCATGACCAACATAATTTTAGTACAGTTTGGGCTATAGGATCCTAAATATGTAATTTTAGTAAACATCTTGGTTTTAGGGAACACTGCAATGTTAATGTGATTTGAGCCTTACTTATAGAAATATTTCAGATCTGATCAAATCTATTTAACATAAGCTTTCTCATTGTTAATATATTATTCCTTCTCAAACATAATTAATCAAATTCGCTTTATTCACATTATAAAGTTAGGAAGGAGCACAAAAATGACTATTTTTTCATCTGACATTGTTATTGCTCTGTAATTTTGTTGGTATACAGTATGTACATCATGATCTGTAAAGCGCTGTAAATATGGTGGTGCTATAGAAATACTGATTATTTTATTTAATAGTTATTGGACAGCTTGGTGAATGTCAGAGGGCAGTTTTTGACAGATTCTTAATTAATTTACATAAGGATCAATAGGGCAGCATGGGGCACTATTGATCCATAAGAAAATCAGATGTATATCAAAAACAGCACCCAACCTCTCCTGTGTCCTTTATTGTCTTCCGATCACAGTAGTGAATTATAATAATGCTTTATTTATATAGCACACACAGATTATTCAGCGTTGCACAGAGCTTGCCAAATCGGTTCCTGTCCCCAATGGAGCTCACAATCTAAACAACCTACCAGAATGTTTTAGAGTGTGGGAGGAAACCAGAGGACCTGGAGGAAACCCACACAAACATGGAGAGAACATTCAAACTCTTTGCAGATGTTGACCTGGGTGGGAATGTGAGATATCAAAAACCCCTTTGATAATTTGCAGATTTGCCTTGTAAGGGTGCATACAATAAAATATTAGTATAATATTCTAGGATTATTGTTTGTTAGTTTCATGCAGTTTTAAATATTGTTGTTTATCCATTGATGTACATGCAGGAAACCGCATCAAACATACACATTAGGACATGGTACATGTATTTTATATAAGAAGCAGTAGCCCTTGTAATAGAGCAGTTTTCTGTTACACATAATGTCACATATAGCATCATAAAGCGCATCAACCAAAGAACACACAATATCATGTATATGAGGTGTAGGGGGATAACTAAGAAATGTGTAAATGTGATTATTATGAACTTGGTATGTTTCTTATATTTTATCTTGTGTTTTATTATCAGGAATGGGTGGATGTCAAACTTAGATGGGCTCCAAGTGAGTTTGCTGGGATAACTTCCATACGTGTTCCATCGGATTCTATTTGGATTCCTGATATTGTACTTTATGATAAGTAAGTGACAATCAGAAGTTGATTTGGTAATATACATTACAACAGGTTAATTCCTCATATTCATAATAAAACACAGAGAAACTTTAGATACTATTATCTGTATAACATCAACTTAATATATATATATATATCATAAATACTGTATGCAAGAAAGTACCACATATGTTTCCATGTAAAGACGTAACTTGTAAAACAATGCTTGATTTAAAAATTGTCAAAACATTCCAACATTTTAGTTATCCCAGCAGTAGGTTTTTACCAGCATCTCCACCACAGTTCACAGTTCTTGTTGAAGTCAATCTGTATAATGCATCCACCAGAAAGAGAAACCTATTTTGTAGCCACTTCCCAGAGAACATGAAATATAACTACAGAATTATCTTATAAAGTAATTGAACATTTTACTGCCAGGCAAACTTTTAGAGAAACTAAAGAAATGGAACAAAATTGTACATAATTTAAAAAACAGATTAAACTAGCAATGACAAACAATATGCTCATCATTGCCTTCTATTTTAGTGCCGATGGTCGTTTTGAAGGCTCTGTGACGAAAGCTGTAGTAAGATATGATGGGACAATAAACTGGACCCCACCTGCGAATTATAAAAGTTCTTGTACTATTGACGTAACATTTTTCCCATTCGACCTGCAAAACTGTTCCATGAAGTTTGGTTCTTGGACTTATGATGGATCACAAGTTGATATCACCCTTGAAGACTTTGATGTAGACAAGAGAGACTTTTTTGATAATGGAGAATGGGAAATTGTAACTGCCACAGGAAACAAAGGGAACCGTACAGATGGCTGCTGTTGGTACCCCTTTATTACCTACTCATTTATAATAAGACGCTTGCCCCTGTTTTATACTCTTTTTCTTATAATTCCTTGTATTGGACTATCCTTTTTAACAATTCTTGTTTTTTATCTTCCTTCCAATGAGGGGGAAAAGATTTCTCTTTGCACTTCTGTGCTTGTGTCTCTGACTGTTTTCCTGCTAGTTATTGAAGAAATCATTCCATCCTCCTCCAAAGTCATCCCTCTTATTGGAGAATACTTAGTGTTTACAATGATATTTGTGACTTTATCAATTGTTATAACGGTTTTTGCCATAAATATTCACAATCGATCTTCTTCAACGCATAACGCAATGGCACCTTGGGTCAGAAAGATCT
This sequence comes from Engystomops pustulosus, assembly GCA_019512145.1. Taxonomy (NCBI): domain Eukaryota; kingdom Metazoa; phylum Chordata; class Amphibia; order Anura; family Leptodactylidae; genus Engystomops; species Engystomops pustulosus. The sequence continues at coordinate 122,117,769 of CM033643.1, forward strand.
TTCTTCACAAACTTCCTAAATTGCTATGTATGAGAAGCCATGTAGACAGGTACTTTACAAGAAATGAAGACACCGGTATAGTGAGTGGACCAGAGAAGACTAGGAACACACTAGAAGCGGCTTTGGATTCTATTCGTTACATAACAAGGCATGTAGTAAAGGAACATGAAGTCCGTGAGGTATGTATGCCTTTCTATAACATTATAAAGAGCAGCCTGCTACACACTTTACTAGTTTGCTGTTTTATAAAGCTTTGAAGATGGTTAATGAGAAATACATGAATTGAATACCTTAATGTATTAAATACAAAAGCTTCCCATGTGTTCTGTGTTATGCCATATGTCCGTTTCTTATCAGTGTTTCTTGCTGCTTCTATCTGTGATTCATCCATTAGATGCATAAGATAAATTAGATAAATTAGTATTACACAGTTAAAAATAAATAGCTCAAAGCTCAGCCTCCCTGACTGTATATTTTATGCAAGCACTGCAGTATTTGCTTCATTAAAGGAGCAGAACAATTAAATAAAGGAAGCCTTTGATGTGTAAAATAATGGACACCACTGGTGCCTAAAAGAACCAATTAGTCAGTTTGGTTTAACTTCTGAGGGATGTCAATCAACTAAGAGTGTGCTACACTATTTAATAATGTGCCACAACTTGCACAAGTGCAAAGAAAACGAATGCACTGTGCAACAGTTTTAGTATATCTGGGCTTACACCCCTGCCTTGGGGCTGCTGCACACTACTTGGAGTTCCATCACACAGGTGAACATGGGGAGCTGGTTATCAGACTTATTTTAAATTAGATTTTTTGTCTTCTCTCTTCCTTATATTTAAAGGGTACATATTATACATTTGAAGCAATTTCAGAAATGAAAGGCACATGTCATAATGTACAATGTCTTTGTATAATGTCTTTTTGTGCCACTTTTCTGCTTTAGTGAGCAGCATATCTAAAAGCCTTCTGTCCATCCAGTTTAGACAGATAAGGAAGCTAATGATTAACTCAATACCTCTAGCATATTTCCCTCAATGATTCAGCTTTATGAGGAGATTAAACTATCAAGAGACTGTCTGTATTCTCTGGTTCCTTTATCTATGAGCTGTAAATGGAAATTGTGCAAAAAGCTGATTTACACTTGACTAGACTGCTTAAAGGAAATCTACCTTTTGTTTTTATGTATTGTGAACTAAACATATATTGAGAATGCACAACACCAAAAAATGAATCTTTTGCCAAAAATGCTGAGGTTTAAAGAGCGTATCAAAAAATGTGGAATGTATAGATACCAATTAGACCAAAAAAACAAAAATTCCACCTCGTGTCTATACAGCGTCTAAATGAATGTCTCTTCCCTTGAAAGATACATGTTAGCATATTTTGACTTGTACCCACGCCGTTTCTAGCCAGGGATATTGTCCCCTGAGCATATGTCTAATTGTAATAATGGTTTGTTTTAAGATATATTTACAATAAAATTGATTTTTAACTTTTATATGACTAAAATGAGGTGGAATTTTAGTTTTTTGGTCTAATACATTGAGAATGTTGTAGCTACATTGATGCAGAAACATATCTTATTTAATCCATGATCTGAGTGGTTTTGCTCAAAAAACAATTCTAAAATTCCGGACCTTGGGAAAGCTGGGTTGCATGCAGGCTGCTGTCATAAACACATTACACAGACTCTGAACTGAACTGTCCAGACAGGACTAATCAACCTGAGCTGGATGACTCATATACAACAGCTAGGAGATGGTGCAGCAATTGATTACTTTTGCCTCTCAGAGACAACATAGTGATTAGATCACTCTCTGAAGCAGTGCATACTTAATGGAAGAGGAGATGCACCAAGACTGCCACAGAAGCAACAGAGCCTCATTATCATAATTTTCCAATAGTTTTTTCAGAAAAACTATTCAATTCAGGGATTAAACAAGATATGTTTCTGAATTAATGTAGCCACAGCATTCCCAAGGTATGTTTGGTTCAAAATACATAAAAGCAAATGGTGGATTTCCTTTAAATAAGGTAGAAAGGCAGGGGAAAAATAAGGACATGGGACATATTTATTTAATAGAGTATATTATGATTTTTTTATTATCAGCTAAACTATTTAGTTATATTATTTTGTACAAGGTTTATTTACACTTTATTGCAATTTATCTGTCATTAAGAGAGTATATTTTTGCAGTGATGCAGATTATGATTGGTAGGCTGCAATCTATATATATTAAGAAAGTCTCATTTTCTATATCTATTTTTGTACATGCTCTGTATTGAACTGTGGTTATATGGCACTTTCCAATACATTTCTCTCAAGCTCCACCATTTTATGTGAATTCTGTATTTGGTTGTTTTTTTGTTGACTATATCATGGTAGCATGGTTTGGAACATACCATAATAGTTCACATCCCAATCTTTGGCTGCCATATTACAGATCTCTACAACATGGATCTGTCATATGGTCATGTGCAGATGTAAAAGTTCACAAGTTCTTAAATTCTGCTCTGTAATATATTGTTATAATAATGTAATATAATATAATAGATTGGTAATATAGTATAGCTACAAATCATTTTGTTCATTTTGCAGGTTGTTGAAGACTGGAAATTTGTTGCTCAGGTTTTGGACCGGATGTTTTTATGGACATTTCTTCTGGTTTCAGTTCTTGGGTCTATATTTCTGTTTATCCCCGTTATACAAAAGTGGGCAAATATTATTGTGCCTATACATATTGGGAATATGCATGGGGACAGGACTACATAGTCTATTTTATGGTAAAAGTAACATAATGAATGCATATATCTAATCTCTGCTGCTGTATTGTATATTTTGAAAAATGAATGCTTTGAAAGAAGATATATTTTATTTCAATAGCTTGAATATTTAATTAAAAAAATAAAAATGTATGCATTTTGTTGCAAATGTTCTTTATTGGAATGTGTTCTATTACATAACAGTTTGTACATTTTGGTAATCCTTAAATTATTTTAACCTGGGGAAGCTGGTTTCTCTAGGAAGCAGAGTACTCAGCTAAGATGGAGCTTTTGAGGGGAAAAATGCAAAGGGTGAAAATATATACAGAGACTTTATATTTCACATGTGAAAAGTGGCGTAGAATAAATGCTGCGCAGCAGGCTGCCAGATAGATTCTTGGATGTATTGCGCTGAGAAAATGCAGCGGCAGGACTATCATACACTGGCACACGAGCACCAGTGTATAATAAATATCCACCTATGACTTTGATCAAATGTTTTAGATATCCTTCCACAAGCTTCTCACAAAAATTGTTAGGAATTTGGGCCCATTCCTCCTGACAGAACTGCTGTAACTGAGCCATGTTTGTAGGCCTCCTTGCTCGCAGCTGCATTTTCAGCTTTGGCCATATAGTTTTGATAGGATTAAGATTAGGGCAATGTGAGGGCCACTCCAAAATAATGGCTTTGTTATCCTCAAAGGGGTTGTCCACAAGCAGATGCCTTATATTCTTCATGTTCCAGTTTAGCTCTGTTCCTCTGCTTTATAACTTGATTACATGACCTGCATTGTTTCTGCAGTGGTATCACAACTACAGGTCATACGATCTTCTTCACTCTGCAGCAACCCTCTGTAGACAACACCCCCCCTATCTCCTCCCTATGTAGACACAACACCTACTTATCTCCTCCCTCTCTAGACACCACTCCATCACAGTTCTCTGCCCCTAAGCTTCTCCAGTTTGCACATTCTCTGCCTCACTCTCTCCTGCTTGTGCTCTCTTTTTCTATGCCATGGCTATCTTCAGTATCTGCTGTTGTTTTATTATCTCTCTTAGCATGTGTTATTCTATCTATTCATGTCTCCTCTGCTCCTGTGATTTCTCTCCATCATGAGCTTGTTTCCCATGTGATCTTTCATATCCTTGCCTTCCCCAGAAAATCAAAGTTATAAACTTGCATCCTTAGAGCGAGTCAAGGGAGCGTGTCCTAATGTCATGTGACCAGGGTAACATCATCACAGATCCTTAAGCCTCTTAACATTAGCAAACTGTACACCATACACATATCAGCATGCCTGCATGGAATTCTACTCCTATCCATGCAGGCTGTTGTGATGCCTTGTGATATGATATGCTGTGATTTCATGAGATAAATGCTTGGTGTACAGTTTGCTAATGTTAGAAGGCTAAAGGACCTGTGATGATGTTACCCTGTTCACATGAAATTACTGCTGCATTCAGAGAAAGCATAGGGAGGAGCTGCTGGATTCAGAAATCCACACCCACGACTTGCTATCGAAATACTTGGATACCAGGTAAAATTATGAATTCATTAAAAATGAATATAGGGGAATCTGAGGGGAACAATTTTCTGCTAAAAGAAGGGTGTCAGTTAGTTTATAGGGCTCTAAGGGAACCTGCCATCAGCTGTATTTGTGCAAAATGTGGTGACAGCTTCCATCTAAAATCACTAAAATGTGCAAAAGTACAGAAAAAAGGATCCATTTGTAAGACCATGTTAAGTCTATACACTTCCCTCTTGCAACAATACATCTAGCACTGAATATACAAATCCTAACCAAAAAAATGATAATAAATAGTTCTGCAGCAAATAGATAAAACCCCTCTGATCAGTTCCCTGATATACAAATTTGTGTACCACAATATTTGCAAAGTACCTGTAAACAAATGCAAGATCTACTTAAAGAAACCAAGGTACATCCTAGATTGGCTAAATACCAAGACCAAGAGAGGAGATATTCAGGTGGGGGAAGAAGTCATCCCACGTATTCCATCATAAATGCGACTTCCACAGGGGTAAGTAGGGGAGAAGTGTACATCAGAAAATAAAAGAAAAATCACTAACCACTCCCAATCCATTGCAAGCAATCAAAATGTTAGATTTGTCATCACAGGAAACAGATTTATTGAGTTAAGGTTTATCCTTTTGCCCCTCATCTCAATCAGATGAATTCAATCTTTTTCTGGATCTAAATCAGTTAATAAAGAAACTCACCCTAATTCCACATTTTGCCATCTCACAAGACAAACATGACCAGAGGTGTGCAGACGAGATTGTCCACACAGCCTACCGACAGTCTACTTTTAACCCCATACACAATAGGGGCCCAGATATAGAAGCCTTCTATACATCAGTCATTACAGCTTTTAGAGCATCGGATGGATCCAAGCAAAAGACAATGGGGCAGATTTACTTACCCGGTCCTGTCGCGATCCAGCGGCGCGTTCTCTGTGGAGGATTCGGGTCTTCCGGCGATTCACTAAGGTAGCGCGCCCGATGTCCACTAGGTGTCGCTGCTGCGCTGAATTCCATCGGAGTTCACTGGAGTTCACCTAGCTATCGTGGATGCAGGTAAGTGCGTGCCAAGCAACACTTTTTTAAAAAAAATACGACGGTTTTTCCAAAATCGTAGGGTTTTCTTACAGCCACTCCCCCGAGTTCCGTCACGTGCATGCCGGAGCCGATGTTCCACAATCCGATCGTGTGCGCCAAAATCCCGGGGCAATTTAGGGAAAAATCGGCGCTAAATTGTAATATTCGGGTAACACGACAGAAAAACGCGATTCCGTCCCTTAGTAAATAACCCCCAACATGTTCCAACTTGAAACAGGGTGAAAAGAGAGCCCTAAAATAGCTTATAGAGAACCCCTTTTTCATAATCAAAATGGCAGACAAAGGGGGGGGGGGCAGTAATTCAAAATAGAAAAGAATAGACTATATTGTGGAAAGGTAATATTATGAGAAAATAGACCACGACCCAAAATCTAAACACCTGGATTTTTTATCTGTACTAGTAAAGTACTAGTAAATAGGGCATATGAACATGGCTTCCTCATGAAGAAGGGGAGCAAATTCCAAAAAACCGACTTACAGCTCTTTTTTACTATTTGCCAAAAATACACGAGGATCTAAAAAAACACCAGGATGTCCCATCATATCAGGGATCAATTCAGTTACATTCAATCTCACAGAGTACATTGACATCCTCTTACAAAGATACATTTAAACTCTCCCCTCATACCTAAGGGACTCCTCACAATTAATCCTTGAGCTGGAACATATAAAATGGCAACCAGACTTTCTCCACATAACAATGGATATATCATTGCTATACATACTAATATTTTGAATGATTTATTCATCTAAGCAATTTCACAAACTCTTAAAGCTGGTTCATACCTACCATCATCACAAATAGAATTCACTTAGAGGGCGTTAGGTTCATACTTTCAGAAGACATAACATATTTTCATTTCAGAATGATATCTTCTCACAAGTCAAAGGCACGGCCATGGGGACAAGATTCACCCCAAGTAATGCTAGCATCTTTATGGGGCATTTGAGCAAGTGTACATCACAGGCAACTGCACTTTTAGCCATCAAATACAGTTTTTCAAGCACTAGATTGACATAAATTGGAGAGGCACAGAAACACAAGCCCAAAACTTTGTTGATGAGATCAACCATAATTCCTGGGGTATTTCACTGACAGCAAACACATCCCTAATCCAAATTGAATTTCTAAATCTTATGATCTATGTGGATGAAGGAAGTTCCCACCCAGCTAGACTTTACAAGTTCACATTACAAGAAATAGTTGTGCAATGTGCCTTACAGTCAATAAAAGAGAAAACGAAGGAACTGTAAGGAACACAATACTTTTCAGACACAATCCAAAATTCTTAGGGACAGATTCCTCCAGAAATGATTCAATATGTAGGGCGAACAACACAAAGGGAGCATTTGAACATGCATAGGAGTAAGGTAAACTTGGTCTTCCTCCTTAACCCCTTAAGGACGCAGCCATTTTACAGCTTAAGGCTCAGCCCGATTTTTTGGATTCTGACTTGCTTCGCTTTATATGGTTATAACTTTTGAACACTGTTACTTATCAAAACGATTCTGAGATTGTTTTTTCCCCACATGTTGTACTTCATTTTAGTGGTAAATTTTGGCAGATAAGTTTTGCGTTTATTTACAAAAAAAAGAAAATATGATGAATTTTTTGAAAAATTTGCCATTTTCGAAATTCTAAATCATCACGTTTTCAGGCAGATAGATTTACCAGCTAAATAAGTTGCTGAATAACATTTCCCATTTGTCTACTTTACATTTTCATAATTTCTGAAATATCTGGATAATTTATTTTGACGTCACGCGGCTTACAAATAGAATATCGCTTTTCCGGATTTTCAGAATTTACTATTTTGGGGATAAATACAGTTTTGAATGAAATTTTACATATTTAGCATCAAAACCCCCTATATAATCTACCCATTTTCAAATCTGCACCCCTCAAGCTATCAGAAACAGCTTTTACGAAGATTGTTAACCCCTTGAGATCTTCATAGTAATTGAATCAAAATGGAGGTGAAATTTAGAATGGTCATATTGTTCCCTTATACGTTCATTTAGCACCAAAATTTACACATTTCCAAAATATAAAAAGAGAAAACCCACCATACAATTTGTTCTGCAATTTCTTTTCTAAAAAAGACTATAACCATCTATAGTAACCGCCCAGTCATAGCTACTGTCCAGCCATGTCTCGCTGATACCCACTATATCATATTTCCGCTCCAACATCAAGAGTTCCAGTTCCTCCATTTTGTTTGTGAGGCTTCTGGCATTTGTGTACACACACTTTATATGATTTTCCCTATCTCTATTCATTTTGTACTTATTCCCCAATCTCATTCCAGCCCCCTTCCTCCCCCATGGACTGTGACTCTTCCCAGCTCTCTATCTACACTGTCTATTTGCCCTGCACAAGTGTAGTTGCCCTCCCCCCAGGTCTCTAGTTTAAACACTCCTCCAACCTTCTAGCCATTTTTTCCCCCAAAACAGCTGCACCCTCCCCATTGAGGTGCAGACCATCCCTACTGTAGAGCCTGTAGCCAACAGAAAAGTCAGCCCAGTGCTCCATGAACCCAAAACCCTCCTTCCTACACCAACTTTTGAGCCACTTATTTACCTCCCTGATCTCCCGCTGCCTTTCTGGTGTGGCACGTGGTACAGGAAGTATTTAGGAGAAAACTACCATTGAGGTCCTTGCCCTGAGCTTATGGCCTAAATCCCTGAAATCATTTTTAAGGACCTTCCACCTACCTCTTACTTTGTCATTAGTGCCAATGTGGACCATGACTGCTGGTTCCTCACCAGCCCCTCCTAGTAATCTGTCAACCCAATCCACAACATGCCGAACCCGAGCACCCGGCAAACAACACACTGTTCGGAATGCACGTCTTTGTGACAGATTGCCCTGTGTGTTCCCCTAATAATCGAATCTCCCACTACCAGCACCTGTCTGACCTTGCCTGTGCTCCCATTACCCTTCTTCCTGGACCAGACAGTCCCCTGGTTGCTAGAGGCCATGTCTTGCTGCAGCACGGGTACCCCAGAGCTGATATCCCTCTCATCCGCCAGCCTGGCAAACTTATTGAGGTGCACCAGGTCAGGACTAGACTCCCTGCAATTCTTCCCTCTACCCCGCCTTCTACATGTTACCCAACTAGCTGCCCCCTCACTCTGCACCTCCATACTTTCCTCCCCACACCCATCTACCCCAGAGAGTTTGTGCTCCAGGAGCAGCAAACTTTGCTCCATATTGTCAATTGCCCGCAGCCTTGCAACTTGCTCATTTAGATCCAGAATCTGGGCTTCCAGATGAGCAATTTTCACACACCCCACACAGCAGTATTCCCCCTCGAACGGCTGTTCAAGGAAAGCATACATGGCACAGGATGTACACTGTGTAGCATTGCCACTTATGGAGTCCATTATTTTAATGGGGATTACAGGAGAAATACGTAAGAAAAGAAGAATTCACAATAAAAGTAACACAAAATACAGCAGTTACCTGCTAAAGTCCCTCAAACTTAAGTTCCACTTTAGACACTGCACACACTTCGGATCAATGCACACTCGCCACCAAGCTTGCACACTCGCTTTAAAAGGTTATGTGCCACAAAACTCTGCTGAGCTCACTGCAACAAGATATGGCTGCAAAAAACCTTCCAGTTCCTCCATTTTGTTTGTGAGGCTTCTGGCATTTGTGTACATGCACTTTATATGGTTTTTCCTATCTCTATTCATTTTGTTCTTATTTCCCAATCTCATTCCAGCCCCCTTCCTCCCCCATGGACTGTGACTCTTCCCAGCTCTCTATCTATACTGTCTATTTGCCCTGCACAAGTGTAGTTGCCCTCCCCCCAGGTCTCTAGTTTAAACGCTCCTCCAACCTTCTAGCCATTTTTTCCCCCAAAACAGCTGCACCCTCCCCATTGAGGTGCAGCCCATCCCTACTGTAGAGCCTGTAGCCAACAGAAAAGTCAGCCCAGTGCTCCATGAACCCAAAACCCTCCTTCCTACACCAACTTTTGAGCCACTTATTTACCTCCCTGATCTCCCGCTGCTTTTCTGGTGTGGCACGTGGTACAGGAAGTATTTAGGAGAAAACTACCTTTGAGGCCCTTGCCCTGAGCTTATGGCCTAAATCCCTGAAATCATTTTTAAGGACCTTCCACCTACCTCTTACTTTGTCATTAGTGCCAATGTGGACCATGACCGCTGGTTCCTCACCAGCACCTCCCAGTAATTTGTCAACCCAATCCACAACATGCCGAACCCGAGCACCCGGCAAACAACACACTGTTCGGTATGCACGGTCTTTGTGACAGATTGCCCTGTGTGTTCCCCTAATAATCGAATCTCCCACTACCAGCACCTTTCTGATCTTGCCTATGCTCCCATTACCCTTCTAACTGGAGCAGACAGTCCCCTGGTTGCTAGAGGCCATGTCTTGCTGCAGCACTGGTACCCCAGAGCTGATATCCCCCTCATCCGCCAGCCTGGCAAACTTATTGGTGTGCACCAGGTCAGGACTAGACTCCCTGCAATTCTTCCCTCTACCCCGCCTTCTACATGTTACCCAACTAGCTGCCCCCTCACTCTGCACCTCCATACTTCCCTCCCCACACCCATCTTCCCCAGAGAGTTTGTGCTCCAGGAGCAGCAAACTTTGCTCCATATTGTCAATTGCCCGCAGCCTTGAAACTTGCTCATTTAGATCCAGAATCTGGGCTTCCAGATGAGCAATTTTCACACATCCCACACAGCAGTATTCCCCTTCAAACGGCTCTTCAAGGAAGGCATACATGGCACAGGATGTACACCGTGTAGCAATGCCACTTATGGAGTCCATTATTTTAATGGGGATTACAGGAGAAATACGTAAGAAAAGAAGAATTCACAATAAAAGTAACACAAAATACAGCAGTTACCTGCTAAAGTCCCTCAAACTTAAGTCCCTTAAAGTTAAGTTCCACTTTAGACATTGCACACACTTCGGATCAATGCACACTCGCCACCAAGCTCGCACACTCGCTTTTCTGATGCTTTTTAAAAGGTTATGTGCCACAAAAATCTGCTGAGCTCACTGCAACAAGATATGGCTGCAAAAAGTGGCTGTACAGTATATATTTGGCCTCAAATATGCCCATAAATAAATTGGCGTAGGCTGGTGCTAGTCTTGTGCCCATCGCCGTACCACATTTTTTATTATATAATGTTGTGCCATATGTGAAATAGTTGGTCTTGAGTACTAATGTGATAAATTCTACTAGTAATTTCCTAAATTCATCTGATAAGGTTGGATCTTTTAGTGGAAACTTGTTTACGCATTCAATACCCTTTTTATGCTGTATATTAGAATATAGCTAATACATCTAATGTTAGAAAGGAAAAAGTAGTAAGAAGATTTATATTATCCAGGTCACTCATTAGCAGGTCTGAGTCTTTGAGAAAGCTTGGTGACGTAGGGTTGTAGGTACAGATCCACATAGTGTGATATGTTGATGGTAATGGAACCAATGCCTGATATAATCGGGCGACCAAGCAGTTTTCTCTCATTTTGTGAATTTTGGGGAGAAAATAAAAATACGACATTTGCCTCTTCTTTAGTAATAGTTTTTTGTTTCATAACTGTGTCAAGTAATGTTTTTATATACTTCTTTAGAACAGGAATGGGGTCTTCTTTGATTTGAGTATAGTAATGGGGATCCGGCAACATATGACATGATTCATATTAATAGTAAGAGTAGGATAGGATAACCAGCCCTCCCCCCTTATCTGCTGACTGAAAGACTAGATCTCTGTTATCTGAAAGATTTTTGAGGGCTTGTGTCTCTCCCTTAGTTAGATTACATATGGCCCATATATTTCATTTGGGTTGGGCTGGAGTTTCTCCCTGATATCCATTGGAAAAAGAACCTCTTCTGTTACCCTGGATATACTTCTGGCATTTCTACACCAGGGAGAATTCCACCGGGAAGGATGAGGCAGCAAGCATCCCACACACGATCTGACCAGTGGCGTAACAACAGCTGTAGCAGCCGTAGCGGTTGCTACGGGGCCCGTGCTGCTAGGGGGCCCGGGATGGACCAAAATTTACTAGCGCTGTTCTCCAAGGCCCCTCCCCTGCCTGTAAACAGCACAGCAGTAACGCCTGCTGTGGCAAACATAGAGCCGCCCACTCTCCCGCACCCCCTGACAGTTGGCAACATATCATAGCCAGCATGTGCCCCTGCGGGCATATTCTCCCGCCCGTCCGCCCGCCTCCACGCTCTCCTACCCAACAACCCAGCCGCCTCCACAATCCCCTGCCCGCTACCGGCATCTCTACCCCCCGCGGCCCGCCCTCTTCACATGCCTGCCATCCTGTATGTCCTCCTGCGCGCCAGCACTTGAACAGGAGGGGAGACGCTCCACCCATAAAGTAAGTTGGCAATTTCATCTGTGCATTTATATGAGTATATATATTCTAGGGCTTTATTTATGATGTTAGCTTGCTTTTGGAGCTGTACTTACTGTTGCTAGCCTGTTAAATGTAGTGTGCGTCTAGTGTTGTCTATGTTCTAATAGCTGGTTCGGTGTACTTTTTTTTTGTATGTATGGGCCGTTTAATAGTCTGTGTTTGTCTATAAATGAGTGCATATAGATCTATAACTTAATAGTCTGTGCAGGTAGGTAAACAATTTCATTCATAGTTATCCACATGTTTATTTTCAATGCTTTAACTCATAACTGAGGGTCATTGGTGCCTGAATGTCCAGGTCAATCTTTGACGTTCTGCCATGTGCTTCTTCAATTGATGATATTTTTGGAAAAGCTTTACATATCATAACAACTTTTACAAATAGGACATATTAAGCCACATGGTCGTCATGAAGGGGGTAAAGTTCAAAATGTAACTAAGATAGATCTCTTTTAGATAGAAGACTGATTTTAATATTGTGTATTATACTGTGTATAAGTATTGTAATCGTTTCATAGAGGGGAAAGTAGTGTCACAAAAGACTTGTCACTCCCAAAGTATCCGGCCTCACATGCCGATGAAAGGTGGGCATGCACAAACAATGGACCAGAGACCTGTTTTTGATGTTGGTGTAATACATGCATTGTCTGAATGAGGCCTACACTGATAAAAATTGCAAATACCTATAGTTTCAAAACAGCACATCATTCCTGGTGTATATAATTTTGGTTGCCCCGTAAATCTTATATGGTCAGGCAGGACAGTTCTTCTCATATTTTTTCCCCTTTCTGCACAATGCAGTGTGATCTCTCCCCCTTCCCCTCCATTACAAGACTAGCTCACACACAGACACTTCTGTTGGCATGCAACAGGGTGCACAGACTTACTCTACAAGGTAACATAAAGTCTTTATCTAGGGAGGGGTAGGCACTCTGTGTGTGTTATAGCTCAAATGTAGCAGAGGTATCAGTTTTGTTATTGCTCCGATGTAGCAGATCTGAAGTGTGTCATTGTGTGTTATATTCATCTCATGGATTCCATCATCTCTCATCTCTGATCTGTCTCATTTCTCTTTTTCTATGTGTCAAATACTAGTAGAATGTTCAGAAGCTAAATAAAAGTGTAGATAACTCTTTGGCCTGATAATCTAACCACATTGTTAGAAGACAGCAGCTCACAGCACTGGAGGGATCATAAAGTGTGTCTGCTCAGAGAGACCCCACCCACACTCTGGAATTTTACACTAACCATCACTAGTGCCGTAACTAGAAGAGGCTGGGCCCCGTGACGAACTTCTGCATGGGGCCCCCCTTCCCCTTAGGGCGAATTCACGCGGCGTACAGGACAGGAGGAGGGGGTGAGCGCTGCATGGCGCACAGCGCCGTATTAAGTGAAAAGATAGGATATTCCTATCTTTTTCCCGGGTACGGAGCGGTACGGTGCTGCACCGTACCCCGCCGTGCGCTTGGGGAACGTATATACGGCAGCCGTATATATACGTCCCATAATGGCCGTGTGAATGTAAAAAAAATATACAAACATATTTTTACATGTTTATATATTTACACACATTTCTATACTTTTAAACGCATACATGTATACACTTATACCCACACATTTATGTAGACACGTACATACAGCATGTACACACATACAGTATATACAGACATGCTGCATACACATCAAACAAATACACATACGTACAGTATATACAGCATAAACACACAGCACATACACTCACACAACACATTCATACACTCACAGAGCACCCACCACATTCACACACTCACAGGGCGCACACACTATACACAAACAGCATATACACTCACCCAGCACATACATTCACACAGCATATACACAGCTCATATACCATATACACTCACACAGCATATACACAGCTCATACACCATATACATTCACACAGCATATACACTCGCACAGCTCATACACAAACAGCACATACATACAAACAGCATATTCATACACAACACAGCACATACACTCACAGGACATACACACCATATACACAACACAGCACATACACAACACATACACACACAGCACTTCCATACACAGACACAGTACTTACATAGAGGGACTTACATCGGAGGAGCAGAGGATCGGAGAGGAGTGGAGGATCGGAGAGGAGCGGAGGATCGGAGAGGAGCGGAGGATCGGAGAGAAGCGGAGGATCGGAGAGGAGCGGATTATCGGAGCGGAGGATCAGAGAGGAGCAGAGGAGCGGAGGATCAGAGAGAAGCAGAGGAGCGGAGGAGCAGAGAGGATCAGAGGACCGGAAAAGCTGTGGGTCGGAGGGGCGGGCTGGCAGGTGCTCTGGAGTCCAGGAGGCTGTCGGCCTGAGCAGTGAGGGCGGACCGCCGGCTATGCCGGCGAGCAGGAGGGGGGAAGTGTCAGCTGCCGCCACAGCCAGGGCATTGGTGACAGCCCCAGCCCGGGCCCCCTCCTTTTTGATGGGCCCGGTCTCAACTGCACCCCCTGCGACCGCGGTAGGTACGCCACTGACCATCACTGAGTTTTAGGAGTTAAAACAGCAATAAAACTGAGTAAAATGGCAAAGTACAGGGATTAAAAATTATCTTTATTGTGTAAACATCACTAGGGGATTAAATTTTGAGAACTTTCTTTCATGGGCAAAATACTTTAAACTCAACTACAAAGCTGCAGTATAATAGCAGCATTTTTAATGTTTCTCTGGGAGCATTTACTATATAAACATAGCTCACTGCTGTCCCTCCACCCCGGGTAGTTGGGAGAATGTTCCGTTGTGACCCACTTTGTCCCAGATGTCTCTTATAAGATCCTCCTTCTGGTACCAACATGTGCAGATTCCCTTTGTAGCAGGTGCTGGGACCAGGAGTGGAGACAGGCCTGCTCCTGCCTGCACCTCCCTGCCACTGCTCCGGCCGCTTAGTATTTATAAGGTAGAGAAAGAGAGAAAGCGGCAGAGGGGAGCGCTGATCCATGCAGGACTCTGTTGGGCCAGCCGTGTGAGAGATCAGGGCTCTCTACAGCTTGTGCAGGCTGTGACTGAGCTGGGGTGACTGCTGCTAGGTGGCATGTTTACATCCACATTTAAATCTCCAGGCTGACTGAATATTCCCCCGATGCCCTGGTCCCTCCTTCTGTCTGCAGGGGATGAGAAGTAGCCAGAGAGACCTCTTGGTAAATCAGTTTGCTGGAGGGAAGGTACCTAATCACCCTGTCATGTGGAGGGTGAGGGCCATAATACTACAAGCAGTCCCCGGGTTATATACAAGATAAGTTCCATAGGTTTGTTCTTAAGTTGAATTTGTATGTAAGTAGAAACTGTATATTTTATAATTGTAGATTCAGGCAAAATCTTTTTTTGCCCCAGTGACAATTGGAGTTTCTAAATTTTTTGCTGTATTTGGACAAAGTATTTTCAATAAAGCTTCATTACAGACAATTTACAGCTGATCATTACAGTCTGGGACTATAGTAAAGCTTCCAGAGAGCTTCACTAGAGGTCACAGTGGGCAGAGAGGTCTGTCTTTAATAAGTGGTTGTCTGTAAGAAGGGGACCGCCTGTATAAGACTATGGCTATTACACATTTTAAAGCAGTCTGTGCCAGAATATTGGTGTTGCATATATATTTATGAAGTGGTTGCGCCAGTATTTTTGGGCACTAGGCATGCCGTGACACAATACTGTGTACAGTGGGGAGGGGGGGGGGGGGGTTTCCAGTACATATTTGTACCGGCCACCACATTTATCCGACATATGTGTTGCATGCCCTCTAAGCCACGCCCTGGCCACTATGTGCAGTTTATCCCACTATTAATAAATGTGGTCCCGAGTGTGAATTTATGTACAAGCAGAAAATTGCCAATGTTAGCAGTGTGACTTTCTCTTCATGCAAAGTTGGGAGGTATGTATACATCATTCAGTTGCTGATAAAATGTTTTCAGACACGTTTTCTTAACACTACTTTCATCTCCACTAAAGAGCTTAATAAAAAAGACACTTTGAATGGTTTGATGGTAGGCACTGCAGGGTGGAGAGAGTAGAACATTATGGACAGGCCCTGTTCCTAATTTCTAGCTTATGATTGCAACATGAAAAGCAAACCTTGATGTTTTGTAGAAACTGTACAGACTAGCAATGTTTATAATGCAAATTCTGTAAGTTTAATAGATACCATTTTATTACTTTGAGCCATACCCTCAGACTTTGTTAACTCTAATATTAAACCATGTACAGTATACTGCATATGTGTAAATATAGAAAGCTTCATTGTATACCTCCAGTGTATAGACATCAGTCCATGTGATGTGATGGACATGAATGTGCACAAACCGTTATTACCAGAGAGTAATCAGTGCTGCGTGATAATAACGGCTTATGCACCTGCACCTCCATCACATCACATGGACAGATTTCTATCCACTGGAAGTAAAAATAGAAGCGTTTATTGCAGGTCAGCATGCAGAGATCTAGAAAACTGTTAAGAATTGATACAGAAAGTATATTGGAAAATTGTATAATTTTTCCTTACACAAACCATATCAATTATGTGCTGAAAGTGGACAACCCCTTTAAGCCTTTCTTTCCCTATAGATCCATTCCTTAAAATATACACACAAAGATTTATCCATTATCCATTACAGTCACAATTACTGTAGATCAGCGGATTTATGTTATCTATTTATACAGTGGTTACAGGAATGGCAACTTGGCTGTTTATGATAACACGAATATGAATAATGTAGTACTGTTGAATGGTCATCCAAGGGCTAAAATAACAGACTATCCTAGTGAACACAAAGCATAACAGTTTGAATTGATATGGATAAAAAGTTAGAGCATTTTATGCATTATAATGTATAAAGAAATATTTTTCTATAGTGTATTTTTAAGCAAAGTAAATAGTTGACACAATTGTCTACAGACTGCTTTAAAGAGAGGCCACTCTGCAAATGTATCCTTGGATATCTATTTGTATTAAAGACAAGAAACCGATTGTTAACTACCATGATTAGTGCGTGACAAGACCCCAGTGGGCCAAGGTGCAAACTTAGAATCGGGGCCCCCAACATAACTAAACCCTCAGTGCCGGCCCCATGGCCATGTTATTCTTTAAAATATACATATACCATATATACTCTGCACAGACATAAGCACACCTACACTACATATGCATAACATGAGAGATAATGAGGAGGACAGGCACTACCAATAAGCAACAATGATAAATGAATCCATGCATCCCAAACAATTCATAATACTTATGCACAGAAACAGATGGATGCATATGCTGGATTAAGAATAAAGTGCAAAGTTTATAACATACAAGTGAAATAAATGACAAAGACAGGATACATATAAAGTTAAAAACACTTAAAAAGGTGCACCATCAAGGTGTACCCGACTACCACAGGTCAATGTAAGACCCTCTCCCTAGCTCAATCTGTCAGCTATGGAGAGGGTAGCCATGGTAGCTGGGTACACCTTGATGGTGCACCTTTTTAAGTGTTTTTAACTTTATCTGTATCCTGTCTTTGTTATCTATTTCACTTGTACGTAATAAACTTTGCTCTTTATTCTTAATCCAGCATATGCATCCATCTGTTTCTGTAAATATGCATAACACACACATATATAAACACTGTACCATGTATACTCTACACACACTGTATACTCTACACACACGCTATATATAAGAAACACTGAAATACAGTTGCACATAACTATATATTAACCCATATACCTGTACAATACTAATAATATTACAGTTATGAATATACCACATATATAAATTTATACCAGCCAAGATTATACTGCACATTACTATAAAGCACCAAAACAATCCTGCACACCAGGTATGCCATAAAGGACATATAGAGATTACTTACTATATAAATCAGTTGTAGCTCCGGAGCTTCTTCATGTGATCTGTCCTGGTCTTCATCTTGGTGGCTTCTCACAGATGACAGTTCTTCTTCTCCATGAGAACTTTGATCACTTCTCCAGCCGTGACTTATTGCTACAGAATTTACCACAAGACGTCAAAGGGGCGGAATCCAGGTGCTCCATTAATATTCTCCTGAATGTTCATTCAGAACCTTATATTGAATCTTCTGACTCAGTTGAATTATTCTGGCTCCTTCTTGCTAATTTTGTACCTCAACACAATATTGCTTCTAACCTGGTCTATTGTCTTTACATTGTCAGTCTTGTGTCTGTCTGTTTGTTTGTCAGTCTTGTGCATTTTATTTCTTGTTGCTGTTGACCACTGACCAGTTGATGATTTAGCTCAGGGTCTGGCAAGTAGGTAGGGGCATTAGCACATTGATCCTATGCATTGGAATTTCTATTACTTATATAATGTGATTACTTAGTGTTTCTAGCCTTTTAAATAAAGCTAGATGTAAATTATATCATAAGAAACATTGTTTCCAGGCTGTACCTTCCTCTTTAAAGTAAAATATTGCTGTGATAAGAACTTGCTTTGATTTGTAACGTTACCATTTAATATTCCTTAGTTCTATGCCAATCAGATTAGACCAAATATTTGCTTTTCCTTGCAAAAATATGATAAATATTATGTGAGATATTTCATATTATTTGGCAACATTAAGGCCTTACTGTTTACCTATGGAACGTTAAACTGGAAAGCTATTTTCTTCCCCTTCGTGCAGCAGAAGCATTGGGATTAGAACCAAAAAAACTAGTAAAAACCTTAACCTTAAAATTTGAAGAGTAGCATCCGGCTGGGTTGTTGCATCTTCTATCCTATATTTCTTTATTTTGTTGGCATCCTTACATTTACATGTGTGTATTTGGGGAAGAGTGGAGTTGCAACGGAAAACGGGATGCAACGACATCAATATCACTCCATTTATATTGCCACTCCTGTACTTCCAATCCAATATCACCATCAAAATCAAGCATACTGAACCATGTAAACTTAGTCATACATCCAGGCAATGTGGCTGTGGTAATCTTCTTATATTTGTTATCTATAATCTCTTTCTTTCGAAAACCAGCTTTTAAAATTATGCTAAAAAGCCAAATTCTAAAGTTGTTTAGGAAGAAGGAGACCATGGTAACAAATATACTGTAAGAATATTGCGACAGTCACAGTGCCTGGAACTATGAGTAAGTGTGTGAACCACTGTGGTAACCTGTTAATTCAAAAGTTATCCTCTGTGTTGCCACAATTGCAACATCTACAAAACTGTTTGACAATCATTCTTTTATTGGGGGGAATACACAGCCATTTTACATACATGCATAAATATATAAATAGAAAATTTGAAATAAATCAATGCCGTTACGGATAAGACACTCTTCTCCACTACTACATGAATAAGAAGCATATTTTTACATAATTTTTATTATGCTATTTTTACATAATTTTTATTTTATTTGGCAATATAGCATTGGAGCATGTGGGAGGTGCAGGGAAGTGCATTACCAGCAGCCCGTAGCGCTGGACATCTTGTTCCCCCCGCTCCGGCCTGCTAATTATAAGTCTTTTATCTAGGCCAGTGGTGGCGAACCTATGACACGGGTGCCAGAGGTGGCATTCTGAGCCATTTCTGTGGGCACTCAGACCATCACCTCAGGACAGAGTTCACCAAATAGGACCAAATCCACCAGTTCCCAGGCAACTTAAGAGATGCTGCTCTCAGCGCTATTTTAAAGCAACACTTCATTGGCTGTTAGGAACTGCGGGAAAAGTGAGAAGGTGTTGACAGAACTGCAATGTCTTTGGAGGTCATCCATATGATAAATATTATGTGAGATATTTCATATTATTTGGCAACATTAAGGCCTTACTGTTTACCTATGGAACGTTAAACTGGAAAGCTATTTTCTTCCCCTTCGTGCAGCAGAAGCATTGGGATTAGAGCCAAAAAAACTAGTAAAAACCTTAACCTTAAAATTTGAAGAGTAGCATCCGGCTGGGTTGTTGCATCTTCTATCCTATATTTCTTTATTTTGTTGGCATCCTTACATTTACATGTGTGTATTTGGGGAAGAGTGGAGTTGCAACGGAAAACGGGATGCAAAGACATCAATGTCACTCCATTTATATTGCCACTCCTGTACTTCCAATCCAATATCACCATCAAAATCAAGCATACTGAACCATGTAAACTTAGTCATACATCCAGGCAATGTGGCTGTGGTAATCTTCTTATATTTGTTATCTATAATCTCTTTCTTTCGAAAACCAGCTTTTAAAATTATGCTAAAAAGCCAAATTCTAAAGTTGTTTAGGAAGAAGGAGACCATGGTAACAAATATACTGTAAGAATATTGCGACAGTCACAGTGCCTGGAACTATGAGTAAGTGTGTGAACCACTGTGGTAACCTGTTAATTCAAAAGTTATCCTCTGTGTTGCCACAATTGCAACATCTACAAAACTCTTTGACAATCATTCTTTTATTGGGGGGAATACACAGCCATTTTACATACATGCATAAATATATAAATAGAAAATTTGGAATAAATCAATGCCGTTCCGCATATGACAGAATAAGAAGCTACTACATGAATAAGAAGCATAATGCTATTTTTACATAATTTTTATTTTATTTGGCAATATAGCATTGGAGCATGTGGGAGGTGCAGGGAAGTGCATTACCAGCAGCCCGTAGCGCTGGACATCTTGTCCCCCCGCTCCGGCCTGCTAATTATAAGTCTTTTATCTAGGCCAGTGGTGGCGAACCTATGACACGGGTGCCAGAGGTGGCATTCTGAGCCATTTCTGTGGGCACTCAGACCATCACCTCAGGACAGAGTTCACCAAATAGGACCAAATCCACCAAGTCCCAGGCAACTTAAGAGATGCTGCTCTCAGCGCTATTTTAAAGCAACACTTCATTGGCTGTTAGGAACTGCGGGAAAAGTGAGAAGGTGTTGACAGAACTGCAATATCTTTGGAAGTCATCCTGCTGGACCAACCATTTTTCCTCTACAGCGAGAAGCTACAAAGAGAGTCTGAATTTGCCCTCCTTCTTTCAACTGTATTGGTTGCCTCAGGGGGGACGATACAATTGAAAGATGTGGAAGAACAGGTAGCATTAAGTTACTGCTTAAAAGTGGATTTTGGTTGTAGTTTGGGCACTCTGTCTCCAAATGGTTCGCCATCACTGATCTAGGCAATCCCGGCATGTCAACATTAAAGAAGAACACCGCCAGGATCGAAATGATGAGTAGCGTCAGTGAGTATGTCTGGTTTGTTATTTGGTAAACTAAATAGTAGTTTTCGTGTCAAAGGAATCTGTGTGCAGTTTTAACAATGCGCAACTGAAGAATGTGATAGGTACTGGCCCTGGAAAGATATATAATTCTGATTGTGTTCTTATTAACAGGATTGTGAGGAATGAATTACTATACCAGGTTTGTGGATGGATTTGGTGCACTTAAGGACATTGTTATGTGCATTCTTTTTAGTAGACAGAAGCACAGCCCCTCCTATCTGCTCTGAGTGACACCTGCAGTGATCAGACTGCATTCTGCTCCTGCTATTACTCATAGCTAAGCGATGAGGCTATGCAGTGCTTTGAATAGAGAAAGGTAAAATCAGAGCAGTGTGAGTGCTACAATCCTGCTCTTCAAGGCTGCTACCTAACACTGTCTGCAGCTTTTTATGGTGATGACAAACTCCCATTAAGTGCCTCTCAACACAACATATACAGTCAGGCTGCCAATAACGTTAACTGTCGATGCATATAGTATGAGAGTCTGTCACATCATACATGAGTAACCTGGGCAACTGCAAAGAGATACATTAGGTATAGGGTCCACTATCAAAATACA
This sequence comes from Engystomops pustulosus, assembly GCA_019512145.1. Lineage (NCBI taxonomy): Eukaryota > Metazoa > Chordata > Amphibia > Anura > Leptodactylidae > Engystomops > Engystomops pustulosus. The sequence goes on from CM033643.1 coordinate 122,139,407, forward strand.
GACAGCTGTGTGTGTATTTGTCTTGTGTATCTTTTAGTTTTAGTAAGTATGTATGACTTAAATACAGAAGATATAATGACTACCGTTGTTAAAGGGGTTTGCCCATAAAAGAAAATTCTCAAATTTCAATCCCCTAGTGATGTTTACACAATAAAGATAATTTTTAACCACTTACTTTACAATATTACTCAGTTTTATTGCTGTTTAAGCTCTTATCACTCAGTGATGGTCAGTGTAAGATTCCAGAGTGTGGGCAGGGACTCTCTAAGCAGACACATTGGGGCACATTTACTTACCCGGTCTCTTCGTGATCCCCCATCTGGGCTGTCCGACAAGGATGAACTCTGCCATGATTCATGAAGATCGTGCGCCCGATCTCCTGCATGTGTCGCTTCCCCGATCAGATCCGCCGGAGTTCACCTTCCTCTTTCCGGTGCATGTAAGTGCATGGCTTGCGACACAATTTTTAAGTTAAATTCCGCGGTTTGTCTGAATCCGTCCAGGACCGGAATCTAAGTGGTACCCGGTTTTCACCAGAGCCTATCGAAAAGCAGCTTGGACTTGCTGCAGTGTAGTACCTCCAGCTCGTTCCACAAGTGCGACTTTGTCCGCGGTGGCAGTCAAGGCGAGATTCAGTGACTTTGAGCAGAATCGCAGTCAGGACAGGCAGGAGGTCAGGACGGGCAGCATGGGATAGGAGTCGGGGACGTAGCAATAGGTCAAGGCAGGCAGCAAAGGAGCGTCGTCAGGAACGGAACCGGGGTCACAATGGGAAATCACAATAACAGAGCAGGGCATCAGACAAAGCTTTCTCTAAGGCACAAGGCACAGAGATCCGACAGGGTGTGCAGGGAGAAGTTGGTTTAAATAGCATTCTGGGAAATGGCTGAGAATTAACGGCGCGCTGGCCTTTTATGTCTTCTGAAGCTGGCTGACAAACCTCAAACAGGGGCGGGGACAGGTAATCGTAAATCCATATAAAATTTCAACTTTAACACACCATGGCAAGAAGAATAACTATACGTTTAAGTGCCCTCGGTCGGTCAGTGAATAAGGGTCTAAGGCCACAGTCAACAAGGCCCCCTGTGAGATATTGTTCAGGTTTTGCCAGGGATACCAGTATAATGGCCTAAGGCTGGCTCCCGTGAAATGTAAGCAGAAGATTTTCTTTTATTGCTTGTAATTAAAAGTAATTAATTTATAAATCTTTGGTATTTTATTTTAATACTTGTCTATTATTATTTCATATACCTAACATAAAATAGTAATCTATACAGGCCAGTCTGGGAGTTTACATACAAATTGGGTTCTTAGGTTGTTTCAGTGAATCTGCATGTAAGTCGCCACTTTGTATTTTCATTGTAACCCTAAGACAATATTGGTCCCTGTGTAATAAGATTTTTAAAAAATGTTGTGCTGTAATGGAAAGAAGGATTATCATAAAACTTCATTACAAACACTTACAGCTGATCATTGCTGCATGGGGATACAAGTAAAGCATCCAGAGGACATGACCCAAAGGTCAAAGTGGGCAGAGAGGGCCGGCTGTAACAGGGGTTGTATTAAGTCATAAATTACCATCTTTCTTTAGCATTGTGAAGAAACATTATGGAGAAGCGTCTGTAGGTGACCCTGATGACAGAAACACTTGTTTAATCCTGAAATGAAGTGGTTTCCAAAAAATACAATTATAAATTCATGGCAAGCGGGGGGCAGCTGTAATAAAGACATTAATTCCACCGTGCCTGAAAATGTCCAGATGAAAAGACAGGGATAATCACCTGAGTTGGATGACTCAATAACGAGCTGGGAGAGAGAGGTTGAGCAATTTATTAAAATTCTGCCTGTTAGGACAAAACAGTAATGATGTAGTCTTGGTTTAGCTGGGTCGATCAAGGTGAAGCAGGGAATAATTAGGATGAAGAGACCGCGGGGCAGCATGGAGAAACAGAGCTCATTATAAATTTTATTAATTTTAAACTAATACTATCGATCGTATGACCTTTGTTAATAAAACCTCAGATGGTTGGTGTTGCCATAGTCCAACGGTGACAAAACGGTAAAACGGGAAAATGCACGTCTCATTCCATGTATTTCATCCATATATTTTATTTGTTTGGAAAGGACTACTAGGGTTACAATATACAATAAAGATCGTATACAATAACTAGTACATTTCATACACTTCACAAACTTTAGCACATTAAACACTGCATCATTAGTAACCTTGCAAATAGAAAATATATTAAAAAGTCATAAAACAAGGTTAGGATGACAAATAGATGCTCGTAATATATGCGCCTGGGCCTAGGCTATTTATGATTATTAAGTTGCATAATCCACTTGTATACGTGTATCTTGGGTTCCAGTAGTATATAATTGCTCCAAATTCTTCTATATCAGATAATATACCAACACTTGTTTCTGATAATCCAATCTATATTACTCAGCTAAGAACTATAATCTCGTCTGTCAGCATTTATGATTTTCAAGAAAGGCTTGAACATATCACAACTAGCAATGTCCTAAAGCCTTGGCATTCGACTCACTCTTTTCAGAACCTAAGTCTGCCAGATCTACTCGTTTTCAGAACAATGTGTTGGACAATGCTTCCACGTACGCATAAGATGCTGGGTCCGGTGAGCTGTAGTGAGCGGCTACGTTATACTGTTTTTTCTTTGCTCTTATTTATTGTTCTTCTCTTCCCATTCCTTTTCCTTTTCGTTTTTTCATTTTTTCTGTGCTGAAAAAAAAATTATAAAGCGGTTCTAACTTGGTCCGTGATGAATAGAATATTAACGCTGGAAAAAACCATTTTTCTATTGCCTTTTCTAGTGTTGAAAAAACGTTTATTCCCTTTTATCCCGGATGTGGACTATTAAGCAGTAACGTATGATCCCTTAGTGATAGAAGATGCGGGGTCTTACAATGTGCTGAGATAGAGTATTGGGAACAAGGTGTATCTACACTTTTATTTAGTTCTGAACAATTCGATAATATCTATGACATGAGGAAGAGAATGAGAAAATAGAGTGATGAGGGGGGGAAATCCAATGAGATGGATGATAAAAACACAGTGGTCCAGATTTATCAAAAAAAGTTTGCACGGAAGTGAGAAAAATCCAACCATTTCTAAGATTCCAGGGGCAACCCAATTGTAAAACAGCAGGATTGATAGGCATATATCTGTGAAAATGCATGTATTTTGTTATAATATACGAGTGCATAAGAGAATGTGTGATTTGGTTATCCTAAGTATATTTGGAATCTTGTCTTCGTGAGAAGATCCCTTAAGAAACTCTCTTATATCTTATAAAAAATTTGTCTCTGATTGTCCCACCAGATGTCTTCAGTGATGTATAGTAACACAAATAATCATAAAATAATAAATAAAAAAAAATATAAAGAACCCTGGTGCAGAATGAACAAAGCAAGTTCTATATAAATGATTTCCCTGTAGGCTAATAAAATGTCATTGTAAATAATAATTTGGTCAGTACAAGTAGTGTTAACTGTTCGGTGTCTTAAGAAAAACTCTCTATGTTTTAATTATGTTTATTTTTATCATTTATCACTTAGCTCAATTAAAGTAAGTAACAAATGGTTGTTAGGAGTAACTAGAATAAGCTGCGTTTGAAAAAACATTAAATAAAAATTGAATATGAGGGCTAGTGATTTGCCAGCACAAAATTTAACCTCAGGTTGCACTATTTAACATTTAAATATAAATGTAGGCAAATGGCAAAAAAAATGCAATGCCAGCATTTTTCCCTGTAGCAGTGCTTTTTTATGGATTCAATGTGCAGTCCTAGTTAAAAAATCCCTTTTTAAATTTTTGAGCTTAGTTTTTATTTTTCTAGTTTGGTTTTTATAAATAGCGTCACCGATAAGGACACCCGACTTACAGATGTCCTCTTTTCCACTGTAACTCTGGTGAAGCTCTAAATGCTTTACTTTGAGTCCCAGGCTTGTCAATAATAGTGATAAGTTTTAATCTTCCGTTGAGACCCTCCATCCCCTTATCTTATTGGTGGCTCTTAGTTGTACCCTTTCCAGCTCCAGATTATCTTTTATGGACGGGTGCTCAGAATTGTAAACTGCAACTTCCAGGTTGAGGCTGAAACAATGCTGGACAGTTGGGGTAATATACATCTTTACACTGAAGCCCTAACTGTTTTTAAACCAGCGGCTGTTGGCATAAGGACCCATCGGGGGTAATCCCGGTGGGCCGATAGTCTGGGATGGTAGGGAATGGTGGTGGGGCAGTGATTTGAAAATTAAAAATTACCTTTCGAAGCTCCCCACAGGTCTGCTACTGCCTTCAGTCTGTCCAGCAGGACAGGCTCTGTGCGTGAGATGCTGCACAGGTATGATGTTGGCATGTGGGCAAGGCTGGGACTCATGAAGTAGCGGAGCCGGGAGAGCGTCAGAAAGGTGAGCAGTTAGGTTTATTATTTTTAGTGCTGTGGCAGGGATGGCTGTTGTATACTGGGGGGGGGGGGAGAGGCTGCAGACCGATATTGGGGGGATGTGGGAAGGCTTAATACAGGGGGGGCTGGCTGTCTAATTGGGGGGACGGCTGTCTAGATTACAGGGGCTGGCAATCTACAGGGAGATGGTTTATTACTGGGGGGATGACTGGCTATTACTAGGGCTGGCTGGATCCTGGGGGGCTGGTGTTATACGGGGGACAGGTGTCTAAATACACGGGGGCTTTAACTGGGGAGGAGCTGGCTGGCTATATACAGGGGGAATGGCTGTATACTTGGGGGACTGGCTGGCTTGGCTATATAACTGGGGGGGGGGGCGGGTGCGCTCTATACTGGGGCGGGGCTGCATGGCTATATACAGGCGGCGGGTTTATACAGGGAGCATCGGCGATTTAGACTTGGAGTATGTCGTGCTTTATATACCGGGAGTGGTTGGTGTTTATATGGGGATGGGTGTGTTATATACGTGGCCGTGGCTATTACAGGGGACTGACTGGCATATTCATGGGGACCTGTGGCCTATTTACTAGGGGGCTGGCTGGCAGTCTATTAGGGGCGACGTGGCTGTTACTGGGCGGATGGACTGGCTGGTTGGCTATAACTGGGGGACTGATGGCTGTATACGGGATGGGCGGATACTGGGGACTGGACTGGTTAATGGACTGGACAGGTTAGGGTTAGCTGGGCTTTATACGGGGGGGCTGTTGGACTGATACCCGGGAGGCTTGCTGCGCTATATCACTGGGGGCGATGGCTATATAAAGCGACTGCAACTGGCTATATACTGAGGGGATGGCTGTCTACTGAGGTGACTGGCTGGCTATTACAGGGGGGAGGCTGCTGATACAGGGGGCAGGTTGGCTCTATACGGGGGGGCTTGTGCTATATACTGGGGGCTGGCTATATAATGGAGGCTGGCGTATATACTGGGGGGTGTTGGCTATGGCACGGATACGGCTTGCTATATACTGTGGGGGCTGGCTGGTGGCTGAAACAGGGAGCTGGCTGCTATATTACAGGGGCTGGTGTATACTGAGGGATGGCTGGCTTGATTACTCTGGGGACTGGCTTGGTTGTATAGTGGGCAGTGGTCTGGTTATATGATCTTGTGGGCTGGCTGTCTAATACATGGATGCTGACTGTCTCTATACATGGGTTGGCTGGATTGTTTACTGGGGGACGGCTTGGCTATATAGTGGATGGTGGCTATTAACTTGTTGCCTTGTATATACTGGGGACTTTGGGCTATATATCTCCTTGGTTGTTGGTTGTCTATTCATAGGGACTCTTGCAACTATACATACTTTGTTGGTTGTCTGTCTATATAAAGGGGCGGCTGTTATATAATGGGACTGATGGTGATTAACTGGTAGGTGGGCTGGCTGTACTGGTAGGACGTGGCTGGCTGTAATTAGGGTAGGTCTGGTAATATGGTAGGTGGCTGTTACACATACAGCGGGACTGAGATGTCTATTATTTGGTGGGGGCCTGGCTTTATACAGGGTGGTGGATATATCAGGTGTGGTGGCTGGATATATACAGGGGGAGGCTGGTATATACAGGGCAGCGGGCTGGCTAAACACAGGGGATGGCTGGACTGGCTTTTTACTTGGGGGCTGGCTACTACATATAGGGGACGATGGCTATATACAGTGGGGCTGTATACATGGGCTGACTGGACTGTATAGTTGGGGAGGAACTGGCTGGCTGCTAAATGGGGGTGGCTTGGCTGTATATGAGGGGATGGCTGGCTGTATACATTAGGGGAAAAGCTGGTTATAGACTGGGGGGCGGCTGGCTATCTACAAGAGAACTGACTGATAGGACACCCAGGGGGATGGTGTATCCACTGGGGGACTGGTCGTATAATAGGTGCGGGGGGCATGGCTTTAGAGGGGCTTGAGAGGCTATATTACAGGGCTGGCTGGTAATATACAGGGGGCTCCGCCATTCCCCTAGGGGAACTGGGGCCTGCTAATACGATGCTGGCTGTCTAACACAGGTGATGATTGGCTATATCTAGGGGACTGGCTGGCTATATTCTGTGGGGGACAGGGATGGCTTATACAGGTGATGGCGGTTATATACAGGTGACAAGACTGGCTGTATACTATGGGGACGGGTTGGCTGTATACTGTGGGGGACTGGAGGCTGTATTTAGCGGGACAGGCTGGTTATATACGCCTGGATGCGGCTATATACAGGGGACTGACTGGACTATATCATGGGGGGGGACTGGCTGTATACCGTGGGCTGCCGCTATATAATGGGAGGTGCCTATATATGGGCTGGGGCGGGGGAGGCTGGATGTATATACAGGGGCTGGCTGGCTATATGCACAGGGGCATGGCTTGGTTATTAACGCGGTAGGTCGGCTGTAACTGGGGAGATCGGCTGGCTTCATAATGGGGGGGGACGACTGGCTGTATACTAGGGGGACAGTGCTTCTATACTGGGAGGGGCGGCATAAATACAGGGACTGGCTAGCTATATACAGGGGGGGCTGGCTGTATACCGGGGGGGGCTGGCTGTGTAATACTTCGGGGGGAGCCGGCTATATACTGGAGGAGGGCTGATGGTATTACATATAGCTGGGCTGACTATATAAAGGGGTTGGCCTGGGTGTTAAAGAGATCGCAACTGGTTTCGGACGCCATCTTGACTAAGGACCCAGAATAAGGACTGTCCGCTCATTTAAGTATTAGCCAGGGTCCCGCCAGGGGTCACAACCTGCCAGTAAATGTCATGACTTCAAACTTAATTTTATGTAACGTATTATGCATTGTCCTGTCACTAATTCACTTTGACTTAATGAGAATCCAGTTCTGTCCTTCATCTTTAGTTCAATATTTTGATTTTTGGTGCCAGCTTATCTCCTTTCACCTTCCTCAGTGGAAATATATAAACACTGGCGGAACAAGGGTCTATTATCCTTTTCTAAGAAATGTGCTGCAAATTCATTATGGGCCAATAGTAATTGCAGTATTCTATTTCATGCCTCTTTGATGACCTCTTCGTCTGTGATATTAATGCATTTTAGTATTCAACGAGGGAAGAGTCTTAACATGAGTGACTGACGTTGTCCTTGGTTTATTTTCACGTCCCTGTCACGAACCATGAAAGGGTTCTAATTTAAGAAGTCACCTGTACATGATAAAAATCTCAACAGCCGTTATATACGGCAGACTGTGCTTGCTCTTTTTTCTATTATAGTCAGTCATATTCTTTTTCATAGGGGGCGAGTATTATGGTAGTATGGATAACATATAAGGGAAGAGAGATTCGGCTACTCGTGAGAAAACAAGGAACTGTTTAAAACATAGTTTGTTATTGTCCTATTAAAATTTTAGCTTGGATGTGGGTAATGGAGAACATGGAGACAGAGATAACGGAAAACAACAGAGCCAGTGGATACAGCCCCCTGAACAGTGTACCCCTCCAGATCTTTAGCGATTAGAGGTACAAAGAGAATTTGCAGGACACCAGGAATAATGTGCAATATTCATTACTGGGGCTCATTGACTAAGGGTCCGCGGAAGCATTTATCTGGTTTCCCTGGTGATTTCCGTTTTGAGCCGATTTGCGTCCAGGGATTGTGTCGCACGCGGTCGGATTTTGGCATCGCTCGGCGCCAGCTGTGACACGTCAGAAATTGGGGGGAGTGCGTTGGGACAATCCAAACGATTCGGACAACACGCAAATATTTGATTGATTGTCAGACAGAAATACTTACAAGCACCGGGAAGAAGGAAGGTGAATCTCCGGCGGATTCCTCGGTGGACGTATCAGGAACGTCGGGCGCACGTCTTGCATGAATCACACCGTGGACTTTCATCCCCGCAAACCGTCCGAATCGGGGATCAGTTGGCGACTACACACGGTTAAGTGTACATTTCGCCCCTCTATGTACTATACATTCTATAGGAATATATCACTACTTCATGTTTTTACCTTTCCTATCCAGAAACTATCTAAGAGCACACTTTCTCGTATTGCCTTTTTATTATTTCGTGATAGTTTTTTTTTGGCGAAAATTGACTGATACGAACATCGATCCTCTTCACCTAATGTCACTACATATTACAACACCATCTGCGACCCAGCCATGTCATAAAGCTATATGTTAACACCAAAAACACACACTTGTCGAAATAAAGTTTATTTTCCCACCATATCCTCCATTATTTACACCTATGTATGAAGTTTCATCACACTCAAATTCTATGAAGCACAGAGGTGGTGTCCCCTCTGGATGGTAACGTTCCAACTTTGCATGGATATTTTGGTGAATATTGGTGGTGGGGTCTGTATGATCTCTTTAGATTGCTTGTTTGTAAAGGAGTTGTTTTCTTTACTACAGTATTCTGGTTTGTACACATTTTAAAGGAAATTTTTTGTTCATGCAATTTGTTGCAGTTCTTATTGCGTTTGACTGCACAATTTCATTGCTATATTGTCAGGTTGTGGACTGTCTAAAATTATTCTAGCTGAAAAGCAGATATTTAGTTATTTCAGTTTTATGGATATTATGAAATGATTTATTATATGTGAACATATCATATGAGGCATTGTGAACTCTACAACATATCCATCTACTATACTCGGAGATGTGAAGGTAAGTATTTTCTGTTGGGGTAGCCTCATTTTTTTTGCCATCACAGGCAAATTTAAGTATATTTTTAATAAAAATTGTCAGTTGAATCAAATTTCCAATGAAGGTGCCTATGTCTATTACTCTTTAATGCAATTTAAACAATGGAGGCAATATGTCTTTTTAGACAAAATGTTGGTTTCTGCGTTGTTTCTACTTTAATTATCTTTGCTGTAATTTTATTTGTAGACGTGACAAAATAGACCTGGCAGGGAAAGGGTTACTAACACCTTAGTTGAATTCCGGTGAGATATTAATTAGCTCATATCTATACTTCTATTCATGAATCTGACCATATTATATATTCACTTATCTCCTCATTTTTCATTCATCTTCTACGTGTATTTACTCTCGTCATCATCCTACTGTATATATATCACGTTATATTCTGCATCTAGAATCCTATCTCTTTCATATTTTTCTTCAATCATCTTCTATCATCAATAATACTAAATAATTCCTTTATTTATATAGTGCACACAGATTATGAAGGTCGCTCCCATTTGCCATATCATCCCTGTCCGCAAAATGGGGGGGGCTCATTAATCTGAATCAAAACCTACCAGTAAGTTTTGGAAGTGTGTGAGGAAACCGGAGGACCGGGAGGACAACCCACGCAACACAGAGGAACATAAAAACTCTTTGCAGATGTAGGGACAAAAGCACTGCAAAGCTGTAGTGCTTACCATGGATCCACCCATGCTGCCCACAATCTCCCTATCATCCATCTATCTCACTATAAAATTCTCCCATATTACAGTTGGTCTTTACCTAGATAAAGGGAATAAACTCTAGATACCAAAGCCTAAGTTCTATATCGCAAGCTGCAGTCAAACAGGCCACTTGGATTCACCATCCCACTCATAAACATATGTACATAGTTAGGGCACTTTTAAAACTAATTTTAATGGTTTGCGGTTAAATAGAACGAACAACCAAGTAGAACATCACTAAAAATAAATAACCAAGGCAAGGCTGACCAAGGTCAATTTGGTTGGTTCCTTCGGTGAGGTACAAGCAACCATCCAAGTTTGATGCAAACACAAACAGCATAAGTTATATGGAACTCTGATAGCATAATGTCACGTTTTGTCCAACCTGTAAAGAAATTTGATCCGTAAGCAAAACACAACGCATCAAAACTAATAGACTCTGGATGTGGAATATATTCAATAAATGCTTAACAGTAAATAGAAGAAAATCGGTCAATGCCACCATCCCGAGGTCACAAGGACGATGGTTTGATAGATGATGGTCTCAGGCACATCGTGGTGCAGGAATAGATGGAGCGCTGCCCCTAGTAGGCCCTCTACTCCAGCACTTAGTTCCCAGATATAGCTCCCGTCCTTTACAGGACAACCCAAGGTGTTCCCTAATCATAGACTGCCTAGTAAGCCCTAGGGTGCTATTTCAAAAAGTGTTCCCGACCGAGTTTCCAATGGCCAAAACAAAAGTGGAAACTTTCCTCAGGGGAATAAGTGCAGTTTTGGTCCTGCTGCGCAGGGAAGTCGACAGTGGTCAGCAACATGGATTAGAATGGCCTAGTCCAGCGGTGGCGAACTATTGCACGGGTGCAAGAGGTGCACACGAAGCCATTTCTGTGGCACATACGTCTCATCACCCAGACAGAGTCACCAAACAGATCAAATGTCACCCAAATCTTTCTTGCAGTCCAGGCAAACTTAAGAAATGCTGCCTCTCAGCGCTATTTTAAACGCGATACTTGAAGGGCTTGTTTGGAAACTGCAGGAAAAGTGAGAACTGTGAGACAGACTGCAAGTATCTTTGGAGTCCTCCTGCGGGACCACCATCCTCTCTACAGAGAGGCAAGGACTAATACAATTGAAATGGGGAAGAACAGTAGCATAAGTTTCTAAGTTACAATGCCTGTTGGCAATTCAAACGGTTTTAAATAGCTGAATTTGGCTTGTGTTTGGGCACTCGTGTCTCAAAACGGTTCGCCTCACGGCCTAGTCCATTCCTGTAGAGCCTCCATGTTTCTGACACTGTGACTTGGCCCGCAGCAGGACTAAACACTGGAATATTAAACTGTAGTATATTAAAGGGAGCCTCTTATGCACTGGTCATAAAATAGTTTTATTTTGCGCCCCCAACTTTTGTGTTTGCCAATGGCCCCACTTCGTGGCTAAACCCAATCATTGGGGCTAAAACATTTGGATGCGACCTTCAGCAGTTTCAATCCATTGCAACGTTACCTGCCACTACCAATAGATGTTCTATTTTAAATAGACCTATTTAAAATAGGTACAAGGCGTTCCCTACGTTAACGAACACTCGCTACATACGAACCCATAGTTACAAACGGACCTTGGATATTGGATTTTAATTTTCTGTATTAGAGTCCCCAGCATACAAACTCGCTTGAAACTTATCAAGCGTCTTCGTAACTGAAAGCTTAATTGTTAATATTGATTCTTTGACAAACCCCAACATTTTTAAAACCAATTGTCCACAGAGACCAAAAAGTCTGGCTGGCTTACAATGAATCAAATATACGTTTCCTACTTACATACAACTCACTCAAGAATCAACACCTACATACCCTATCTTGTATGAACCGGGGACTGCTGTAGCTTTTGCACCTTTATGGTGGCATGGCTTCTGGTGTTTATTATGACACTAAGCATCACCTGTTGGATACTTCCTATCATCTTCCATTAGAACATGGCAACGTAACAGACATTGATTATTTTTTTAATATATTGTTATACCCTTTCACTTAACATCTTTCCTTACATCTTTGGCCTGACTATAAGTCCTTATCTCTTCGGCCAACGTAGAATATGTATCATTCTTTTGTACATTTTTTCACTAACTTAGGATCTCTTCTTGTTTAGTGCATAATTTATTTCGTAAAACACAATCCTTATTTATATATCTTCTTTTTTTTTATGTCGTTCCTTCCTACACCTGTGCGACAACTCTATACAATTCAGATTCATACCCATACATCTCCAACTACTAAAACCACATATTCTTGGGAATTACATCCATGATATTCCTAATACCTACCCATTATTACATTTTTGTTTTTACTTCATTAGCTCTCACTCTGTGATACTTATTTCATACATGTCACTTGTCTTGTTTTTGTACTTATGGACACACACACTCCACACTTGCGTCTGGGTCTATACCTGTCTTATTATGATCAGCTACAAACAACTTGGTTACTGGCCCGTTGCCAGTTTTCGTTGGACTTGCCGTTCTTTTTAGCATGCAAACGTGGCACAGAGTATTTAGGAAAAGTTTACCCTTAGCTAGTCCCATGGGTAGTGGCCAGTGAGAGGTAGGCAGACATGTTAACATCCTAGGGAGGTAACTATGAGGGGGGGATCTGGGGAACATAGGGGGGGTGGTGCACTGGCACTCCCATGGAAGGGAGACACATCTGCATATAGAAAGGTAAACTTTCAATCCAACTTTATATTATTCTAAAAACTTTGGAATGTGGGGTAATGGGGAAACCAGAAAAAGGGCTCCTGATGAAAGCTCCCTTTACAGATTAGGCCATGCATGTACTAAGTACCAAATATTTCCATGACTCATTAAAGCATTTAAAGAAGCTATCATCAGAATCGACCTGTATAGTTAGATCTGAGTTTAGGTTCCCAGTGACCTTCCTAAACTTAATACCTATGGTTTAGCTACCTGCGAATATTATCTCACAGTGAAACTTACGATTTATGTAACGTAATGATGCTGAATTTCTGGCAAAGGCAAAGCTACTCCATGCCTCAGTAGCCTTGCTTATCCCTCCCACGGTGCATGTTCCAGCGCTGCTACAAAGATTTCTTTTTGTACTTTTAGTGCGCTTTGCTAGCTCTTTTTATACGCCATGCACTTATCAATGTGCCGTTTGAGTATCGCTGCCACTTACCTTTTGTAGTGGTTATCCGATTACTAGTAGTGCACTTTGTGGCCTTTTTGCGCGAGTACACATAGGTGGGTTTTTTTTGCACTGTTAATTTGTTTTTTTTGTGCCATCTATAGGTTAGCCGTATGTGGCACTTTCATATAATTTTTTTGTGTAAAACAATAATATAAGTATGGAGAACGATGGAACCTCTCCAACAGTTCAAAAATATGTCCAAAATCGAGGGAGCAAGAAGCACTCGACAACAGTCTCCAAATTGCGACCCTAAATATACACAAAGACAGAATTTTTATGCTAACATAAAAACCCTATCCTGCTCAACCAATTAAATGGATACATAGAGAAAATATATAAATGTCATCTAAAACTTTATCATTGATCCGGGGGTACAGTCACAAAACCAAGGTTTCTTAAAAAGGTTAGAGCTACGGACTGAGGTATACGGTAAGTGATATCTATATTGCTATATGCCAGAACTGGTGAGTAAATTTTTAGCACTGTATAAGTAATGTGCAGTATATTCCCAGCTGCTATATTTATGTATGCGGTGTATTAATTACTGCAATATTATTAGTATTGTCAGGTATGCGGGTGGTATTGGTATGAAGATAATATTAATGTGCACCTACCTTTAGTGTTTCTTACATATGGTGTGGTTGTATTTGTATTGTATATATCGTGTGTATAGAGTAATATACGGTGCTGAGTTATATGTGTGTTGCATATATAGTGTAGTGTGCATGTCTGTGGAGTGTATATGATATTCTGAAGTATAATGGCAGGGATGGGGCCTGCAGCGAGGTTTGGGGATAATTGGGGCCCCGTTCTAAGTACACACTGTGGCCCACGGGGTCTTGTTAGGCTACTGACCAGACAAATTTTACATGCAATGTTTGACAAAATTGTGTCACACACTCTTATGTTAAGTGCAGAGTGCACCAAGATTTATGAAGAACGTGCACCACAATTCATGAATCCTGCGCACCCCGCACTCTTCACAGGCAAACTGCACCTATGTTTTGTGCTTAAACATGTTATTAATTATGTATAACTGAGACTGACACATAATTGTATTGAAGGATTTTTTACACACATACATGTTATTAAAACAATATAGCATACATAAATTTTGCCTATATTTACATATATTTCGTATAAGAACTCATTTTGTGGTGTTAACTGACTTAGCACTGTCCATAACGGATTTCTCCGTGAGTCACTGAGGGGCATAGGCTAGGCCGACTAGTTTCTCCGTTGCCCAACCTAAGACTTTTAGGGGCCCCCCTGTGCAGGCCTGATCGGACGGAATTGTTAACCCCTTTGATCCCGTGTGTGAATGCTGTGACGGGACATGTGTACTTCAGAGAAGGGGGCATCTTATTCTCCTCCCTGCAGCACTTGTCGACGCGGGGTCAGTCTCAGTGCTGAGCAGCAGGCACCATGAAGGTCCCACGTCGCCATTGGATCTGCATGGCTGACACTTCCATGCATTGCAATACATGGTTATTGCGTGCATTAGTAGATGCTCCATATGCTGGAAAAGGCGTTGTCACCAACTGCTCTTGACGGTTGGGAGTGCTCTGGAGGACATTCTGTACCATTCTGTATGCATGGATGTGTTTAGGCAAGACTGTGAGAGAGCTGATTCCCTTGGCTGAGAAGAGCAACCCCACACATTAGGCTGCCAGATGTTTACAGTGTCATGAGACAAGACTGGTGGTGATCGCTCACCTGTCTTCTCGAACACGTTTCCACGTGTCCAACTAATCGGAAAGGGGTTTCACAGTGAAAGTGACTTGACCCAGTCTCAGCATCCACTGCCTGCACTTTGCCAGAATGTCAATCTGTGACTGGTTTTCTGGAGAGAAGGACTCTTTGCTGCCCTCCTGCACCAGGATCTAGGCTCCAAGAGTCTCCCCCTTACAGGAAGAAGATGCACTCAACACCTGCCTGCTGCTTCATTGAGCAAGGGCTCTGCACTGTGGTTAGCTGTTCCCGATGCTGAAACATTTTAGAGAGGGTCAAGGCGCTGGCTGGTCCTTCTTTTGCAATAATGGAGCCTGTCCTCCTTTTAAATCTGATGATGCATAGATGTAAAGGTGCAATTTTTGCTGCGATACCTTCCTGTTAGGCCAGGTTTGTGCAAGTGCAATGAGACCGCACGTTTTTTTAGAGATAAGCATGGGTATAAAATATACAGATTCTTTTGGAGAGAAAAAGAGAGCACGAGTCTCAAAAGAGTGATGAAGGGAGAAGAAAAGAAGGACGGGAGGGGAGACTGGAAAGAAGAGAAAAGGAAGAGTGAGAAAAACATGATGCAAGCATAGCCTCATTTAAGGCCCGTGGTGTGATTCTTACTTAATCAAACAGCTTGTTCCAGCCCTCTCCTCATTCAACACCCACACCTGTGTTAATGGAGCAATCATTGAAACAAGGTTAGCTGGCCTGCTTGAGCAGGCCTGCATGCGTTGAAATATTGACTTGCGTTATTGCTGTTGCTGCCCTCTCTTGACCTTCTGGGTCTATGCCCATTGCCATTATCCACCTGATGCCGTACGAATTTGTAAATTAACCATTTGTATCATCTCCCACTTTTGCCCATGTGTGTAATACACAGAAGCACATAATGGCCCCTCACCAATGTGGTATGGGAAATGCTTGTTGTCTCTCTCCCCATTAGTCTTCTCGTTTGCGGCCATTTGGTTCCTGTCCCCTTCCCCCCCTTTGTTTCATTTGTTTATCCAAATTTCCCACCTTGGTCACTGTGATGAAAAACAAACTCAAAACACTTGGGCAAGTTAAAGCCTGGTTTTTGAAAAAATAGGCCTTGGTCTTTAAGGTTGCAAATGAGATTGGTCCCTAAGGGTTAATATGATTTTTATCACATGTACTTACTTGTGATTACCAGATCTTTAAATACTTGCCTGGTATCATAATAGTGATGCACATGGTTTGATGGGTGCCGCAAGGGCTTTCAGATTTAATCTCAGTTATTGTAAGTATCAATATACTCCAGACCAGGCCGCGTCTGCCATGAGGCGAGGGGTGAGTCCCCGCCTCAGGCGGCCAGATAACGGACCCCATTTAAAAGCGGCATTTGGCCGTGTAGCACGGACTTGCAATGGCTGGCAGCCCCGTGCCACCCTGTAAAAAAATTACACGGCCGCCTTCAAGGCGGTGATGTAATTTATAGGCCAGAGCGGTGTGCAGCCACATCGCGCTGTGTGCACGCTATGCAGGACACAGGTCGGCGTGATAGTCCCCACGTGCCCGTGCCGACCGTGTCCTTCACAGAGGGTGCTGGCTGGAGGAGATGAGGGGCTGCGTGGTGAGCAGGAATGGTGAGTGCCAGTAGGGGGATCGCTAATCTTCCTTCCCTCTCTCATAACATTTGTGTCCTCGGACACAGATCGTTATGAGACCATGTACAGGGACTGCTTCCCCAGCAGTTGTTCACCTCCGGGGTAGAGACTCCGGAGGCGGAAGGCTGAAGGACCTTTGATGATGCAATGGTCACATGACCTGCCGGGGAAAGCAGCACACACAGAGAGCTGCCTGAGATGAGGTGAGGGGAGGACATGACAGGGGCCAGGGAAGAAACATGGGGGACGTGTGTGGGCAATTACTACTGGGGGGCCGGGTGTGTGTGGGGCACATTACTTACTGGAGGGGGCTGTGTGTGGGACATTACTTACTGGGGGGCGTGTGTGGGCACATTATACTGGGGCTGGTGTGTGAGCACATTACTTACTGGGGGGCTGGTGTGGGCACATTACTGTAATGGGGGGCTGTGGTGGCCAAATTACTTACTGGGGGGCGTGTGTGGGACATACTTACTGGGGGGATGTGTGTGGCACGCTTACTTACTTGGGGCTGTGTGTGGCACATTACTTACGGGGGGGGGCTGTGTGGTGGGCACACTATACTGGGGGCGTGTGTGTGGGCACATTACTTACTGGGGGGGCTGTGTGTGGGCACATTACTTACTGGGGGGGCTGTGTGTGTGGGCACATTACTACTGGGGGGGCTGTGTGTGTGGGCACATTACTTACTGGGGGGGGCTGTGTGTGTGGGCACATTACTTACTGGGGGGGCTGTGTGTGTGGGCACATTACTTACTGGGGGGGCTGTGTGTGTGGGCACATTACTTACTGGTGGGGGCTGTGTGTGGGCACATTACTTACGGGGGTGTGTGTGTGGGCACGTTTCTAATGGGGGGCTGCTGTGTGTGGAGCACATTACTTACTGGGGGCCTGGTGTGTGAGCACATTCCTTACTGGGGGCTGTGGTGTGGGCACATACTTACTGGGGGCTGTGTGTGGGGACAGTACTTATGGGGGCTGTGGTGTGGGCACACTTACTTACTGGGGGGCGTGTGTGTGGGCACATATTACTGGGGGGGGGTGTGTGGGCACAATACTTACTGGGGGGCTGTGTGTGTGGGGTTACATCTACACCTTAATGGGGGGGCTGTGTGTGTGGGCACATTACTTACTGGGGGGTCGGTGTGGGTGTGGCCCAAATTACTTACTGGGGGGCTGTGTGTGTGGACACATTAATTACTGGGTGGTAGCTGGGGGGGTAATTACTGGGAGGGCTGTGGGACACATTCATTGGGGTGTTATGGGGGAAATTTTGGGGGGTGTATGGGAGAAATTACTGGGGGTTTGTTGTGGGGCATGTATACAGCTGAGACTGGATACAGGTGGTGGGGGAGCTGAGAACTGTATAGGGGTGTGGGGGGGGTAGGCTGTGTATATACAGGGGGGTTAGAAGAAAGGGTTATTACAGGGGGATAGGGGGAGAGGTTTGTATTAAATGTGTAGAGAGGAGAGACTATGTATACTCGGAGTTCATTATTGGGGAGGCTAAATTAGGGCACCTAATTGAATTCACATATGCTCTAATTTGGGTGACTAAAGGATGTTTGTGTTGGGAATAGTTTTGTTCGGTTTTGTTGTGAGGAAATATATATGGAATACAACATTCATTATACTGACGTGGTATTTTAGGGGCGCCCTGGTGAGTTGTGCTGTGCATGGAGTTGAAGACATTTCTTTGTGAATTCGGAGGAAAACAAGGGCAGAAGAAGAAAGCGAAAGAAATACCCTTCCGATGGAGTAGAGTAGATGGTCACCTGTAAGGCTACTAGAGGTCACTAATATCTGTGACTACTAGTGTTGTAAGGTAGCATCACCAGGGGCACGCAAGTGCACGCTACACGTGGGGGGGGGGCAGGCATTTTAAAATTCGCCTCAGGCAGCAAAAATGCTAGAATCGGCCTGCTCCAGACCTCTTATTAGAAATAGTCACCTAAAGTTAGTGCCTTTACTGAAAACCCACATTTTGGTTTATTTCATCTACTGGTGAAAAAGTGTGAGCTGGTATAGAAACCTTTATTGAAAATTTCCTGATACTCCTGACTCTCCGCCTGTCTGAAAAAATAGAGGAAACCAAGCTCTTCTAAGCTCTAACAGATCTTCTGTAACAAGAGGGACAGTTTAAACTTGATCTGTATTACACTACAGGACCTACATTTAGTTCAACAAACTTTATGTTCAAAGCGAAAAGAACCTTATCAATAGGAGTTTGAAATATTGCCAACTCACAGGGGGGAACAAACTATACATCAGTCTCATTAGGATAAATAGCCAAGGTACTGATCACTTGATCAATAGGAGTATAAAAGACGGGGGGTGGTGTGGAGGGGCAAGATGTTATGACAAGATGCTGTGTAAATGTAGTGTGTGGTGTCATGGTGCCTCCCAGCGAACCCCACATTTTGGGTGCGGGATCCCGTGGACCCTCGTTCCCCGGTCGGTTAGCTCGGCCCCAGCGATGTTCTTCTGAAGCTGGCTGACAAACCTCAAACAGGGGCGGGGACAGGTAAGAAGCGCTGGGGCCGAGCTACCGGGGACAGAGGGTCACGGGTGAGCCCGCTACCCAAGATGTGGGTCGCTGGAGCACCCATGACACTCACACACTACATTTACAGCAATCTTGTCATAAATCTTGCCCCTACCCCACCCCCTTCCTTTTATACTCTATTGATCAAGTGATACAGTACCTGGCTATTTATCCAATGAGACTGATGTATATTTGTTCCCCCTGTGAGGTGCAAATATTTCAACTTTCCTATTGTAAGGTATCTTTTCGCTTATTGAACAATAAAGTTTTGTTGGAACTAAATGTAGGTCCATGTGTAGTGTAATGACAGATCAAGTTTAAACTGTCCCTCTTGTTACAGAAAGATCATGTTAAGCTATAGAAGAGGCTTGGATTTCCTCTATTTTTTCAGACAGGCTGAGGAAGTCAGGAGTATCAGGAATTTCATAAAGGTTTCTATACCAGCTCAACAGTTGTTCACCAGTAGATGAAATAAACCAAAATGTGGGTTTTCAGTAAAGGCAGCTAACATTAGGTGACTATTTCTAATAAGAGGTCTGGAGCAGGGCCGATTCTAGCCTTTTTGCTGCCTGAGGCGAAATTTTAAAATGCTGCCCCCCCCCCCCACGTGTACGCGTGCACGTGCGTGCCCCTGGTGATGCTACCTTACACACTAGTAGTCACAGATATTAGTGACCTCTAGTACCTTACAGGTGACCATCTACTCCATCCGGAAGGGTATTTCTTTACGCTTTCTTCTGGCCTTGGTTTTCCTCCGAATTCACAAAGAAATGTCTTCAACTCCATGCAGCACAACTCACCATGGCGCCCCTAAAAATACCACAGTCACAGTATAATGAATTGTGATTCCAATATATATTATCCTCACAACAAAACTGAACAAACTATTCCCAACATAAAACATCCTTTAGTCACCCAAATTAGAGCATATATAGTAATTCAATTAGGTGCCCTAATTTAGCCTCCCCCAATAATGAACAGCCGAGTATACATAGTCTCTCCTCTCTACCATTTATATACAGCCTCTCCCCTATCCCCCTGTATACACAGCCTTTCTTCTACCCCCCTGTATACACAGCCTACACCCCCCCACACCCCGTATACAGTCTCAGCTCCCCCACCACCTGTATCCAGTCTCAGCTGTATACATGCCCCACACAATTACCCCCAGTAATGTCTCCCATACAACCCCCCAAAATTTCCCCCATACAACCCCAATGTAATGTGTCCCACAGCCTCCCAGTAATTACCCCCACAGCTACCCCCAGTAAGTAATGTGCCCACACACACAGCCCCCCAGTAAGTAATATCGTAAATCCATATAAAATTTCAACTTTAACACACCATGGCAAGAAGAATAACTATACGTTTAAGTGCCCTCGGTCGGTCAGTGAATAAGGGTCTAAGGCCACAGTCAACAAGGCCCCCTGTGAGATATTGTTCAGGTTTTGCCAGGGATACCAGTATAATGGCCTAAGGCTGGCTCCCGTGAAATGTAAGCAGAAGATTTTCTTTTATTGCTTGTAATTAAAAGTAATTAATTTATAAATCTTTGGTATTTTATTTTAATACTTGTCTATTATTATTTCATATACCTAACATAAAATAGTAATCTATACAGGCCAGTCTGGGAGTTTACATACAAATTGGGTTCTTAGGTTGTTTCAGTGAATCTGCATGTAAGTCGCCACTTTGTATTTTCATTGTAACCCTAAGACAATATTGGTCCCTGTGTAATAAGATTTTTAAAAAATGTTGTGCTGTAATGGAAAGAAGGATTATCATAAAACTTCATTACAAACACTTACAGCTGATCATTGCTGCATGGGGATACAAGTAAAGCATCCAGAGGACATGACCCAAAGGTCAAAGTGGGCAGAGAGGGCCGGCTGTAACAGGGGTTGTATTAAGTCATAAATTACCATCTTTCTTTAGCATTGTGAAGAAACATTATGGAGAAGCGTCTGTAGGTGACCCTGATGACAGAAACACTTGTTTAATCCTGAAATGAAGTGGTTTCCAAAAAATACAATTATAAATTCATGGCAAGCGGGGGGCAGCTGTAATAAAGACATTAATTCCACCGTGCCTGAAAATGTCCAGATGAAAAGACAGGGATAATCACCTGAGTTGGATGACTCAATAACGAGCTGGGAGAGAGAGGTTGAGCAATTTATTAAAATTCTGCCTGTTAGGACAAAACAGTAATGATGTAGTCTTGGTTTAGCTGGGTCGATCAAGGTGAAGCAGGGAATAATTAGGATGAAGAGACCGCGGGGCAGCATGGAGAAACAGAGCTCATTATAAATTTTATTAATTTTAAACTAATACTATCGATCGTATGACCTTTGTTAATAAAACCTCAGATGGTTGGTGTTGCCATAGTCCAACGGTGACAAAACGGTAAAACGGGAAAATGCACGTCTCATTCCATGTATTTCATCCATATATTTTATTTGTTTGGAAAGGACTACTAGGGTTACAATATACAATAAAGATCGTATACAATAACTAGTACATTTCATACACTTCACAAACTTTAGCACATTAAACACTGCATCATTAGTAACCTTGCAAATAGAAAATATATTAAAAAGTCATAAAACAAGGTTAGGATGACAAATAGATGCTCGTAATATATGCGCCTGGGCCTAGGCTATTTATGATTATTAAGTTGCATAATCCACTTGTATACGTGTATCTTGGGTTCCAGTAGTATATAATTGCTCCAAATTCTTCTATATCAGATAATATACCAACACTTGTTTCTGATAATCCAATCTATATTACTCAGCTAAGAACTATAATCTCGTCTGTCAGCATTTATGATTTTCAAGAAAGGCTTGAACATATCACAACTAGCAATGTCCTAAAGCCTTGGCATTCGACTCACTCTTTTCAGAACCTAAGTCTGCCAGATCTACTCGTTTTCAGAACAATGTGTTGGACAATGCTTCCACGTACGCATAAGATGCTGGGTCCGGTGAGCTGTAGTGAGCGGCTACGTTATACTGTTTTTTCTTTGCTCTTATTTATTGTTCTTCTCTTCCCATTCCTTTTCCTTTTCGTTTTTTCATTTTTTCTGTGCTGAAAAAAAAATTATAAAGCGGTTCTAACTTGGTCCGTGATGAATAGAATATTAACGCTGGAAAAAACCATTTTTCTATTGCCTTTTCTAGTGTTGAAAAAACGTTTATTCCCTTTTATCCCGGATGTGGACTATTAAGCAGTAACGTATGATCCCTTAGTGATAGAAGATGCGGGGTCTTACAATGTGCTGAGATAGAGTATTGGGAACAAGGTGTATCTACACTTTTATTTAGTTCTGAACAATTCGATAATATCTATGACATGAGGAAGAGAATGAGAAAATAGAGTGATGAGGGGGGGAAATCCAATGAGATGGATGATAAAAACACAGTGGTCCAGATTTATCAAAAAAAGTTTGCACGGAAGTGAGAAAAATCCAACCATTTCTAAGATTCCAGGGGCAACCCAATTGTAAAACAGCAGGATTGATAGGCATATATCTGTGAAAATGCATGTATTTTGTTATAATATACGAGTGCATAAGAGAATGTGTGATTTGGTTATCCTAAGTATATTTGGAATCTTGTCTTCGTGAGAAGATCCCTTAAGAAACTCTCTTATATCTTATAAAAAATTTGTCTCTGATTGTCCCACCAGATGTCTTCAGTGATGTATAGTAACACAAATAATCATAAAATAATAAATAAAAAAAAATATAAAGAACCCTGGTGCAGAATGAACAAAGCAAGTTCTATATAAATGATTTCCCTGTAGGCTAATAAAATGTCATTGTAAATAATAATTTGGTCAGTACAAGTAGTGTTAACTGTTCGGTGTCTTAAGAAAAACTCTCTATGTTTTAATTATGTTTATTTTTATCATTTATCACTTAGCTCAATTAAAGTAAGTAACAAATGGTTGTTAGGAGTAACTAGAATAAGCTGCGTTTGAAAAAACATTAAATAAAAATTGAATATGAGGGCTAGTGATTTGCCAGCACAAAATTTAACCTCAGGTTGCACTATTTAACATTTAAATATAAATGTAGGCAAATGGCAAAAAAAATGCAATGCCAGCATTTTTCCCTGTAGCAGTGCTTTTTTATGGATTCAATGTGCAGTCCTAGTTAAAAAATCCCTTTTTAAATTTTTGAGCTTAGTTTTTATTTTTCTAGTTTGGTTTTTATAAATAGCGTCACCGATAAGGACACCCGACTTACAGATGTCCTCTTTTCCACTGTAACTCTGGTGAAGCTCTAAATGCTTTACTTTGAGTCCCAGGCTTGTCAATAATAGTGATAAGTTTTAATCTTCCGTTGAGACCCTCCATCCCCTTATCTTATTGGTGGCTCTTAGTTGTACCCTTTCCAGCTCCAGATTATCTTTTATGGACGGGTGCTCAGAATTGTAAACTGCAACTTCCAGGTTGAGGCTGAAACAATGCTGGACAGTTGGGGTAATATACATCTTTACACTGAAGCCCTAACTGTTTTTAAACCAGCGGCTGTTGGCATAAGGACCCATCGGGGGTAATCCCGGTGGGCCGATAGTCTGGGATGGTAGGGAATGGTGGTGGGGCAGTGATTTGAAAATTAAAAATTACCTTTCGAAGCTCCCCACAGGTCTGCTACTGCCTTCAGTCTGTCCAGCAGGACAGGCTCTGTGCGTGAGATGCTGCACAGGTATGATGTTGGCATGTGGGCAAGGCTGGGACTCATGAAGTAGCGGAGCCGGGAGAGCGTCAGAAAGGTGAGCAGTTAGGTTTATTATTTTTAGTGCTGTGGCAGGGATGGCTGTTGTATACTGGGGGGGGGGGGAGAGGCTGCAGACCGATATTGGGGGGATGTGGGAAGGCTTAATACAGGGGGGGCTGGCTGTCTAATTGGGGGGACGGCTGTCTAGATTACAGGGGCTGGCAATCTACAGGGAGATGGTTTATTACTGGGGGGATGACTGGCTATTACTAGGGCTGGCTGGATCCTGGGGGGCTGGTGTTATACGGGGGACAGGTGTCTAAATACACGGGGGCTTTAACTGGGGAGGAGCTGGCTGGCTATATACAGGGGGAATGGCTGTATACTTGGGGGACTGGCTGGCTTGGCTATATAACTGGGGGGGGGGGCGGGTGCGCTCTATACTGGGGCGGGGCTGCATGGCTATATACAGGCGGCGGTGTTTATACAGGGAGCACTGGCAATAGACTTGGGGAGTCGGCTTTATATACTCGGGAGTGGTTGGCTAGTTTAATATAGGGAGATGGGTGTTATATACGGGCCTGGCTATATACAGGGACTGACTGGCATATTCATGGGGACCTGTGGCTATTTACTAGGGGCTGGCCTGCAGTATATTAGGGGCTGACTGGCTGTTACGGGGGATGGGACTTGCTGTCTGGCTATAACTGGGGGGACTGACTGGCTGTATCTGGTGGCGTGGATACTGGGGACTGCTGTGTAAGTAAGGGACTGATGGTACGGGGTTAGCTGGCTTCTATACGGGGGGCGTGGTTGGCTGATACCCGGGAGGCTGGCTGGTATATCACTGGGGGGCGGATGGCTTATCAAGCGACTGACACTGGCGTATATACTGAGGGGATGGCTGTTTACTGAGGGTGACTGGCTGGCTATTACAGGGGGGGAGGCTGGCTGCTACAGGGGGCAGTTTGGCTCTATACGGTGGGGGGCTGGCGTATATACTGGGGGTGGCTGGCTATATAATGGTGGAGGCTGGCGATATACTGGGGGGTTGTTGGCTATGCACATGACTGTGCTTGCTATATACTGTGGGGGCTGGCTGTGGCTGAACAGGGGCTGGCTGGCTATATACAGGGGCTGGCTGTATACTGAGGGATGGCCTCTTGTACTCGGGGGACTGGCTTGGTTGTACGTATGTGGAGCAGTGGTTGGTTCATATATCTTAGTGGTGGCTGTGCTAATACTGGATGTTGACTGTCTATATACATGGGTTGGCTGATGTTACTGGGGACTGGCTTGGCCTATATAGTGGATGGTGTATATACTTGGGGCCTTTTATATACTGGGGACTTTGCATGTATATCTGGTCTGTGGTTGTCTATTCATTACGGACTTGCAACTACATACTTTTTGTGGTTGTGCTGTCTATATAAAGGGGCGGCTGTTATATATGGGACTGATGGACTGATAACTGGGTAGTGGGCGGCTGTACGTGGGAGGACTTGGCTGGCTGTAATTAGGGTCAGGCTGGTTATATACTGGTAGGGTGGCTGTCTACTCATACAGCGGGACTGAGATGTCTATTATTTGGGGGGCCCTGGCTTTATACAGGGTGGATGGTATAATTGCAGGGGTGTGGCTGGATATATACAGGGGGGCTTGGTTATATACAGGGCAGCGCTGGCTAAACACAGGGATGGCTGGTGGCTTTTTACTGGGGGCTGGCTCTATCATATAGGGGACCGGACTGGCTTATACAGACGGTGGCTGTATACATGGGCCTGACTGGTGTATAGTGGGGAGGAACTGGCTGGCTGTAAATGGGGGGTGGCGTGGCTGTATACTGAGGGGATCGGCTGGCTGTATACTAGGGGGAAAAGCTGGTTATACTGGGGGGTGAGCTGCTGCTATCTACAAGAAACTGACTGGCTAGACACAACAGGGGGAGGCTGTATCCACCTGAGGGGACTGGCGTATAATAGGGCGGGGCGGGCATCTTTAGAGGGGCTTGAGAGGCTATTTACAGGGCTGGCTGGGTAATATACAGGGGGCTCACGCCTTCACCTATGGAAACTGGGGCCTGCTATATCGATGCTGGCTGTCTAACACAGTGAGTGATTGGCTATATCTAGGGGACTGGCTGCTATAATTCTGTGGGGGGACAAGGGATGGCTATATACAGGTGAGGCTGGTTATATACGGTGACAAGTGCTGTATACTGAACTGGGGACTGGGTGGCTGTATACTGTGGGGGACTGGGGCTGTATTTAGCGGGACAGGCTGGTTATATACGCTGGATGGGCTATATACAGGGGACTGACTGGCATATCATGGGGGGGGATGGCTGTATACCGTGGGACTGCCGCTATTATAACTGGGAGGGTGCCTATTATAGTGGGTGGGGGTGGGGGAGGCTGGATGGTTATATACAGGGGCTGGCTGGCTATTGACAGGGGCTGGCTGGTTTTAACACGCGGTAGGTCGGGCTGTATACTGGGGAGATCGGCTGGCTGTAATAATGGGGGGGACGACTGGCTGTATACTAGGGGACATGTCTTCTAGTACTGGGAGGGGCTGGCATAATACAGGGACTGGCTAGCTATATACAGAGGGGGGTGCTGGCTGTATACCGGGGGGGGGCTGGCTGGTTGGTATATACTACTGGGGGGACGGCCGGCTATATATGGAGGAGGGCTGATGGTTTACAATACGTGGGCTGACTATATAAAGGGGTTTGAGCTGGGGGGTTAAAGAGATCGCACATGGTTTTCGGACGCCCATCTTGACTAAGATCCCAGTAATAAGGGACTGTCCGCCATTTAAGTTATTAGCCACGGGTCCCGCCAGGGGTCAGCAGACTGCCGTAAATGTCATGACTTCAACTTTTTTATGTAACGTGTTAGATTGTCCTTGTCAGCTAATTCCTTTGACCTTAATGAGAATCCAGTCTGTCCTTCTCTTTTAGTTCAATATTTTGATTTTTGGTTGCCAGCTTTATCTCCTTTCGTACTTCCCAGTGGAAATTATAAACAGTCTGGGAACAAGGGTCTATTATCCTTTCTAAAAATGTGCTGCAAATTCATTATGGCCAATAGTAATGCAGTATTCTATTCATGCCTCTTTATGAGCTCTTCGTCTGTGATATTATGCATTGTAGATATTCAACGAGGGAGAGCTCTTACATAAGGGACCTGACGTTGTCCTTGGGTTTATTTTCAGTCCCTGTACACGAACCATGAAAGGGTTTAATTTGAAAAAGTCACCTGTACAATGATAAAAATCTCTAACAGTCCGTGTTATAACAGCAGGACTGCTTGCTCTTTTTTCTATTATAGCGAGTCATATTCTTTTTTCATAGGGGGCAAATATTATGGTGAGTTTGGATAACATAAAGGGAAGAGAGATCGGCACTCAGGAGAAAACAAGTGAACTGTATAAAACATAGTTTCTAGTTATTAGTCCTATTAAAAGTTTAGCTTGGAAGTGGGTAATGAGACATGGAGACAACGAGATACGGAAAACAAACAGAGCCAGGATCAGCCCCACCTGAACAAGTGTACCCCTCCAGACTCTTTAGCGTTAGGGCTACAAAAGAATTTGCAGGAACCAGGAATAATGTGCAATATTCATTATGGGGCTCATTTGGACTAAGGGTCCGCGGAATGCAGTTATCTGGTTTCTGGTGATTTCTGTTTTTAGCCGCATGTTGCGTCCAGGGATTTGTCGCACGCGGTCGGATTTTGGACATCGCTCGGCGCCAGCTTGTGCACGTCAGAAATTGGGGGGCGTGCGCGTTGGACAATCCAAGATTCGGACAACACGCTAAATATTTGATTTTATTGTCAAGACAGAAACTTACAAGCACCGGGAAGAAGGAAGGTGAACTACGGCGGATTTCCTCGGCGGACAGATGCAGAACTCGGGCGCTACGACTTGCATGAATCAACACCGGGACTTCATCCTCCCAAACCGCCGATATCGGGGATCAGTGCGACTCACACGTAAGGTACATTTCAGCCCCTCTATGTACTTACATTCTATAGGAATAATATCAACTACGTTGCATGGTTTTTACCTCCTATCCAGAACTATCTAAGAGCACACTTTCTCTCTATTGCCTTTTTATTATTTCGTGATAGTTTTTTTTGGCGATAAATTGCTGATACCGGATACATTCGATCCTCTTCACCTACATGTTCACTACATATTACAACACCCTGCGACCCAGGCAATGTCATAAAGCTTATGTAACCCAAAAACACACACTTGTTCGAAATAAAGTTTTTATTTCCCACCATATCCTCCATTATTTACACCTATGTTATGAAGTTCATACACTCAATTCTATGAAGCACAGAGGTGGTGTCCCCTGCGTGGAGGTAACGTTCCATTTGCAGGATATTTTGGTGAAGTATGGTGTGGGGCTGTATGACTCTTTAGATTGCTTGTTTGTAAAGGAGATATTTTTCTTTACATACAGTATTCTGGTTGTACACATTTTAAAGGAAAATTTTATTAATGTCATGCAATTTTTTTGCAGTTTTATTGCGTTTGCTGCAAAATTTCATTGCTATATTTTCAGGTTGTGGCTGTCTAAAATTATCTAGCTGAAAGCAGATATTTAGTTATTTCAGTTTTAGTGTATATTATGGAATGAGTTATTATATGTGAACATATCAATATGAGGCTTGTGTGAACTCTACAACATATCCATCTACTGATATTCGAGATGTGAAGGTAAGTATTTTCTGTTGTTGGTAGCCCATTTTTTTTGCCATCACAGGCAAATTTAAAGTATATTTTTAATAAAATCGTTAGTTGATCAAATTTCAATGAAGGTGCCTATGTCTATTACCTTTAATGGCAATTTACAAATGGAGACAATATGTTTTTTCAGAAAAATGTTGGTTTGTCTGCGTTTTTATACTTTAATTATCTTTGCTGTAATTTTATTTGTAGACGTGACAAAATATACCTGGCAGGGAAAGGGCTTACTAACACTAGTTGAATTCCGGTGAAGATGATTACATCTCTAGCTCATATCTATATATCTATACTCATAGAATCTGCCATATATATACTCACTTTTCCTATTTTTCATTCAATCTTCTACTGTATTACTCTCTATCCATCTACTGTATATATATCACTTATATTCTGCATCTAGAATCCTATCTCTTTCATATTTTTCTCTTCACATCATCTTCTATCATAATAATACTAAATAATCCTTTATTTATATAGTGCACACAGATTATGAAGTCGCTCCACATTTGCATATCATCCCTGTCCGCAAATGGGGGGGCTCATAATCAATCAACCTAACCAGTAAGTTTTGGAAGCTGTGTGAGGAAACCGGAGGACCGGGGAGGACAACCCACGCAACACAGAGAGAACATAAAACTCTTTGCAGATGTAGGGCAAGCACTGCAAAGCTGTGTGCTTTACCATGGACCCACCTGCTGCCCATCAATCTCCCTATCATCCATCTATCTCTATAAAATTCTCCCATATATACAGTTGTCTTTACCTAATTAACGGGAGATATAACTCTAGATACAAAGCCATAATGTTCTATATCGCAAGCTGCATCAAAAGGCCACTTGGATTCACCATCCCAACTCATAAACCTATGTACATAGGTGTAGGGCACTTTTAAAACTAAATTTTAAATGTTTGCGGTTAAATAAACGAACCAACCAAAGTAAACATCACTAAAAATAAATAAACCAAGGAAGGCTGACCAAGGTCAATTTGGGTGGTTCTCGGTGAGGTAACAAGCAACCACTCCAAGTTTGATGCAAACACAACAGCATAAAGTTATATGGAAACTCTGATAGCCTAATGTCGTTTTGCCAACCTGTAAAGAAAAAGTGTTTGATCCTAAGCAAACACATACAGCATCAAAACAATAGACTCTGGATGTGGAAATATATCATAAATGCTTAACAGTAAAATAGAAGAAAATCGGTTCATATCTCACCATCCCGAGGTAGCAAGGACGAGTGGTTTGGTAGATGATGGGTTCAGGCACTCGTGGTCGGAATAGATGGATGCGCTGCCCCTAGTAGGCCCTCTACTCACATTCCTAGTTTCCCAGATATAGCTCCCCTCCGTTATACAAGGACAGACCCAAGGTGTTCCCTAATCATAGCTTGCCTAGTAAGCCCTATGGGTGCTATATTCAAAAGTATTCCCGACCGATTTCCAAGGGCACAAAACAGTGAAACTTTCCTCAGGGGAATAAGTGCAGTTTTGAGTCCGCTGCCAGGGAGTCGACAGTGGTCAGCAACATGGATTAGAAGGCCTATCCAGTCGGTGGCGAACCTATGTGCACGGGTGCAGAGGTGCATCACCGAGCCATTTCTGTGGCACATCGCGCATCACCCAGCAGAGTCACCAATACAGGACAAAGTCACCCAATCTTCTTTGCAGTCCCAGGCACTTAAGAAATGCTGCCTCTCAGCGCTATTTTACAAAAACCGCGATACCTTGAAGGGCTTGTTTGGAACTGAAGGAAAAGTGAGAACTGTGAAAGACGCAAATCTTTGGAGGTCCTCCTGCGGGACCACCATCCTTCTCTACAGAGAGGCAGGACTAATACAATTGAAATAGTGGAAGAACAGTAGCATTAAGTTTCAAGTACAATGCCTGTTGGCACTTCAAACGGTTAAATAAGTGAATTTGGCTGTAGTTTGGGCACCGTCTCAAAAGTGTTCGCACTCAACTGGCCTAGTCCATTCCTGTAGCCTCCATTTGCTAGACCACTGTGACCTCCCGCAGCAGGACTAACACTGAATGTATTAAAAGCTGTATTTATATTAAAGGGAGCCTCTTACTGCACTGGAATCAAAAATAGTTTATTTTGCGCCCCCAACTTTTAGTGTTTGCCAATGGCCCCACTTCTGCTATAACAACAAATCATTGAGCTCAATCGATTTGGATGCGATCCTTCAGCAGTTTTCAATCCATTGCAAACGTACCTTCCTACCAATAGATGTTCTATTTTAAATAGACCTATTTGAAAATAGGTACAAGGCGTTCCCTACTACGAACACTCGACTACCATACGACCCATAGTTACAAACGGACCTTGGAATTGGTATTAATTTACTGACTTAGAGTCCCCAGCCTACAAACTCCTGAAACGATTATCAAGTGTCTGTACTGAAAGCTTATTGTTAATATTGATTTTATGACAACCCAACATTTTTAAAAGTCCAATTGTCCACAGAGACCAAAAACGTCTGGCTGGAGCTTACAATGAATAAATATAAGTTCGCACTTACATACACTCACTCAAGACAAACCTACATACCCTATTTGTATGAACCGCGGGACTGCTGTCTTTGCACCTTTATGGTGGATTGGCTTCTGGTGTTTTTTATGACACTAGCATCCCTGTTTGGATATTCCTATCATCTTCCATTAGAACATGGCAACGTAACAGACATTTGATTATTTTTTAATATATTGTTATACCCTTCACTTAACTCTTTCACTTACACTCTTTGGCCTGGACTATAAGTCCATTATTCTTCGGCCAAACGTAGAATATGGTTATCATTCTGCTTTGTACATTTTTCACTACTTAGATCTCCTTTTGTTTAGTGCATAATTTATGTTCGACAAACAATCCTATTTATCATATCTATCTTTTTTTTTTATGTCGTGCCTTCCTACACTGTGCGACAACCTCTATTACAATCATGATTCATACCCATACATCTCAATACTAAAACCAACATATTCTGGGAATACATCCATGTATTCCTAATACCTACCCTTATTACATTTTGTTGTTTTTTACTTCATTAGCTCTCACTCTGTGATACGTTATTCATACATGACGTCATTGTTCTTTGTTTTTGTACTTATGGACACACACCTCCACACTTGGTCCTGGGTCTATATCCTGTCCTTATTTATGATCCAGCTACAAACAACTTGGTTACTGGCCCGGTTGCCCGTTTTCGTTGGCACTTGCCGTTTTCTTTTAGATGCAACTGTGGCACAGAATTTAGGAAAGTTACCTTAGCTAAGTCCCATGTAGTGGCCAGTGAGAGGTAGGGCAGACATTGTCATAACATCCTAGGGGGGTAGCTATGAGGGGGGATTGGGAACATAGGGGTGGGTGGTGCACTGGCACTCCCATGGTACAGGTAGACCATCTGCATATAGAAAGGTAAACTTTCATCCAACTTTATATTATTCATAAAAACTTTGGCTAATGTGGGGTAATGGGGAAACAGAAAAAGGGTCTGATGACAAGGTCTCCCTTTAACAGATTAGTGCCATGCATGTCTAAAGCCAAACTATTTCCATTGAACTTCATTAAAGCAGTTAAAGAAGCTATCATCAGAATCGTACCTGATAGTTGATTGAGGTTTAGGTTCCCAGTGACCTTCTAAACTTAATCTATGTTAGCTAATGCAGAAATTATCTCACAGTTGAAACTAGATTTTATCGTAACTAATGATGCTAATTTCTGGCAAAGGCAAAGCTACTCCATGCCCTCAGTAGCCTCTTGCTATCCCTCCCACGTGCATGTTCCCGCGGCTGCTACAAAGATTTCTTTTTGTACTTTTTTAGTGCGCTTTGCTAGCTCTTTTTATACTGCCATGGCACTTATCAATGGCCGTTTGAGTATCGCTGCACTGTACCTTTTGTAGTGGTTATCCGATTACTAGTAGTGTCACTTTGTGGCCTTTTTTGCGCAAGTACACATAGGTGGGGTTTTTTTGCACCTTGTATAATTTTTTTTTCTGTGTGCCATCTATAGGTTAGCCGTATGTGCACTTCATATAATTTTTTTGTGTAAAACAATAAATATAAGTATGGAGAACGATGGAACTCTCAACAGTGTCAAAAATATGTCCAAAATCGAGGGAGCAAGAAGCACTCGACAACAGTCTCCAAATTGCGACCCTAAATATACACAAAGACAGAATTTTTATGCTAACATAAAAACCCTACTCCTGCTCAACCAATTAAATGGATACATAGAGAAAATATATAAATGTCATTAAAACTTTATCATTGATCCGGGGGTACAGCCACAAAACCAAGGTTTCTTAAAAAGGTTAGAGCTACGGACTGAGGTATACGGTAAGTGATATCTATATTGCTATATGCCAGAACTGGTGAGTAAATTTTTAGCACTGTATAAGTAATGTGCAGTATATTCCCAGCTGCTATATTTATGTATGCGGTGTATTAATTACTGCAATATTATTAGTATTGTCAGGTATGCGGGTGGTATTGGTATGAAATAATATTAATGTGCACCTACCTTTAGTGTTTCTTACATATGGTGTGGTTGTATTTGTATTGTATATATCGTGTGTATAGAGTAATATACGGTGCTGAGTTATATGTGTGTTGCATATATAGTGTAGTGTGCATGTCTGTGGAGTGTATATGATATTCTGAAGTATAATGGAGGGATGGGGCCTGCAGCGAGGTTTGGGGATAATTGGGGCCCCGCTTCTAAGTACACACTGTGGCCCACGGGGTCTTGTTAGGCTACTGACCAGACAAATTTTACATGCAATGTTTGACAAAATTGTGTCACACACTCTTATGTTAAGTGCAGAGTGCACCAAGATTTATGAAGAACGTGCACCACAATTCATGAATCCTGCGCACCCCGCACTCTTCACAGGCAAACTGCACCTATGGTTTTGCTGCTTAAACATGTTATTAATTATGTATAACTGAGACTGACACATAATTGTATTGAAGGATTTTTTACACACATACATGTTATTAAAACAATATAGCATACATAAATTTTGCCTATATTTACATATATTTCGTATAAGAACTCATTTTGTGGTGTTAACTGACTTAGCACTGTCCATAACGGATTTCTCCGTGAGTCACTGAGGGGCATAGGCTAGGCCGACTAGTTTCTCCGTTGCCCAACCTAAGACTTTTAGGGGCCCCCCTGTGCAGGCCTGATCGGACGGAATTGTTAACCCCTTTGATCCCGTGTGTGAATGCTGTGACGGGACATGTGTACCTTCAGAGAAGGGGGCATCTTATTCTCCTCCCTGCAGCACTTGTCGACGCGGGGTCAGTCTCAGTGCTGAGCAGCAGGCACCATGAAGGTCCCACGTCGCCATTGGATCTGCATGGCTGACACTTCCATGCATTGCAATACATGGTTATTGCGTGCATTAGTAGATGCTCCATATGCTGGAAAAGGCGTTGTCACCAACTGCTCTTGACGGTTGGGAGTGCTCTGGAGGACATTCTGTACCATTCTGTATGCATGGATGTGTTTAGGCAAGACTGTGAGAGAGCTGATTCCCTTGGCTGAGAAGAGCAACCCCACACATTAGGCTGCCAGATGTTTACAGTGTCATGAGACAAGACTGGTGGTGATCGCTCACCTGTCTTCTCGAACACGTTTCCACGTGTCCAACTAATCGGAAAGGGGTTTCACAGTGAAAGTGACTTGACCCAGTCTCAGCATCCACTGCCTGCACTTTGCCAGAATGTCAATCTGTGACTGGTTTTCTGGAGAGAAGGACTCTTTGCTGCCCTCCTGCACCAGGATCTATGCTCCAAGAGTCTCCCCCTTACAGGAAGAAGATGCACTCAACACCTGCCTGCTGCTTCATTGAGCAAGGGCTTCTGCACTGTGGTTAGCTGTTCCCGAGCTGAAACATTTTAGAGAGGGTCAAGGCGCTGGCTGGTCCTTCTTTTGCAATAATGGAGCCTGTCCTCCTTTTAAATCTGATGATGCATAGATGTTAAAGGTGCAATTTTTGCTGCGATACCTTCCTGTTAGGCCAGGTTTGTGCAAGTGCAATGAGACCGCACGTTTTTTTAGAGATAACATGGGTATAAAATATACACGATTCTTTTGGAGAGAAAAAGAGAGCACGAGCCTAAAAGAGTGATGAAGGGAGAAGAAAAGAAGGACGGGAGGGGAGACTGGAAAGAAGAGAAAAGGAAGAGTGAGAAAAACATGATGCAAGCATAGCCTCATTTAAGGCCCGTGGTGTGATTCTTACTTAATCAAACAGCTTGTTCCAGCCCTCTCCTCATTCAACACCCACACCTGTGTTAATGGAGCAATCACTGAAACAAGGTTAGCTGGCCTCTTGAGCAGGCCTGCATGCGTTGAAATATTGACTTGCGTTATTGCTGTTGCTGCCCACTCTTGACCTTCTGGGTCTATGCCCATTTGCCATTATCCACCTGATGCCGTAGGAATTTGTAAATTAACCATTTGTATCATCTCCCACTTTTGCCCATGTGTGTAATACACAGAAGCACATAATGGCCCCTCATCCAATGTGGTATGGGAAATGCTTGTTGTCTCTCTCCCCATTAGTCTTCTCGTTTGCGGCCATTTGGTTCCTGTCCCCTTCCCCCCCTTTGTTTCATTTGTTTATCCAAATTTCCCACCTTGGTCACTGTGATGAAAAACAAACTCAAAACACTTGGGCAAGTTAAAGCCTGGTTTTTGAAAAAATAGGCCTTGGTCTTTAAGGTTGCAAATGAGATTGGTCCCTAAGGGTTAATATGATTTTTATCACATGTACTTACTTGTGATTACCAGATCTTTAAATACTTGCCTGGTATCACTAATAGTGATGCACATGGTTTGATGGGTACCGCAAGGGCTTTCAGATTTAATCTCAGTTATTGTAAGTATCAATATACTCCAGACCAGGCCGCGTCTGCCATGAGGCGAGGGGTGAGTCCCCGCCTCAGGCGGCCAGATAACGGACCCCATTTAAAAGCGGCATTTGGCCGTGTAGCACGGACTTGCAATGGCTGGCAGCCCCGTGCCAGCCTGTAAAAAAATTACACAGGCCGCCTTCAAGGCGGTGATGTAATTTATAGGCCAGAGCGGTGTGCAGCCACATCGCGCTGTGTGCACGCTATGCAGGACACAGGTCGGCGTGATAGTCCCCACGTGCCCGTGCCGACCGTGTCCTTCACAGAGGGTGCTGGCTGGAGGAGATGAGGGGCTGCGTGGCGAGCAGGGAATGGTGAGTGCCAGTAGGGGGATCGCTAATCTTCCTTCCCTCTCTCATAACATTTGTGTCCTCGGACACAGATCGTTATGAGACCATGTACAGGGACTGCTTCCCCAGCAGTTGTTCACCTCCGGGGTAGAGACTCCGGAGGCGGAAGGCTGAAGGACCTTTGATGATGCAATGGTCACATGACCTGCCGGGGAAAGCAGCACACACAGAGAGCTGCCTGAGATGAGGTGAGGGGAGGACATGACAGGGGCCAGGGAAGAAACATGGGGGACGTGTGTGGGCAATTACTACTGGGGGGCCGGGTGTGTGTGGGGCACATTACTTACTGGAGGGGGCTGTGTGTGGGACATTACTTACTGGGGGGCGTGTGTGGGCACATTATACTGGGGCTGGTGTGTGAGCACATTACTTACTGGGGGGCTGGTGTGGGCACATTACTTAATGGGGGGCTGTGGTGGCCAAATTACTTACTGGGGGGCGTGTGTGGGACATACTTACTGGGGGGATGTGTGTGGCACCTTACTTACTTGGGGCTGTGTGTGGCACATTACTTACGGGGGGGGCTGTGTGGTGGGCACACTATACTGGGGGCGTGTTGTGGGCACATTACTTACCTGGGGGGGCTGTGTGTGGGCACATTACTTACTGGGGGGGCTGTGTGTCTGGGCACACATTACTACTGGGGGGGCTGTGTGTGTGGGCACATTACTTACTGGGGGGGGCTGTGTGTGTGGGCACATTACTTACTGGGGGGGCTGTGTGTGTGGGCACATTACTTACATGGGGGGGCTGTGTTGTGGGCACATTACTTACTGGGGGGGGACTAGGGGGCTGTGTGTGGGCACATTTACTTACGGGGGTGTGTGTGTGGGCACGTATTCTAATGGGGGGCTGTGTGTGTGAGCACATTACTTACTGGGGGGCCTGGTGTGTGAGCACATTACCTTACTGGGGGCTGTGTGTGTGGGCACATACTTACTGGGGGCTGTGTGTGTGGGCACATACTTACTGGGGGGCTGTGGTGTGGGCACACTTACTTACTGGGGGGCTGTGTGTGTGGGCACTATATTACTGGGGGGATGGTGTGTGGGCACAAATTACTTACTATATAAACATGAGCTTCCGGAGCTTCTCATGGTGATCTGTCCTGGTCTTCATCTTGGTGGCTTCGTCTGCACAATGGTACATTCTTCTTCTCCATGAGAAATGTGATCATTCTCCAGCCGTGACTTATTGCTACATGAATTCACCACAAGACGTCAAAGGGCGGAATCCAGTGCTCCATTAATATTCTCCTGAATTTCATTCAGTAAACCTTAATTGAATCTTCTGACTCAGTTGAATTATCTGGTCCTTCTGCTATTTTGTACCTCACACCAAGATGCTTCTAACCTGGTCTATTGTCTTTTACATTGTCAGTCTGTGTCTGTCTGTTTTGTTTGGTCCAGTCTTGAGCATTTAGCGTTCTATTGTTGCGTTGACCACTGACCATTGATGATTTAGACTCAGGTGCTTGCAAGTAGGTGGGCATTAGCACATTGATCCTATGGCATTGGATTCTATACTTCTATAAGTTTTTATTCTAGCCTTTTAAATAAAGCTAGATGTAATATAGTTTTCCAGGCTGTACCTTCCTCTTAAAAGTAAATTTGCTGTGATAAAACTTGCTTTGATTTGTAAACGTTTACCATTTAATTTCCCTTAGATCTATGCCAATCAGATAGACAAATATTTGCTTTTTCTTGCAAAGTATGATCATATATCGTGATGTGAGATATTTCATATATTTGGGCAACAGTTAAGGCCTTACTGTTTACCTAGGTGGAACGTTGTAAACTGAAAGCTATTTTCGTTCTCCCTCTCGTGCAGCAGAAAGCATTGGGATTAAGAGCAAAACAAACAAACTTGTAAAACCTTAACCTTAAAATTTGAAGTAGCAAGCCTGCTGGGTTGTTGCATCTTCTATCCAATTTCTTTAGTTTGTTGGCTTCCTACTTTACATGTTTTTGGGTGAAGAAGTGAGATTGCAAAACGGAAAACGGGATTCAAAGACATCAGTCACTCCATTTTATATTGCCACCCTTACTTCCAATCCACTATCACCATCAAAATCAAGACATTACTGAACCATGTAACCTTAGTATACAGCCAGGCAATGTGGCGTGGTAGCTTCTTTATTTGTTATCTATAATCTCTTTCTTTCGAAAACCAGCTTTTCAATTAAATGCGAAAAAGCCAAATTCTAAAGTGGTTTAGGAAGAAAGGAGACCTGGTAACAAATACTGTAAGAATATTGCGACAGTCACAGTTCCTGGAACTTGGTAGTCGTGTTGAACCACTGTGGGTAACTGTTATTCAAAAGTGATCCTCTGTGTTGGCCACAATTGCAAATCTCCAAAACTGTTTGATCATCATTCGTTTTTGGGGGGAATACACAGCCATTTTACATACAGCATCATAATATATAAAAGAAAATTGAAATAAATCAATGCCGTTACGGTTAAGACACTCTCTCCACTACTAGCATGAATAAGAAGCATATTTTTTACATATTTTATATTATGGCTTTTTGACATAATTTGTATTTTATTGGGCACTATAGCATTGGAGCATGTGGAGGTGCAGGGAGTGCAAGACAGCAGGCCCGTAGGCTGTGACATCTTGTCCTCCCCCCGCCCGGCCTGCTAAAGTAAAGTCTTTATACTAGCCAGTGGTGCAACCTATGGACAAGGGTCGGTCCAGAGGTGGCATTATGGCCCATTCTGTGCGGCACTCAAGTAGACCATCACCTAGGACAGATTCACCAAATAGTAGACCAAATCCACCAGTTCCAGCAAACTTAGAGATGCTTGGGCTCTCAGCGCTATTTTTTAAAGTCAACATTCATTGGCTGTTAGGAACTGCGGGAAAAGTGAGAAGGGTCTGACAGAACTGCAAATGTCTTTGGAGGTCACTCCACGCTGGACCACCATTTTCCTCACAGAGAGAGAAAGCTACAAAGAGAGCGATTGCCCTCCTCTTTCAACTGTATTGGTTGCCTCAGGGGGAGGGACGATACAATTGAAAGGTGGAAGAACAGTAGACATAAGTTATGCTTAAAAGTGATTTGGTTGGTAGTTTGGCACTCTGTCTCCAAAAGGTCGCCATCCTGATCTAGGCTACCCGGCAATGTCAACATATTAAGAAGAACACCGCCAGATCGAAATGATGAGTAGACGTCATGCGTATTTCGGCTGTTTGTTATTTGGTAAACTAGATGTAGTTTCTGTCAAAGGAAATCTGTTGCAGTTTTACAATCGAACTGAACGAATGTTAGAGTAACTGCCCTGCAAAGATATATAATTCTGATGGTGTTCTTATTAACAGATTGTGAGGAATGAATTACTATACCAGGTTTTGTGGATGATTTGGTGCACTAAGGAAATTGTTCATGTGCATTCTTTTTAGTAGACGAAGCACAGCCCCTCCCTATCTGCCTCTGAGTGACACCTGCGTGATCAGACTGCATTCGCCCTGCTATTACTCTCTAAGCTTGAGGTATGCAGCGTTTGAATAGAGAAAGGTAAAAAAATCAGAGCAGTGTGAGTGATACAATCCTGCCTTCAGGTGCTGCTACTAACACCTGTCTAGACTTTTTATAGGTGATGACCAACTCCCATTAAGTTCCTCTCAAACACAAAACTAGTCAGGTGCACAATAACTTAACTGCGATTGCATATAGATATAGAGTCTGTACCATCATACATGATAACCTGGGCAACTGCAAAGAGATACTAGGTATAGGGTCCACTATCAATCAGAACAGCTGTGTGGTGTATTTGTCTTGGTATGCTTATTTTAGTAAGTATGTATGACGTTAAATACAGAAGAATGAATGACTACGTTGGTAAAGGGTGTTTGCCCATAAACGATAATTCTAAATTTCAATCCCTATGTGTTTACACAATAAAGATAATTTTGTAAAACCACTTACTTTACAATATTACTCAGTTTTATTGCTGTTTAGCTCTTATCCTCAGTGATGTCAGTGTAGAGATTCCAGAGTTGGGCAGGGGGACTCCTAAGCAGACAACATTGGGCACATTACTTACCGCTGTACTTCTTCGTGATCCCCATCGTGGCTGTCCGCAGATGAAGAACTCTGCCAATGACTTCTGAAGATCGTGCGCCCTATCTCTCATGTGTCGCTTCCCCGATCAGGATCCGCCGGGTGTTCACCTATCTCTTCCGGTGCTGTAAGGCATGGCTTGCGGACACCAATTGTTTTAATTTTAATTCCGCGTGTTTGTTCTGAATCCGTCAGGACCGGAATCTAATGGTACCCGGGTTTTCACCAATCCAATTCGAAAAGCAAGATTGGACTTGCTGCAGGTGTCAGTACCCTCGCTCGTTCCACAAGGCGGAACTTGTCCGCAGGTGGCAGTGTCAGGCGAGATTCATGACTTTGAGCAGATCGCAGTCAGTACAGGCGGAGGTAGGACCGGGCAGCATGGGATAGGAGTCGGGGACGTAGCAATAAGGTCAAGGCAGGCAGCCAAGGAGCGTCGTCAGGAACGGAACCGGAGGTCACCAATGGGAAATCAAATAACAGTTGAGAGGCTGAGACAAAGCTTTCCTGAAGGACACACCAAGGCACAAAGATCCGAACAGGGTGTGCCGGGAGAATTGGTTTTTTTTAAATACATTCTGGGAAATGCCGTGAGAATTAACGGCGCGCTGGCCTTTTATGTCTTCTGAAGCTTGCTGACAAACACTCAAACGGGGCAGGGACAGGTAAAGCGCTGGGGCCGAGCTAACCGGGGACACGAGGGTCCACGGTGACCCGCTACCCAAATGTGGGTCGCTGGGAGGCACCATGAACACTCACACACTACATTTACACAATCTTGTCATAAATCGGCCCCTCCCCACCCCTCTTCCTTGTATACTCTATTGACAAGTGATCAGTACCTGGCTATTTATCATGAGACTGATGTATAGTTTGATTCCCCTGGAGGTGCAAAATATTTACAACTTTCCTTAATGGACTTCATGATGGACTTCCTTATGAATAAAGTTTATGTTGAGAACTAAATGTAGGTCCTGGTAGTGTAATGACAGATCCAAGTTTAAACTGTCCTTCTGTTACAGAACGATCCTGTTAAGCTACTAGAAGAGGCTTGGACTTCCTTATTTTTTCAGACAGGAGGAAGTCAGGAAGTATCAGGAAGTTTTAAATAAAGGTTTCTATACCAGCTTCAAACAGCTTGTTTTCACCCAGTAGATGAAATAAACCAAGAATGTGGGGTTTTCAGTAAAGCGCAACCTTTAGTGACTATTTCTAATAAGCAGGTCTGGAGCATGGCCGATTCTTTAGCATTTTTGGCTGCTTGAGGCGAACATTTTAAATGATTCTGCCGCCCCACCCCCCACGTGTAGCGGTGCACGTTGCGTGCCCTGGTGATGCTGACCTTACACCACTAGTAGTCACAGATATTAGTGAACCTCTAGTCCTTACAGGTGGACCATCTACTCTACTCCATCCGGAGAGGGTATTTCTTATCGCTTTCTTGGCTTTTTCTATCTGCGTTTTCCTCCGAAATTCACAAAGAAATGTCTTCAACTCCATGCACAGACACAACTCACCAGGGCGCCCCTAAAATACCACGTACAGTATAATGAATTGGTTGCATTCCATATAATCTATCCTCACAACAAAACGACAAACTATTCCCCAACATGAAAATACCTTTAGTCACCCAAATTAAGCATATGTAATTCATAGGTGCCCTAATTTAGCCTCCCCATAATGAAAGTCCGGTTATACATAGTCTCTCCTCTCTACACATTGTATATACACCTCTCCCCCTATCCCCCTGGTATAACACCTTTCTCTAACCCCCTGATATACACAGCCTACCCCCCCCACACCCGTATACAGTTCTCAGCTCCTCCCCCACCTGTATCAGTCTCAGTGTATACATGCCCCAAACAATTACCCCCAGTAATGTTCTCCCATACAACCCCCCAAAATTTCCCCCCATACACCCCAATGTAATGTGTCCCACAGCCTCCCAGTAATTACCCCCACAGCTACCCCCAGTGCAATATAATGTGCCCACACACACAGCCCCCAGTAAGTAATGTGCCCCACACCCACAGCCCCCCAGTAAGTAATGTGCCCACACACACAACCCCCCCAGTGTATAGAAGTGCCCACACACACAGCCCCCCAGTAAGTATGTGCCCAACACACAGCCCCCCAGTAAGTAATGTGCCCACACACACAGCCCCCAGTAAGAATGTTGCCCACACCACGCCCCCCCAGGGTAAGTATGTGCCCACACACACAGCCCCCAGTAAGTAATGTGCACCACCACACAGCCCCCCAGTATAGAATGGCTCACCACACAGCCCCCAGTAAGTAATGTGCTCCACAACACAGAGCCCCCCAGTTAAGTAACGTTGCCCACACACAGCCCCCCAGTAAGTAATGTGCCCACACACAGCCCCACCCAGTAAGTAATGTGCCCACACACACAGCCCCCCCAGTAAGTAATGTGCCCACACACACAGCCCCCCAGTAAGTAATGTGCCCCACACACACAGCCCCCCCAGTAAGTAATGTGCCCACACACACAAGCCCCCCCAGTAAGTAATGTGCCGCCCACACACCGCCCCCCCACGTAAAGTAATGTGCCCACACACACAGCCCCCCCAGTAAGGAATGTGCCCACACACACAGCCCCCCCAGTAGTAATGTGCCCACACACACACCCCCCACTAAGTAATGTGTCCACACACAGCCCCAGTAAGTAAGGCCACACACAGCCCCCCAGTAAGAATGTCCCACACACGCCCCCCAGTAAGTAATGTGCCCACACACAGCCCCCCCAGTAAGTAATGTGCCCACACACAGCCCCCCATAAGTAGTAAGTAATTGTGCTCACACACACAGCCCCCCAGTAAGTAAGTGCCCACCCACACCAGCCCCCAGTAAGTAATGTGCCCCACACACGCCCCCACAGTAAGTAAGTAATTCCAACACACAGCCCCCCGTAATATTGCCCACACACAGTCCCCCATGTTCTTCCCTGGCCCCTGTCATGTCTCCCCCTCACCTCCATGAGGCAGCTCTCTGTGTGTGTACTGCTTTCCCCGGAGGTCATGTGACCATTGCATCATCAAAGGTCCTTCAGCCTTAGCCTCCGGAGTCTTCTACCTCCCGGAGGGTGAAGCAACTGCTGGGGAAAGCAGTCCCTGTTACATGTGTCTCATAACGATCTGTGTCCGGAGGACACAGATCGTTATGAGAGAGGGAAGGAAGATCTAGCGATCCCCCTCTGCACTCACCATTCCGTGCTCCACGCAGCTCCCTCATCTCCTCCAGCCAGCACCCTCTGTGAAGGACAGGCGGCACGGGAGTGGTGACGTCATCACGCCGACTGTGTCCTGCAAAGCGTGCACACAGCGCGATGTGGCTGCACCGCTCTGGCCTATAAATTACATACACCGCCTTGAAAGGCGGGGCGGCGATGTAATTTATTTTACAGGCTGGCACGAGCGCTGCCAGCCATTGCAAGTCCGTGCTACAGCGGCAAATGCCGCTTTAAATGGGGTCCGTTATCGGCCGCCTGAGGCGGGGACTGTCACCTCGCCTCATGGCAGAAGCGGCCCTGGTCTGGAGTATATTGATGCTTACAATCAACTGAGAGTAAAGCTGAAAGCCCCTTGCGGCAACCCATCAAACCATGTGCAATCACTATGAGGATACCAGCAAGTATTTAAAGATCTGGTAATCACAAGTAAGTACATGTGATAATACAAATCATATTAACCCTTTAGTGACCAATCTCATTTGCACCTTGAGCCAAGGCCTATTTTTCAAAACCAGGCTTTAACTTGCCCAAGTGTTTTGAGTTTGTTTTTCATCACATTTTGTACTTCAAGTTAGTGGGAAATTTGTATATTAAAGATTTATTTATGAAAAAGGGGGGAATTTGGTAAACATTTTGAACTTCTAAATGTTTGCTTTTCTCAAACTGATAGTAACTAATTTGGAGAGTAAGACTAACTAGCATTTACCATATCTCAGCTTTGGTATGGGCATCATTTTATGTGTTCTTTGTTTGTATTACACAGTCATGGCAAAAGTTTTGAGAGGATACAAATGTTAATTTTACAAAGTTCTACTGCATCAGGTTTTATAAGGCAATTGGGCATATACTCCAGAATGTTAAGATGTCAGCTTGAACGCATTAAATGCAAGTCAATATTTCAACTTCATGCAGGCCTGCCTTAAAGGAGCAGCTAACATTGTTTCAGTGATTGCTCCATTAACACAGGTGTGGGTGTTGATGAGTGAGGGTGGAGATCATCTGTTATGA
The DNA here is from genome assembly GCA_019512145.1 of Engystomops pustulosus. Classification (NCBI taxonomy): domain Eukaryota; kingdom Metazoa; phylum Chordata; class Amphibia; order Anura; family Leptodactylidae; genus Engystomops; species Engystomops pustulosus. The sequence goes on from CM033643.1 coordinate 122,183,450, forward strand.
TTAAGTAAGAATCACACCACTGGGCACTTTAAAATGAGGCTAGTGCTTGGCATCATTGTTTCTCCTCTGTTAACCATGGTTATCTCTAAAAAAACATGTGCGGTCATCATTGCACTGCACAAAACTGGCCTAACAGGGAAGAGTATCGCAGCTAGAAATTGCACCTCTGTTAACAATCTATTGCATCATCAAGGAATTTAAGGAGACAGGCTCCATTATTGCCAAAAAGAAGGACCAGCAAGCGCCTGGACCCTCTCTTAAAAATGTTTCAGCTTCGGGATCAGGCTACCAGCAGTGCAGAGCTTGCTCAGGAATGGCAGCAGGCAGGTGTGAGTGCATCTGCATGCACTGTAAGGTGGAGACTCTTGGAGCAAGGCCTGGTGTCAAGGAGGGCAGCAAAGAAGTCACTTCTCTCCAGAAAAAACATCAGACAGATTGACATTCTGCAAAAGGTGCAGGGAGTGGACTGCTGAGGACTGGGGTAAAGTCACTTTCACTGATGAATCCCCTTTCCGATTAGTTGGAACATCGGGGAAACAGCTTGTTCGGAGAAGACAAGGTGAGCGATACCACCAGTCTTGTCTCATGACAACTGTAAAGCATCCTGCAACCATTAATGTGTGGGGTTGCTTCTCAGCCAAGGGAATCAGCTCTCTCACAGTCTTGCCTAAAACACATCCATGAATAAAGAATGGTACCAGAATGTCCTCCAAGAGCAACTTCTCCCAACCGTCCAAGAGCAGTTTGGTGATCAACAATGCCTTTTCCAGCATGATGGAGCAATTCATACTAATGCACTGCAATAACCATGTATTGCAATGCATTGGAAGTGTCAGCCTATGCAGATGCCAATGGCAGACCGGGGGACCTTCATTAGGTGCCTGGCTGCTCAGCACTGAAGACTGCACCCCGCGATCGCATCAAGTGCTGCCGGGAGGAGAAGAAGGATGCCCCCTTCCTCTGAAGGTACATCGATCCCGCAGTCACAGCATTCACCACGGGATCAAAGGGGTTAACAATTCCGTTCCGATCAGGCCTGCACAGGGGGGCCCCTAAAGTCCTTAGGTTGGGCCAACGGAGAAACTAGTCGGCCTAGCCTAAGGCCCCTCAGTGACCAACGGAGAAATCCGTATGGACAGGGGCTAAGTAGTTAACAGCACAAAATGGATTTCTTATACGAAATATATGTAAATATAGGCAAAAAGTTATGTATGCATATATTGTTTAATAACAGTGTATGTGTGTAAAAAAATCCTTCAATACAATTATGTCAGTCTCAGGTTATACATAATTATACACTTTTAGCAAAAACATTAGGTGCAGTTTGCCTGTGAAGAGTGCGGGGTGCGCAGGATTCATGAATTGTGGTGCACGTTCTTCATAAATCTTGTGCACTCTGCAACTTTAACATAAGAGTGTGTGACACAATTTTGTCAAACATTGCATGATAAATGTGTTACATGGTCAGTAGCCTAACAAGACCCCAGTGGGCCACAGTGTGTACTTAGAAACGGGGCCCCAATATACCCAAACCTTCGCTGCAGGCCCCATCCCTCACATTATACTTCAGAATATCATATATACACTCCACAGACATATGCACACATACACTATATATGCATAACACACATATAAACTCAGCACCGTATATACTCTATACACACGATATATACAATACAAATACAACCACACCATATGTAAGAAACACTAAAGGTAGGTGCACATTCATATATATCTTCATACCAATACCCGCATACCTGTACAATACTAATAATATTGCAGTAATTAATACACCGCATACATAAATATAGCAGCTGGGAATATACTGCACATTACTATACAGTGCTAAAAATTTACTGCACACCAGGTCTGGCATAAGGCAGATATAGATATCACTTACCGTATACCTCAGTCGTAGCTCTAACCTTTTTAAGAACCTTGGTTTTTGCTGTAAGCACCCCGGATCAATGATAAAGTTTTTATGGACATTTTATATGTTTCTCTATGTATCCATTAATTTGTTGAGCGGAGGAATAAGGTTTTTTATGTTAGCATAAAAATTCTGTCTTTGTGTATATTTAGGGTCAGCAATTTGGAGACTGTTGTCGAGGTGCTTCTTGCTCCATCGAATTTTGGACATATTTTGACACCTGTTGGAGATGTTCCATCGTTCTCCATACTTTATATTATTGTTTTACACAAAAAAATTATATGAAGTGCACATACGGCTAACCTACTAGATGGCACACAGAAAAAAAAATGATACCAGGTGCAAAAAAAACCCCACCTATGTGTACTGCGCAAAAAGGCCACAAGTGCACCTAGCTAGTAATCGGGATACCACTACAAAAAGTACAGTGCAGCGATACTCAAACGGCACATTGATAAGTGCATGCAGTATAAAAAGAGCTAGCAAAGCGCACTAAAAAGTACAAAAAGAAATCTTTGTAGCAGCGCTGGGAACATGCAGGTGGGAGGGATAGCAAAGGCTACTGAGGCATGGAGTAGCTTTTGCCTTTGCCAGAAATTAGCATATTAGTTACATAAATCGTAGTTTACTGTAGATAATATTCTAGGATTAGCTAAACATAGATTAGAGTTTAGAAGGTCACTGGGAACCCTAACATCAGATCTAACTTAATAGGTAGATTTCTGATGATAGGCTTTCTTTAACTGCTTTAATGAGTCATATGGAAAATAGTTTGTACTTAGACATGCATGGCCTAATCTTTAAAGGGAGCCTGTCATCAGGAGCCCTTTTTCTGGTTTCCCCATGTACCCACATTACCAAAGTTTTTATAATAATATAAAGTTGGATGAAAGTTTACCTTTCTATATGCAGATTTGTCTCCCTAGTCCCATGGGAGTGGCCAGTGCACCCCCCCCCCCCCTATGTTCCCCATATCCCCCCCTCATAGCTTACCCCCTTAGGATGTTATACATGTCTGCCCTACCTCTCACTGGCCACTCCCATGGGACTAGCTAAGGGTAAACTTTCTTAAATATCTGTGCAAGCAGTTTGCATCTAAAAGAACGTGCAAAGTCCAACAGAAAACTGGGGCACGGCCAGTACCAAGTTGTTTGTAGCTTGATCATAATAAGACAGGATATAGACCCAGGACTCAAAGTGTGGAGGTGTGTGTCCATAAGTACAAAAACAAGACAAGTGACTGCATGTATGAAATAAAGTATCACAGAGTGAGAGCTAATGAATAAAAAACAAAAAATGTAATAATGGGTAGGTATTAGGATACATGGATGTAATTCCCAAGAATATGTGGTTATTAGTAGTGGAGATGTATGGGTATGAATCATGAATTGTATAGAGTGTCAGCACAGTGTAGGAAGGAAAACGAAGAAAGATATGAATAAATAAGGATTGTGTTGACGAAAATAAATATATGCACCTAAAAGAAAGTATATAAGTTAGTGAAAAATGTACAAAGAGAATGAATACATATTCTAGTTGGCCGAAGAGATAATGGACTTATAGTCAGCCAAAGATGTGTAAGTGAAAGATGTGTAAGTGAAAGGAGTATAACAATATATAAAAAATAATCAAATGTTACTGTTGCCATGTTTCTAATGTGAAGATGATAGGAAGATCCAACAGTGATGCTAGTGTCATAAAAAACACCATGAAAGCCAATCCACCATAAAGTGCAAATACAGGCAGTCCCCGGGTTACATACAAGATAGGGTCTGTAGGTTTGTTCTTAAGTTGAGTTTGTATGTAAGTCGGAACTGTATATTTTATCATTGTAATCCCAGCCAGAACTTTTTTGGTCTCTGTGACAATTGGATTTTAAAAATGTTGGGTTGTCATAAGAATCAATATTAACAATAAAGCTTCATTACAGACACCTTTGATAACTGTTTCAGCTGATTTTTGTAGGCTGGGACTAAAGTACATAAATTACCAATATCCAGAGGTCCGTTTGTAACTATGGGTCGTATGTAAGTCGAGTGTTCTTAAGTAGGGGACCGCCTGTACCTATTTTAAAATAGGTCTATTTAAAATAACATCTATTGGTATGGAAGGAATCGTTTGCAATTGGATTGAAAACTGGCTGAAGGATCGCATCCAAAGAGTTGTAGTCAATGATGGTTCTAGACAAAGTGGGGCCCTTGGCAAAACTAAAAGTGGGGCCGCAAAATAAAACTATTTTATGACCAGTCAGTAAGAGGCTCCCTTTAATATACAGATTTTAATAATGCCAGTTTTTAGTCCTGCTGCAGGGAAGTCGACAGTGGTCAGCAACATGGAGGGCTACAGGAATGGACTAGGCCAGTGATGGCGAACCTTTTTGAGACCGAGTGCCCAAACTACAGCCAAATTCCACGTATTTACCGTGAAGTGCCAACATGGCATTTTAATTAGAAACTTATTGCTACCTGTTCTTCCACATATTTCAATTGTATTAGCCTTTCCTCTCTGTAGAGGAAGGATGGTTGGTCCAGCAGGAGGACCTCCAAAGATATTGCAGTTCTTTCAACAGTTCTCACTTTTCCTTCAGTTCCAAACAGCCCTTCAAGTGTCGCTGTAAAATAGCGCTGAGAGCAGCATTTCTTAAGTTGCCTGGGACTGCAAGAAGATTTGGTGAATTTGATCCTGTTTGGTGAACTCTGTCCTGGGGTGATGCCCGAGTGCCCACAGAAATGGCTCTGAGTGCCACCTCTGGCACCCGTGCCATAGGTTCGCCACCACTGGACTAGGCCATTGCTAATCCATGTTGCTGACCACTGTCGACTTCCCTGCAGCAGGACTAAAAACTGGCATTATTCCCCTGAGGAAAGTTTCACTGTTTGTGGCACTGGAAACGCGTCGGGAACACTTTTTGAATATAGCACCCATAGGGCTTACTAGGGCAAGTCTATGATTAGGGAACACCTGGGTCTGTCCTTGTAAGGACGGGAGCTATATCTGGGAAACTAGGGCGAGTGGAGTAGAGGGCCTACTAGGGGCAGCGCATCCATCTATTCCTGACCACGATGTGCCTGAGACCCATCATCTACAACCCTCGTCTTGTCTTACCTCGGGATGGGTGAGATCTGACCGATTTTTCTATTTTACTTTAAGCATTTATTGATATATTTCCCCATCCAGAGTCTATAGTTTTGATGCTGTATGTGTTTGCTTAAGGATCCACTTTTTCCTTTACAGGTTGGCAAAACGTACTATTAGGCTATCAGAGTTCATATACTTTATGCTGTTTGTGTTTGCATCAAACTTGGATGGTTGCTGTACCTCACAGAGAAACCAACCAATTGACCTTGGTCAGCCTTTCCTTGGTTTATATATTTTTATGTGATGGTTCACTTTGGTGTTTCTTTCTTTTAACCGCAACATTAAAAGTTATGTTTTAAATTGCCCTCACCTATGTACATATGTTTATGATTGGGATGGTGAATCCAGTGGCCTTTTTGACTGCAGCTTGCGATATAGCAAATTAGGCTTGTATCTAGATTTATATCCCTTTAATATAGTAAGACAAACTGTAATATGGGAGAATTTTATAGGAGATAGATGGATGATAGGGAGATTGATGGGCAGCATGGTGGCTCCATGGTAAGCACTACAGCTTTGCAGTGCTGCCCTACATCTGCAAAGAGTTTGTATGTTCTCTCTGTGTTTGCGTGGGTTTCCTCCCGGTCCTCCGGTTTCCTCACACACTCCAAAACTTACTGGTAGGTTGATTAGATTATGAGCCCCATTGCGGACAGGGACTGATATGGCAAACTGTGGAGCGCTTCATAATCTGTGTGCACTATATAAATAAAGGAATTATTATTATTATTATGATAGAAGATGATGTGAAGAAAAAATATGAAAGATGATAGAGATTTCTAGATGCAGAATATAAAGTAGATTATATATACAGTAGATGGATATGAGAGATAAATACAGTAGAAGATTGAATGAAAAATAGAGAAAAAGTGAGATATATAAATGGTCAGATTATATGAGATAGATATATAGATATGAGCTAGATGATAATCATCTTCACCGGGAATTCAACTAAGGGTTATTAACCCTTTCCCTGCCAGGTATATTTTGTCACGTCTACAAATAAAATTACAGCAAAGATAATTAAAGTAAACCGCAGCAAACCACATATTTTCTGAAAGAAGACATTTGCTCCATTTTTAAAATTGCATTAAAGAGTTAATAGACATAGGCACCTTCATGAAATTTTGATTCAAACTGAAACATTTTATAAAAAATACTTAAAATTTGGCTTTGATGGCAAAAAAAATGGACTCCAAACAGAAAATACTTACCTTCACATCTCCGAAATATAGTAGATGGATATGTGTAGAGTTCACAAATGCCTCATATTGATATGTTCACATAAATAAATCATCATAATATCACTAAAACTGAAATAACTAAATATCTGCTTTTCAGCTAGAAATTTTAAGACAGTCACAACCTGCAAAATATAGCAATGAAATTTTGCAGCAAACGGCAATAAAATGCAAAAATTGCATGAAAATTAAAAATTTCCTTTAAAATGTGTACAAATCCAGAATACTTATGTAAAGAAAACATACTTTCCTAAAACAACAAGATATAAAGAGATCATACAGACCCCACACCAATATATTCACCAAAATATCCAGCAAAGGGAACGTTACATCCACAGGGGACACCAACCCTCCGTGCTTCATAAGAATTTGAGTGAGAATGTCAAAACATAGGTGTAAATAATGGAGGATGGTGGGAAATAAAAACTTTATTTCGGAACATGTGTGTGTTTTTGGTGTTACATATAGCTTTATGAACATGTTCTGGGTCACAGTGTTAATATGTAGTGACATTAGGCGAAGAGGATCGAATGTTCATCGTATCAGTCAATTTTCGCCAAAAAAACTATCACGAAATAAAAGGCAATAAGAGAGAAAGTGTGCTCTTAGATAGTTCTGGATAGGAGAGGGTTAAAAACATGAACAGTAGTTGATATTATTCCTTTAGAATGTAGTAACATAGAGGGGCAAATTTACTTACCGTGTGCAGTCGCGATCCCCGATTCGGACAGTTTGAGGAGGATGAAGTCCGGTGTGATTCATGAAGATCGTGCGCCCGAGTTCCTGCATCTGTCCCGCCGAGGTCCGCCGGAGTTCACCTTCTTCTTCCCGGTGCTTGTAAGTTCGTGTCTTGCAATACAATTCAAAATTTTGCGTGTTGTCCGAATCCGTTGGATTGTCCAACGGCACGCCCCCCAATTTCTGACGTGCACAAGCTGGCGCCGATGTGCCAAAATCCGACCGCGTGCGACACAATCCCTGACGCAATGCGGCTCAAAACGGAAATCACCAGGAAACCCGATGAAAATGCATTCCGCGGACCCTTAGTAAATGAGCCCCAGTAAATGAATATTTCCATTATCCTGTGTCCTGCAAATTCTCTGTGTAGCCTAATCGCTAAGAATCTGGAGGGGGGTACACTGTTCAGGGGGCTGTATCCCTGGCTCTGTTTGTTTTCCGTGTCTCGTGTCTCCATGTCTACATTACCCACTCCAAGCTAAACTTTTATAGGAATAAATTAAAAACTATGTTTTAACAGTTACCTTGTTTTCTCCCTGAGTGCCGGAATCTACTCTTCCCCTTTATGTTATCCATAACTACCATAATACTGCCCCCTATGTAAAAGAATATGACTACTATAATAGAAAAAAGAGCCAGCCAGTCTGCTGTATATAACCAGCTGTTAGAGATTTTTTATCAGTTGTACAGGTGACTTTCAAATTAACCCTTTCATGGTTACGGTACCAGGGACTTGAACATAAACCCAAGACACACGTCAGTCACTATGTTAAGATCTTCTCCCTCGTTTAATATCTCAAATGCATAATATCACAGACAGAAGAGTCATCAAAGAGGCATGAATAGAATACTGCAATACTATTGGCCATAATGAATTTAGCAGCACATTTCTTAGAAAAGGATAATAGACCTTGTTCCCAGACATGTTTATACTAATTTCCCTGAGAAGAAGGAGATAAGCTGGCACCAAAAATCAAAATATTGAACTAAAGATGAAGGACAGACTGGATTCTCATTAAATGTCAAAGGGAATTAGCTGACAGGCAAGCAAACACGTTACATAAAATTAAGTTTGAATCATGACATTTACTGGACAGTGCTTGACCCCTGGCGTGACCCTTGGCTAATACTTAAAATGGCGGACAGTCCCTTATTCTGGGATTTCTTAAGTCAAGATGGCGTCCGAAACCAGTGCGATCTCTTTAACACCAGCCAACCCCTTTATATAGTCAGCCCCTGTATATAACCATCCAGCCCCTCCTCCAGTATATAGCCGGCCTTCCCCCCCAGTATATACCCAGCCAGCCCCCCCGGTATACAGCCAGCCCCCCCTGTATATAGCTAGCCAGTCCCCTGTATATAGCCAGCCCCTCCCAGTATAGAAGCAGCCTGTCCCCCTAGTATACAGCCAGTCAGTCCCCCCCATTATACAGCCAGCTGATCTCCCCAGTATACAGCCGACCTAACGCCTGTATATAACCAGCCAGCCCCTGTATATAACCAGCCAGCCCCTGTATATAACCATCCAGCTCCCCCCCCCCCAGTATATAGGCACCCTCCCAGTATATAGCCTGCCAGTCCCCCGGTATACAGCCAGCCCCCCATGAATATAGCCAGTCAGTCCCCTGTATATAGCCAGCCAGCCCCAGTATATAACCAGCCTGTCCCGCTAATATACAGCCAGCCAGTCCCCACAGTATACAGCCAGCCCGTCACCCCAGTATACAGCCAGCTTGTCCCCTGTATATAACCAGCCATCACCTGTATATAGCCATCCCGTCCCCCACAGAATATAGCCAGCCAGTCCCCTATATATAGCCAACCTCCCCTGTGTATAGCCAGCCAGCATCTGTATATAGCCAGTGCCCCCAGTTCCCCTGGGGAATGGCGTGAGCCCCCTGTATATTACCAGCCAGCCACTGTATATAGCCTTCCAAGGCCCCCAGTATAAAGCCAGCCCCGCCCCTATATATACAGCCAGTCCCCCAGGTATACAGCCATCCCCCCTGTGTCTAGCCAGTCAGTTCCTTGTAGATAGCCAGCCAGCCCCCCAGTATATAACCAGCTTGTCCCCCTAATATACAGCCAGCCAGTCCCCTCAGTATACAGCCAGCCCATCCCCCCATTATGCAGCCAGCCAGTTCCTCCCCACTATACAGCCAGTCAGTCCCCATAGTATACAGCCCCCCCTGTATATAGCCAGTCAGTCCCCTATATATAGTTAGCCAGCCCCCCAGTATAAAGCCAGCCAGCCACTCCCTGTGTCATCTTCCCGGTGCTTGTAAGTGCGTGTCTTGCAATACAATTCAAATGTTTAAATTTTGCGTGTTTGTCGCAATCCGTTGGATTGTCCCAACGCACGCCCCCCAATTTCTGACGCGCACAGAGCTGGCGCCGATGTGCCAATCCGACGCGTGCGACACAATCCCTGACGCAATGCGGCTCAAAAAGGAATCACCAGGAAACCCGATGAAAATAAATGCTTCCGCGGACGACCCTTAGTAAATGAGCCCCAGTAAATGAATATTTCCATTATCCTGTGACCTGCAAATTCTCTGTGTAGCCTAATCGCTAAGAATCTGGAGGGGGGTACACTTTTCAGGGGGCTGTTCCCTGCTCTGTTTGTTTTCTTTCTCGTGTCTCGTGTCTCTCCATTCTAGCAAACTTTTATGGATTAAATTGTTTTTCAGTTCCTTGTTTTCTCCCTGAGTGCCGGAATCTACTCTTCCCCTTTATGTTATCCATCTACCATAACTACTCCATGCCACTGCCTATGTAAAAGAATGACTGACTATAAATAGAAAAAAGAGCCAGCCAGTCTGCTTATATAACCAGCTGTTAGAGATTTTTTATCAGTTGTACAGGTGACTTTCAAATTAACCCTTTCATGGTTACGTACCAGGGACTTACTAACCCACAACGTCAGTCACTATGTAAGATCTTCTCCCTCGTTTAATATCTCAAATGCATAATATCACAGACAGAAGAGTCATCAAAGAGGCATGAATAGAATACTGCAATACTATTGGCCATAATGATTAGCAGCACATTTCTTAGAAAAGGATAATAGACCTTGTCCCAGACATGTTTATACTAATTTCCTGAGAAGAAGGAGATAAGCTGGCACCAAAAATCAAAATATTGAACTAAAGATGAAGGACAGACTGGATTCTCATTAAATGTCAAAGGGAATTAGCTCGACAGGCAAGCAAACACGTTACATAAATTAAGTTTGAATCATGACATTTACGGACAGTGCTCTTGACCCCTGGCGTGACCCTTGGCTAATACTTAAATGGCGGACAGTCCCTTATTCTGGGATTCTTAAGTCAAGATGGGCGTCCGAAACCAGTGCGATCTCTTTACACCAGCCAACACCCCTTTATATAGTCAGCCCCTGTATAACCCATCCAGCCCCTCCTCAGTATATAGCCGGCCTTCCCCCCCGAGTATATACCCAGCCAGCCCCCCGGGTATACAGCCAGCCCCCCCTGTATATAGCTAGCCAGTCCCTGTATATAGCCGCCCCTCCCAGTATAGAGACAGCCTGTCCCCCTAGATACACACAGCAGTCAGTCCCCCCCATTATACAGCCCTGATCTCCCCATTATACAGCCGACCTAACCTGTATTAACCAGCGCCCAGCCCCTGTATATAGCCAGCCAGCCCCTGTATATAACCATCCGCTCCCCCCCCCAGTATATAGGCACCCTCCCAGTATATAGCCGCCAGTCCCCCGGTATACAGCCAGCCCCCCATGAATATAGCCGTCGATCCGCCCCTGTATATAGCCCTAAGCCCCAGTATATAACACAGCCTGTCCCGCTAATATACACCAGCCAGTCCCCACATATACAGCCAGCCCCCCGTCCCCAGTATACAGCCAGCTTGTCCCCTGTATATAACCGATACAGCCATCCCTGTATATAGCCACCAGTCCCCCCCACAGAATATACGCCAGCCAGTCCCCTATATATAGCCAACCCCGCCCTGTTTATAGCCAGCCAGCATCTGTATATAGCCAGTGTGCCCCGCAGTTCCCCTGGGGAAGGGCGTGAGCCCCCTGTATATTACCAGCCAGCCACTGTATATAGCCTTCCAAGCTGCCCCCAGTATAAAAGCCAGCCCGCCCCTATATTAATAAGCCAGTCCCCCAGTATACACCATCCCCCCTGTGTCTAGCCAGTCAGTTCCTTGTAGATAGCCAGCCACCCCCCATATATAACCAGCTTGTCCCCCTAATATACAAGCCTGACCCCGCATCCCCATCCAGCTATAAGGCACCAGTCCGCATCAGCCCCCATTATGTCACCAGCCCATTTCCTCCCCAATCATATCCTTCCCTCTCAGTTCGTGTTCTTATTTGTCCTCCCTCTTATCTCATGTCGTCCCAACCTGTATATACGCCAGTCATAAACCGCCGTGATCCGTCCTCATATTCTCTTGTCTTTCACCTCCGCTCACCCGTTATCCCGCCGCCCTGGGTGGCTGGCGGCTTTGACTGGGGGGGCGGCTAACTATATATAGGGACTGACTGGTCTATAATAGGGGGGGGGCTGTATAATTATGGGGACTGAAACTGCTGTATATGGGGAGAAAAACTGGCCTGGCCTGCATAATGGGGGGATGGCGGCTGTATACTGAGGGGGAACTGCTGGCTGTATTTAGGGGGACAAGCTGGTTATATATGGGGGGCTGGCTGGCTATCTACAGGGAACTGACTGGCTAACAACGAGGGGGATGGCTGTATACCTGGGGGACTGGCTGTATATATAGGGGGGCGCGGGCTGGCTTTATACGGGGGGGCCTTGGAAGGCTATAACAGTGGCTGGCTGGTAATATACAGGGGGCTCACGCCGTCCCCCAGGGGAACTGGGGGCACTGGCTATATACAGATGCTGGCTGGCTATACACAGGGGTAGATTGGCTATATATAGGGGCTGGCTGCTATTTCTGTGGGGGCCTGGATGGCTATAACAGGGGATGTGGGCTTATATACAGGGGACAGCTGGCTGTATACTGGGTGACGGGCTGGCTGTATACTGTGGGGACTGGCTGGCTGTATATTAGCGGGACAGGCGGTTTATATACTGGGGCTGGGGGGACTGGCCTGCTATAATCAGGCGACCGGCTATATTCATGGGGGCTTGTCTAGTAAACCGGGGGACTGGCAGGCTATATACTGGGAGGGCTGCCTATATACTGGGGGGGGGGGACGGATGGTTATATATACAGGCTGGCTGTTATAACAGGGGTCTGGCATGTTATATACACACAGGCGTTAGGTCGGCGTGTATACTGGGAGATCAGTTCGCTGCATAATGGGGAGGACTGACTGGCTGTAATACTAGGGGGACAGGCTTGCTTCTATACTGGGAGGGGCCGGCTAGATACAGGGGACTGCTAGCTATATACAGGGGGGGCTGGCTGTATACCGGGGGGCGCTGGCGTGGGTATATGGACTGGGGGGGAAGGCCGGGCTATAATACTGGAGGCGGCTGGATGGTCTATATCAGGGGCTGACTATATAAAGGGGTTGGGCTGGTGTGTAAAGAGATCGCCCTGGTTTCGGACGCCATCTTGACTTAAGAATCCCAGAATAAGGGACTGTCCGCCATTTTAAGTATTAGCAGGGTCACGCCAGGGGTCAAGACAGACGTCCAGTAAATGGTCATGATTCAAATCTTAATTTTATTTGTAACGTGTGTTTCTTGCCTGTCAGCTATTCCCTTTTGACATTTAATGAGAATCCAGTCTGTCCTTCATCTTTAGTTCAATATTTTGATTTTTGGTGCCAGCTTATCTCTTCTTCTCAGGAAATTAGTATAACATGTCTGGGAACAAGGTCTATTATCCTTTTCTAAGAAATGTGCTGTAAATTCATTATGGCGCAATAGTATTGCCGTATTCTATTCATGCCTCTTTGATGGACTCTTCTGTCTGTGATATTATGCATTTGAGATATTAAACGAGGAGAAGATCTGAACATAGTGACTGACGTGGTGTCTTGGGTTAGGTGTTTTCAAGTCCCTGGTACCGTAACATGAAAGGGTTAATTTGAAAGTCACCTGTACAATCGATAAAAAAACTCTAACAACTCGAGCTGGTTATATAACAGCAAGACCTGGGCTGGCTCTTTTTCTATTATAGTAGTCATATCTTTACATAGGGGGCCAGTAGTTATGGTAGTTATGGATAACATAAAGGGAAGAGTAGATTCCGGCACTCAGGGAGAAAACAAGGGAACTGTAAAACATAGTTTTTTTTTTATTTAAGTTCCAAAAAGTTAAATGTCTAGCATGGAGAGGCACGAGACATGAAAAACAAACAGAGCCAGGTACAGCCCCCTGACGAGTGTACCCCCCTCCAGATTCTTTACGATTATGCTACGACCAAGGAATTTGCAGTCACAGGATATGGAAATATTCATTTACTGGGGCTCATTAACTAAGGGGTCCGCGGAACGCATTTTTCATCGGGTTTCCTGATGATTTCCTTTTGAGACCCATTGCGTCAGGGATTGTGTCGCACGCATCGGATTTGTGGGGTGGCACATCGGCGCCAGCTTGTGCGCGTCAGAAATTGGGCTGGCGTGCCGTTCGGACAATCCAACGGATTTGGACAACACGCAATTTACATTTGAATTGCTTTGCAACACGCACTTAACAAGGCACCGGGAAGAAGAAGAAGTGAAACTCCGGCGAACCATCGGCGGACAGATGCAGGAACTCCGGTGCGACCGAATATCTAGTATGGAATCACACCGGACTTCATTCCTCCATCACACTGTCCGATCGGGATAACGCGACTGCAAAAACAAGGTAAGTCAATTTGCCCCTCATGTTCAATTTAAAAGAAGAATAATATCCACTACCTGTTCATGTTTGGCTACCTCTCTATCCAGAACTAATCTAAGAGCACACTTCTTCTCTTATTGCCTTTGATATTGTCGTAGATAGTTTTTTTGCGAAATTGACTGATACGATGTAACATCGATTCCTCTTCCGCTAATTGTCCACTACATATAACACTGTGACGATCCAGAACGATTTCATAAAGCTATATTGTAACACCAAAAACACACACTATGTTTTCCGAAAATAAAGTTTTTTATTCCCACTATCCTCCATACTTTACACGCTATGTTATGAATTCTCACTCAACTTCTTCTGAAGCACGAGGGTTGGTTCCCCCGCTGTGGATTGTAACTTCACCTTTGCAGGATGTATTTTGGTGAATATATTGGCTTGTGGGGTCTTGTTAGTCTCCTCATATCTTGTTGTTTTGAAAATATGTTTTCTTTTACATAAGTATTCTGATATATTTTTAACATTTTAAGCAGAAATTTTTTATTTTCAGAATTTGCACGTTTTTGCGCGTTTTGCTGCAAAATTTTCATTGCGTATATTTTGCAGGTTGTTGGACTGTCCTTAAAAATTTTACTGAAAAAGAAGGATAGTTTAGGTTATTTCAGTTTAGTGATATTATGATGATTTATTTAGTTAACACATCAATAGATAGCATTTTTTAACTCTACACATATCCATCTCACTATATTCGGAGACTGTGAAGGTAATTATTTCTGTTTGGAGTCCATTTTTTTTGCCATCAAAGTCCAATTTTAAGTATTTTTTTAAAATGTTTCACTTGAATAAATTTCATGAAGGGTGCCTATGTCTATTAACTCTTTACTGCAATTTTAAAAATGGAGCAATGTCTTCTTTCAGAAACTATTGTGGTTTGGCTGCGTTTACTTTAATTTCTTTGCGTATGGTATTTGCGACGTGACAAATATACTCTGGCAGGGAAAAGGTTAATACCCTTGTGAATTCCCGGTGAAGATGATTATCATCTAGCTCATATCTATATAATCTATCTCCATATAATCTGACCATTTATATATCTCACTTTTTCTCTATTTTTCAATCAATCGTCTACTGTATTTATCTCTCGTTTCATATCCATCTACTGTATATATAATCTACTTTATATTCGGCATCATAGAATCTCTATCATCTTTCATCTTTTTTCTTCACATCATTTCTAATCATAATATAATAATAATAATTGCTTTTTTATATAAGTACACCAGATTATGAACGCTCCACAGTTACCATACGTCCCTGTCCCGCACTGGTCTCATCATCTAATCAACGTACGTAAGTTTTTGGAGTGTGTGAGAACCGGAAGACACGGAGGAAACCCACGCAAACACATAGAGACATACAAACTCTTGCAGATTTAGGGCGCGCTGCAAAGCTGTAGTGCTTACCATGGAGCCACCATTCTGCCATCAAATCCCCTACATCCATCTATCTCCAAAATTCTCCCATATTACAGTTTGTCTTACTAGATTTAAAGGGAGCGCTTACTGACTGTGACTGGTCCATACAATAGTTTTAATTTTGCGGCCCCACTTTTAAGTTTGCCAATGGCCCCACTTTGTCTAGAACCATCATTGACTACAACTCTTTGGATGCGATCCGTCAGCCAGTTTTCAATCCAATTGCAAACGTTCCTTCATACCAAGGTAGATGTTATTTTAAATGACCCTATTTTTAATAGTACAGGCGGTCCCCCCACTTAAGAACCTCACTTACCTACAACCCTAGTTACCAACGGACCTCGGGATGGGATATTGGTAATTTAATTGTACTTTAGTCCCGCCTACAAAAATCATCTTAACCAGTTATCAAAGGTGTCTGTTAATGAAGCTTTAGTGTTACTTTGAGTCTTATGACAAAGCATGACCCAACATTTTTAAAAATATTAACCCCTTAAGTACGGAGGGTTTTTCGGGATCATTTCTCATCTATCCCAACTTTCAAAAATAAAAAATCCATAACTTTTTCATTTTCCGTGTACAGACCTGTGTGAGGGCTTATTTTGCGTAACAAATTTTACTTTCCCCGTAAGTTTCTTTATTTTAAACATCCGTGTACTGCGAACTGAAATTCCAAATGTGGAAAATTGAAAAAACAACTGCACGTGCGTCACGTTCTTTTGGGCTCAGTTTTTTTCTACTTTCACTCTTCGCTTCCAAAACACGCCTACTTTAGTCTTTGGTTCGGTGTGATCGCGTGATACCCAAATTTATATAGGTTTGTATTGTGTTTTTAATAAATTTATCAAATTAAAAAAAAAAAACAAACGAACACCCACCGCTCACCATACCCCCCAACGAATGTGTACAAAAAAAAAAAAAAAATTTTTGCCATCTTCTGATGCTAATACTTTTTCATACGTTTGCCACGAAGCTGGGAAGGGTCATTTTTTGCGAAATGAGGCACGTTTTCATTGCTACCATTTTGAGGTCTGGCGACATTTTGGGGGGGGGGGGGGGGGGGGGGGGTGATCATTTTTATTTCAATTTTTATGTTAATGTAAAAAGTTGTCAAAGTCGCAAATTTCGGACATTTGTGCGACATTTTCCCGCCTCGGAGGTCACCGCCGCCTGTAACCGTTTTTATATTTTGATAGATCGGGCATTTTGGGACGCGCGATACCTAATATGTTTGCTATTTTTACTGTTTAAATTATGTTTTTATAATCCGTTCTAGGGAAAGGGGGTGATTTGTGAACTTTTAATATTTTATAATTTTTTTTATTTTTAAACTGTTTTTTTTCACTAGCTTTTAGACCATCTAGGGTCCATTAACCCTAGCTGGTGCAGATCGCTCGCTACCATAATACTGGCAATCCTCTGTATTGCAATTATGGCATTTTTGTCAGTCACCTTCATTACAATGAGCCCCTGGCTCATGTACGAATCTGCAGCTGCCAATAGCCTCGTGTCAACAGAAGACACGAGGCTACCATGGTAACCGATCGCCGCCCCCCGATTACATTCGGGGCGTGGCGATCGAAAAAAAGAAAGATGGCGCGCCCGCTCGCCGCCGTCTTTTAATGCGCCGGCGACTTTGCCGGCGGCAACGGGGGGGTTATAGCCGCATCGGGCTAGCACCGACCGTGGTTATAGCGGTGGGTTGTATGCATGTGGTCAACAACCCCCACCTTTGTAGAAGAGGACTCAGCCGTTAGTCCCTCTTCCTACATCCCTTATACCCTGCGCCGAGAGCTACGGCGCAGAGCGGTAGGGGTTAAAATCCAATTGTCACAGAGACCAAAAAGTTTCTGTCTGGATAACAATGTATAAAATATGTCGTCCGACTTACATACAACTCACTAAGAACAAACTACAGACCCTATCTTTTATGTAACCCGGGGACTGCCTGTATTGCACTTTATGGTGGATTCACTTTCATGGTTTTTTTTCCAATGACACTGCATCACTGTTGTCTCTCTCATCTTCCCATTAGAAACTGGCAACATAACCTTGATTATTTTTTTATATATTGTTATACTCTTTATCTCCTTTCATTACCCATCTTTCACACTACACATCTTGGCTGACTATAAATCCATTATCTCTTCGCCAACTAGAATATGTATTCATTCTCTTTGTATATACTTTTTCACTAACTTATCTACTTTCTTTAGTGCATATAGTTATTTTCGCACCATCTTTTTTAATTCTATCTTTCTTCGTTTCCTTCCTACCTTGCCGACACTCGATACATTCATGATTCTACCCATACCTCTCCACTCTAATAACCCATATTCTTGGAAGCATCCAGGTACCTAATACCTACCCATTATTATATTTTTTGTTTTTCTTCATTTGCTCTCACTCGTGAATACTTTATTTCACCGAAAAAACATGGCCGTCACTTTCTTGCTTTTGTACTTATGGACACACACCTCCACACTTTGAGTCCTGGGTCTATATCCTTTCTTAAATTATGATCAGCTACCAACACTTGGTCGGCCGTGCCTCATTTTTCTGTTGGACTTTGCACGTTTCTTTTCGATGCAAACTGCTTGCAAACGCAGATATTTAAGAAAGTTTACCCTTAGCTAGTCCATGGAGTGGCCAGTGAGAGGTAGGGCAGACATTTATCACGTCCTAAGGGGGTAAGCCATGAGGGGGGATATGGGGAACATAGGGGGGGGGGGGTGCACTGGCGCACTCCATGGTACTAGGGAGACAATCTCCTATAGAAAGGACACTTTCATCCATTTTATATTCTTATAAAACTTTTGGTAATGTGGGGACATGGGGAAACAGAAAAGGCTCTGATGACAGGTTCCCTTTAAATATTAGGCCATGCAGGTCTAAGTACAACTATTTTCCTATGACTCATTAAGCAGTTAAAGAAAGCTATCAATCAGAAATCTACCTATCACTAATTCGATCTGATGTTAGGGTTTTCCGCAGTGACCTTCTAACTCTAATCTAGGTTTAGCTAATCCTAGAATATTATCTACAGTAAACTACGATTTATGTAACTAATATGCTAATTTCTGGCAAAGGCACCAGCTACTTCTGCCCAGTAAGCCTCTGCTATCCCCCTCCACCTCATGTTCCCAGCACGCTACCAGATTTCTTTTTGCCTTTTAGTGCGCTTTGCAGCTCTTTTTATACTGCAGCACTATCAATGTGGCCCGTATCGCTGCACTGTACTTTTTGTAGTGGTATCCCGATTACTAGCTATTGCACTTGTGGCCTTTTTTGCTCAGTACACATAGGTGGGGTTTTTTTGCACCTGGTATCATTTTTTTTCTGTGTGGCCATCTAGTAGGTTCCTATGTGCAGTTTCATATAATTTTTTTGTGTAAAACAATAATATACCAGTATGGGAAACGATGAACATCTCCAACAGGTTCAAAATATGTCCAAAATTCGATGGAGCAAGAACACTCGACAACAGTCTCCAAATTGCGGACCCTACTATACACAAGACGAATTTTTATGCACCATAAAAAACCTTATTCCTCGCTCAACACATTAATGGATACTAGAGAAACATATAATGTCATACAAACTTTATATTGATCCAGGGTCTACATCAAAAACCAAGGTTTCTTAAAAAGTAGGAGTACGACTGATGTATAACAGTAAGTGATAATCTATTCTTCCTTATTCCAGACCTGGTGTGGCAGTAAATTTTTAGCACGGTATAGAATGTGGTCATATATTCCCAGCTGGCTATAATTATGATGCGGTGTCTTAACCCTTAAGGACGGAGGTTTTCGGCTCATTTCTCGCTCTCCACTTCAAAACCCAAACAAAACATCCACTAACTTTTTTCATTTTCCGTGTACATAACCTTGTGAGGCTTATTGTGCGTACACATTTTCGTTTCCCGTTAATGTTATTATTTTAACATGCCGTGTACCTTCGAGCCTGAAAAAAATTCCAAATGTGGAAAAATCCCCCCCCCCCCGTGTACACGTGCACGTGTGTGCCCCTGATGATGCTACCTTACACACTAGTAGTCATTAGTCACAGATATTAGTGACCTCTAGTACCTTACAGGTGACCATCTACTCCATCGGGAAGGTACTTCTTTACGCTTTCTTCTGGCCTTGGTTTTCCTCCGAATTCACAAAGAAATGTCTTCAACTCCATGCAGCACAACTCACCATGGCGCCCCTAAAAATACCACAGTCACAGTATAATGAATTGTGATTCCAATATATATTATCCTCACAACATAACTGAACAAACTATTCTCAACATAAAACATCATTTAGTCACCCAAATTAGAGCATATAGAGCAATTCAATTAGGTGCCCTAATTTAGCCTCCCCCAATAATGAACAGCCGAGTATACATAGTCTCTCCTCTCTACCATTTATATACAGCCTCTCCCCTATCCCCCTGTATACACAGCCTTTCTTCTACCCCCCTGTATACACAGCCTACACCCCCCCACACCCCGTATACAGTCTCAGCTCCCCCATCACCTGTATCCAGTCTCAGCTGTATACATGCCCCACACAATTACCCCCAGTAATGTCTCCCATACAACCCCCCAAAATTTCCCCCATACAACCCCAATGTAATGTGTCCCACAGCCTCCCAGTAATTACCCCCACAGCTACCCCCAGTAAGTAATGTGCCTCACACACAGTCCCCCAGTAAGTAATGTGCCCTCACACAGCCCCCCAGTAAGTAATGTGCGCACACACAGCCCCCCAGTAAGTAATGTGCCCACACACAGCCCCCCAGTAAGTAATGTGCCCACGCACACAGCCCCCCCAGTAAGTAATGTGCCCACGCACACAGCCCCCCCAGTAAGTAATGAGCCCACACACACAGCCCCCCCAGTAAGTAATGTGCCCACACACACAGCCCCCCAGTAAGTAATGTGCCCACACACTCAGCCCCCCCAGTAAGTAATGTGCCCACACACACAGCCCCCCCAGTAAGTACCGACCTGTGTCCTGCAGAGCGGTGCACACAGGCGCGATGTGCTGCACCGCTCTGCCTATAAATTACATCACCGCCTTGAAGGCGGCGATGTAATTTATTTTACAGGTGGCACGGAGCTGCCAGCCATTGGCAAGTCCGTGCTACCAGCGGCAAAATGCCGCTTTTAAATGGGGTCCGTTATCTGCCGCCTGAGGCGGGGACTTCACCTCGCCTCATGGCAGAAGCGGCCCTGGTCTGGAGTATATTGATACTTACAATAAACTGAGAAGTAAAGCTGAAAGCCTCCTTGCGGCACCCATCAAACCATGTGCAATCACTATGATGGATACCAGGCAAGTATTTAAAGATCTGGTAATCACAAGTAAGTACATGTGATAATAAATATCATATTAACCCTTTAGTGACCAATCTCATTTGCACCTTGAAGACCAAGGCCTATTTTTCAAAACCAGGCTTTAACTTGCCCAAGTGTTTTTGAGTTTGTTTTTCATCACATTTTGTACTTCAAGTTAGTGGGAAATTTTGGTATATTTAACATTTATTTATGAAAAAAGGTGAATTTGGTAAACATTTTGAACTTTTAAATGTTCTGCTTTTCAAACTGATAGTAACTAATTTGGAGAGTAAGACTAA
This sequence comes from Engystomops pustulosus, assembly GCA_019512145.1. Lineage (NCBI taxonomy): Eukaryota > Metazoa > Chordata > Amphibia > Anura > Leptodactylidae > Engystomops > Engystomops pustulosus. The sequence continues at coordinate 122,204,409 of CM033643.1, forward strand.
CTAGCATTTACCATATCTCAGCTTTGTGTTGGCATCATTTTATGTGTTCTTTTGTTTTATGACAACAGTCATGGGCAAAAGTTTTGAGAATGATACAAATGTTAATTTTTACAAAGTCTACTGCATCAGGTTTTATAATGGCAATTTGCATATACTCCAGAATGTTATAAGAGTGATCAGCTTAACAGCAATTAACTGCAAGTCAATATTTCAACTTCATTGCAGGCCTGCCTTAAAAGGAGCAGCTAACATCGTTTCAGTGATTGCTCCAGTAACACAGGTGTGGGTGTTGATGAGGAGAGGGCTGGAGATCAATTTGTCATGATTAAGTAAGAATCACACCACTGGGCACTTTAAAATGAGGCTAGACAAAATGAGCAGCTCCAGGCTGCCAGCCATGTTACAGCAGAAGTGTCAGTACATGTGTAGCATGTGTCTGTGTCTCTCACCTGTATATTAGGAGGATGCAGCATGTCAGCAGAGTGCAGCACACCCTAGCAATGCTTTACTATACATTACACACAGACATGAGCAGGGGAGGGAGGCGGAGCGGTGGAACGGGTGAGTGACATCACTGCCTCTGCACCATGTGACCCGTCTCATTTACATAATAAAGAAAAAGATGATTTACAATGATTAATGTATGAAATAACTAGATAAAGGCGTCGGGATGCGGTCCTTGTGAGCTGCCTCCAACAGGTGAGTAGGCGACAGACAAGTGACACAGACCTGATGAAGGTGTCCTTTAAGCCAAAGTCTTTTTAGCTAGCAACTAGTAGGATGTGAATTATTAACATATCCGCCTGACCCCCCATCCCCTTGTCATAGATGACTTAGGTAAGTAAAATAAATGCTATGGCAGCTTCATGTTACAGAACAAAGATTATTAATAAGAATAAACATGAAGCAACACGACAATATAAAATCTTTGGGTCATATTCTACATCAGGCCAAGGTATAGTGAATGACCCAGGCTGGAGGTTTTTTTAAATTAATTGTCAAATATTTAGCAATATTTTAGCCCAATTGTTTTGTGACCTTCTCAGGATTATGTGTGCTAGGCATGATCCAGGTGGTGTGGTGGAAAACCCCTGCCCCACCACGCAAACCAAACCACCATTAAAAGTCTGAAGAGAAGATCCTGAAGTTGCGACGGGAAATGTTCCATGAAACAAAGTAAATAAGTATATTCAAGCGAAAGGTTGATGATCCTCATGATTTAAGATAAAAAGTCAAAATAATGCTTAAAATACAGAGTCAAAATGGATATTGGAGTGAGGAAGCCCCTGCGGTGTTCCTCCCCTCGGTGGCTGACCGCACGTGCCGCCCCCCCCGATCCCCTCCACCCCCCCCCCCCAGGGGAACCACTCACGCAAGTGTGCAGATCAGGTTTCTCACTGGACCGCGACGTAGCTGGATTCATCGCGCACACACCATTATTCTTTTCCGTAAAAATGGGTGCACCTCACCAGGCCACATTGTGTCGAGGAGGCACACACGCAATCCTCTCCTAAATGTTATGTGGACGTGTGCCGAGATTCCCTGGCACAGTCACTGGGCAATGACAAAATTGGGGATACACATTGTACAAGAATATTGGCTGGTCGCAACTTACAAAAACAAGTATGTAATCTCTTGTAACCTTAATGACATTGAATTCGCGGGCCCCATTGCCTGGTCTATATACAGGGCCCAGCTGGCCTGGCCTATACACAGGGAGTGGCTGGCTGGCTGTGTTTAGCCAGCCGCTGCCCTGTATATAACCAGCATCCCCTGTATATACCAGCCACCCCCTGCATATAGCCAGCCACCCTGTATAAAGCCAGCCCCCCAATACATAGCCACTCAGTCCCCTGTATGTAGACAGCCACCCTACCAGTATATAACCAGCCTGTACCCTAATTACAGCCAGCCAGTCCTCCCAGTATACAGCCAGCCCATCTCCCAGTATACACCATCATGTCCCCTATATAACCAGCCAGCCCCTTTATATAGACAGCCAACCCACAGTATGTGTAGCATTGTAATAGACAAACAGATATAATAGCAAGTCCCAGTATATAGCAGGCCCCCAGTATATAGCCCACCTCCCACTATATAGCCAGCCAGTCCCCAGTAAACATCCAGCCACCCATGTATATAGACAGTACAGTCCTGTATATAGCCAGCCACCACTAGTATAAACCAACATGTCCACTACATACAACCAGCCAGTCCCCCAGAGTATACAGCCAGACCATCCCTCAGTAAAGCCAGCCCCTGTATATAGCAGCCAGCCCCTGTTTACAGCCACCAGCCCCCCACAGTATATAGCCAGCAGTTCCGTGTACATAGCCAACAACCCCCCAGTATATGCCAGCCTCCCATTATATAGCCAGCCAGCCCAGTATATAGCCAGCCCCCCTGTATAGAGCCAACCTGCCCCCTGTATCAGCCAGCCTCCCCCTGTATATAGCCAGCCAGTCCACCTCAGTATACAGCCATCCCTCAGTATATGCCAGTCAGTCGCCTGTATATAGCCATCCAGCCCCCAGTATATAGCCAGCCAGCCTCCCGTGTATAGCCAACCACCCCCCCAGTAAAAGCCAGTCCCTCCCCAGTATACACCAGTCAGTCCCCCACTATCCAGCTAGCCAGTTCCCCCCAGTATACAGCCAGTCAGTCCCCCCAGTTATAGCCAGCCAGCCAGTCCCTCCCCAGTATACAGCCGTCAGCCCCCTAATAGACTGCCAGCCAGCCCCCTAGTAAATAGCCAACCAGTCCCCCATGAATATGCCAGTCAGTCCACTGTATATAGCCGCCCCGTATATAACCACCCATCCCCATATACAGCCAACCATTCCCTTAGTATAAAGCCGCCCATCCCCAAGTCTACAGCCAGCCTGCTCCCTGTATATAACACGCCAGCCCCTGTATATAGCCATGCAGCCCCCCCCAGTATATGTAGCGCACGCCCCCCCCCCCAGTATATAGCCAGCCAGCCAGTCCCCCCAGTATACAGCCAGTCCCCCCTGTATATAGCCAGCCAGCTCCTCCCCAGTATAAAGCCCCCCGTGTAATTTAGACGACCTGTCCACCCGTATACAGCCAGCCCCCCAGATACAGCCAGCCCTAGTATATAGCCAGTCAGTCCCCCCAGTATAAAGCCATCTCCCTGTAGATTGCCAGCCCCTGTATATCTAGACAGCCGTCCCCCCATTAACAGCCAGCCCCCCTGTATTAGCCCCACATCCCCCCAATATGAGTCTGCCAGCCTCTCCCCCCCCCCCCAGTATACAGACAGCCAATCCCCTGCACAGCACTAAAAATAATAAACCATAACTCACCTTTCTGACGCTCTCCCCGGCTCCGCTACTTCATGCAGTCCAGCTTGCCACATGCCAACATCATACTCTGTGCAGATCGACACGCACAGAGCTGTCACTGCTGGACAGACTGAAGGCGTAGCAGACCTGTGGGGAGCTTCGAAAAGGTAATTTTTAATTTTCAAATCGCCCCACCAGTCCCAACCAGCCCAGACTAGTCGGCCCACCGGGATTACCCCCGATGGGTCTTATGGCCAGACGCCGCTGGTTTTAAAAACAGTTAGGGCTCAGTGTAAAGATGTAATATTACCACTGTCCAAGGCATTGTTCAGCCTCACCTGGAAGTTGCAGTTCATTCTGAGCACCGTCCATAAAAAGGATAATCTGGAGCTGGAAAGGGTACAACTAAGAGCACCAAAAGATAAGGGGATGGAGGGTCTCAAGGAAAGATTAAAATGTACATATTAGTTACAAGCCTGGGACTAAAGTAAAGCATTTAGAGCTTCACCAGAGTACAGTGGGAAAAGAGGACCATCTGTAAGTCGGGTGTCCTTAAATCGGGGACGCTAGTTTATAATAAACCAAACTAAAAAATAAAAACTAAGCTAAAAAATAAAGGGGATTTTTAACTAGGATGCACATTGAAAGCCATAAAAAAGCAGTACAGGAAAATGCTGCAATTGCATTTTTTTTGCCAATTTGCCACATTTAGATTTAAAATGTTAAATAGTGCAACCTGGAGGTTAAATTTGTGCTGCAAATACTAGCCCTCATATTCAATTGTTTTTTAATTTTTTTAAAACGCAGCTTATTCCTAGTTACTACTAAAACCATTTGTTACTTACTTTAATTGATCTAAGTATAAATGATAAAAATAAACATAATTAAAACATAGAGAGTTTTTCTTAAGACACGAACAGTTAACACATACATTGTACTGACAAATTATTATTTACCAAATTACATTTTATTAGCCTACAGGGAAATCATTTTATATAGAACTTGCTTTGTTCATTCTGCACAGGGGTTCTTTATATTTTAATATTTATGATATTTGTGTTACTATACATACACTGAAGACATCTGGTGGGACATCAGAGACAAAGTTTTTTATAAGATATAAGAGAAGTTTCTAAGGGGATTTCTCACAAGACAAGATTCAAATATACTTAGGATAACAAAATAACACATTCTCTTATCACTAGTATATTATTAACAAAAATACAGCATTTCACAGATATATCTATCAATCCTGCTGTTTACAATTGGTTGCCCCTGGAATCTTATGAAAATGGTTGGATTTTTCTCACTTCAGTGCAAACTGTTTTTGATAAATCTGGACCACTGTGTTTTTATATCCATCTCATGGATCTTCTCATCTCTGATTTTCTCATCTCTCTTCTCATGTCATAGATATTAGTGAATGTTCAGAAGCTAAATAAAAGTGTAGATAAACCTTGTTCCCAATACTCTAAGCACATTGTAAGCACACAGCATCTTCTATCACTAGAGGGATCATAACGTTACTGCTTAAAGAGTCCACATCCGGGAATAAAAAGGGAATAAACGTTTTTTCAACAACTAGAAAAGGCAATTAGAAAAAATGTGTTTTTCCAGCGTTAATATTCTATTCATACGGACCAAGGTTAAACCGCTTTATAATTTTCAGCACAGTACTACCGTAGTGCCGCATCACTAATCAGCTCACCGGAACCCAGACAGCTATGCGTAACGAGTGGAAGGCAGTGTCCAACACCTTGTCTGAAACGAGTAGATCATGGCAGGACTTAGTGTTCTGAAAGAGTGATTCGAAGTGCCAAGGCTTTAGGACATTGCTAGTTGTGAGTATGTGCCAAGCCATTTCTTTGAGAAAATCATATGCTGAAGCAAGACAGTTATAAGTTCTGATAGCTGAGTATATAGATTGGAGTTATCAGAAACAAGTGTTGGTATATTATCTGATATAGAAAGAATGTGGAGCAATTATATACTAACTGGAACAAAAGATACACGTATACAAGTGGATTTATGCAACTTAATAATCATAAATAGCCTAGGCCAGGCGCATATAATTACGGAGCATCTATTGTGTCATCCTAACCTGTTTTATGACTTTTAATATATTTTCTATTTGCAAGGTATACTATTATGCAGTGTTAATGTGACTAAACGTTTTGTGAATTTATGAAATTGGTACTATTATTGTATTACTATCTTTATTGTATATGTGGAACACATAAGTAGTACTTTTACAAACAAATAAAATATATGGATTTAAATACAATGGAATGAGGACGTGCATTTTCGTTTTACGTTTGTCACACAGTTGGACTATGCACACCATACCATCTGAGGTTTATTCAACAAAGGTCAGTACGATCGAGTAGTATTAGTTTACAAATTAATAAAATTATGATAATGAGGACTTGTTCTCCATGGCTGCCCCGCAGTCTCTTCATCCTAATTATCCCTGCTTCAGCCTTGATCGACCAGCTAAACCAAGAATACATCATTACTGTTTTGTCCTAACAGGCAGATTAATAAATTGCTGCAACCTCTCTCTCCCAGCTGCGTGTATGAGTCATCCAACTCAGGTTGATTAGTCCTGTCTTTCATCTGGACATTTCAGGCACGTGGAATTAATGTCTTTATGTACAGCTGCCCCCGCTTTCCATGAATTTTATAATTGTATTTTGAGGAAAACCACTTCAGTTCAGGATTAAACAAGATGTTTCTGCATCAGTGTCACTACAGCATTCTCATATGTTTGCTTCACAATGCTAAAAGAAAATGGTAATTTATGACTTAAAACAACCCCTAGTACAGACGGCCCTCTTGCCCACTTTGACCTTTGGTCAAGGTCTCTGGATGCTTTACTTTATCCCAGGCAGCAATGATCAGCTGTAAGGTGTTTGTAATGAAGTTTTATGATAATCCTTCTTCCATACAGCAAACATTTTTTAAAATCTTATTACACAGGGACCAATAAATTGTCTAGGGTTACAATGAAAATACAAAGTTGCGATTACATGCAGATTCACTGAAACAAACCTAAGAACCCAATTTGTATGTAACTCCAGACTGCCTGTATAGATTAATATTTTATGTTAGGTATATGAATATAATAATAGACAAGTATTAAAATTAAAATACACAAAAAGTTTAATAAATTAATTACTTTTATTACAAGCAGTAAAGAAAATCTTCTGCTTACCTTTCACGGGAGCCAAGCCCTCTAGTCCATGATACTGGAATATCCGGCACCTGACAATATCTCAAAGGGGCCTGGTTGACTGTGGCTTAGACCCTTATTCACTGACGACCGAGGGACACTTAACGTATAGGTATTCTTCTTGCCATGTGGTTAAAGTTGAAATTTTTATGGATGGATTTACGATTAGTTAGCCAGCCCCCCAGTATAAAGCCAGCCAGCCACTCCCTGTGTTTAGCCAGCCAGCTGCCCTGTATATAACCAGCAATCCCCCTGTATATAGCCAGCCACCCCCTGCATATAGCCAGCCACCCTGTATAAAGCCAGCCCCCCAAGTACATAGCCACTCAGTCCCCTGTATGTAGACAGCCAGCCCTACCAGTATATAACCAGCCTGTACCCCTAATATACAGCCAGCCAGTCCTCCCAGTATACAGCCAGCCCATCCTCCCAGTATACAGCCATCATGTCCCCTGTATATAACCAGCCAGCCCCTTTATATAGACAGCCAACCCCCACAGTATGTAGTTAGCCAGTCCCCTGTATATAGACAACCCCCCAGTATATAGCCAGTCCCCCAGTATATAGCCAGGCCCCCCAGTATATAGCCACCCTCCCACTATATAGCCAGCCAGTCCCCCAGTAAACATCCAGCCACCCATGTATATAGACAGTCAGTCCCCTGTATATAGCCAGCCAGCCCCACAGTATATAACCAACCTGTCCCACTACTATACAACCAGCCAGTCCCCCAAGTATACAGCCAGACCATCCCCTCAGTATACAGCCAGCCCCTGTATATAGCCAGCCAGCCCCTGTTTACAGCCAACCAGCCCCCCACAGTATATAGCCAGCCAGTCCTGTGTACATAGCCAACAACCCCCCAGTATATAGCCAGCCTCCCCAGTATATAGCCAGCCAGCCCCAGTATATAGCCAGCCCCCCCTGATTCCCTCGTTCAAGGAATTTGGCTGATAGCGATGCACCGCTTTGGCTCTGATGTCCCACCCAGGAGTGTCGTCAGTGTTATTAGCCTAGTACACAAAAGATCAAGTAAAATAGAAAAATAAAGAACCCCGTGGTGCATGATAGAACAATGTGCAGAATGTGTCTATATAAAATGATTTCCCTGTAGGCTAATAAAAGTGTAATTTGGTAAATAATATAATAATTTGTAGTACAATGTATGTGTTAACTGTTTGTGTGTCTTGAAAATACTCTCTATGTTTTAATTATGTTTTATTTTTATCATTTATACTAGTCAATTAAGTAAGTAAAAAAGATGTTTATTAGTAGTAACTAGGAATAAGCTGCGTTTTAAAAAAATTAAAAATAACAATTGAATATGAGGGCTAGTATTTGCAGCACAAATTTAACCTCCAGGTTGCACTATTTAACATTTTAAATCTAAATGTGGCAAATTGGCAAAAAAAAGCAATTGCAGCATTTCCTGTAGCCTTTGCTTTTAGGCTTTCAATGTGCTTCCAGTTAAAATCCCTTTATTTTTAGCTTAGTTTTTATTTTTATAGTTTGGTTATATTATAAAACTAGCGTCCCCGATTTAAGGACACCCGACTACAGATGGTCCTCTTTTCCCACTGTGACTCGGTGAAGCTCTAAATGCTTTACTTTAGTCCCAGGCTTGTTACTAATATTGTACATTTTTAATCTTTTCCTTGAGACCCTCCATACCCTTATTCTTGGTGCTCTTAGTTGTACCTTTCCAGCTCCAGATTATCCTTTTTTGGACTGGTGCTCAGAATTGAACTGCAACTTCCAGGTGAGGCTGAACCAATGCCTTGGACAGTGGTATATTACATCTTTACACTGAGTCCAAACTGTTTTTAAAACCAGCGGCGGTCTGGCCATAAGACCCATCGGGGGTAATCCCGGTGGGCCGACTAGTCTGTGGCTGGTCTGGGACTGGTGGGGCCAGTTGAAAAATTAAAAATTACCTTTTCGAAGCTCCCCACAGGTCTGCTACAGCCTTCAGTCTGTCCAGCAGTGACAGCTCTGTGCGTGTCGATGCTGCACAGAGTATGATGTTGGCATGTGGCAAGGCTGGACTGCATGAAGTAGCGGAGCCGGGGGGAGCGTCAGAAAGGTGAGTTTATGGTATTATTTTTATGTGCTGTCAGGGGATTGGCTGTCTGTATACTGGGGGGGGGGGGGAGAGGCTGGCAGACTCTATATTGGGGGATGTGGGGCTATATACAGGGGGGGCTGCTGTATACTGGGGGGACTGGCGTCGACTATATACAGGGGGGCTGGCAATCTACAAGGGAGATGGCTTTATACTGGGGGGACTGACTGCATATATAAGGGCTGGCTGTATACTGGGGGGTGGCTGTATATGGGTGGACAGGTCGTCTATACACGGGGGGCTGCTTTATACTGGGGAGGAGCTGGCTGGCTATATACAGGGGAATGGCTGTATACTTGGGGGACTGGCTGGCTATATACTGGGGGGGGGGGCTGGCTAGCTATATACTTGGGGGGGCTGCATGGCTATATACAGTGGCTGGTATATACCGGGAGGGCTGGCTGTAGACTTGGGGGTGGGCTGGCTTTTACTAAGGGAACTGGTTGGCTGTATACTAGGGGATGGGCTGGTTATATACTGGGGCTGGCTATATACATGGGACTGACGGCTATATAGGGGGACTGGTTGGCTATTTACTAGGGGGGCTGGCTGGCAGTCTATTAGGGGGCTGACTGGCTGTATACTGGGGAGGGACGGCTGGCTGGCTATAACTGGGGGGACTGACTGGCTGTATACTGGGGGAACTGGTAGCTGTTATAGTGGGGACTGACTGGCTGTTACTGGGAGGGACTGGCTTTATATGGGGGGGCTGGTTGGCTATACACAGGGAGGCTGGCTGGCTATATACTGGGGGCTGGATGGCTATATACAGGCGACTGACTGGCTATATACTGAGGGGATGGCTGTATACTGAGGTGGACTGGCTGGCTATATACAGGGGGAGGCTGGCTGTATACAGGGGGCAGTGGGTCATACCCCAGTATATAGCCAGCCAGCCCCAGTATATAGCCAGCCCCCCCTGTATAGAGCCAACCTGCCCCCTGTATACAGCCAGCCTCCCCCTGTATATAGCCAGCCAGTCCACCTCAGTATACAGCCATCCCCTCAGTATATAGCCAGTCAGTCGCCTGTATATAGCCATCCAGCCCCCAGTATATAGCCAGCCAGCCTCCCTGTGTATAGCCAACCAGCCCCCCCAGTATAAAGCCAGTCCCTCCCCAGTATACACGCAAGTCAGTCCCCCTACTATACAGCTAGCCAGTTCCCCCAGTATACAGCCAGTCAGTCCCCCCAGTTTATAGCCAGCCAGCCAGTCCCTCCCCAGTATACAGCCAGTCAGCCCCCTAATAGACTGCCAGCCAGCCCCCCTAGTATATAGCCAACCAGTCCCCCATGAATATAGCCAGTCAGTCCCATGTATATAGCCAGCCCCAGTATATAACCAGCCCATCCCCTAGTATACAGCCAACCAGTTCCCTTAGTATAAAGCCAGCCCATCCCCCAAGTCTACAGCCAGCCTGCTCCCTGTATATAACCAGCCAGCCCCTGTATATAGCCATGCAGCCCCTCCCCAGTATATAGCCAGCCCACCCCCCCCCCCCAGTATATAGCCAGCCAGTCCCCCAAGTATACAGCCATTCCCCCTGTATATAGCCAGCCAGCTCCTCCCCAGTATAAAGCCCCCCGTGTAATTAGACGACCTGTCCACCCAGTATACAGCCAGCCCCCCAGTATACAGCCAGCCCTAGTATATAGCCAGTCAGTCCCCCCAGTATAAAGCCAATCTCCCTTGTAGATTGCCAGCCCCCCTGTATATAGACAGCCAGTCCCCCCAGTATACAGCCAGCCCCCCCTGTATATAGCCCCACATCCCCCCAATATAGAGTCTGCCAGCCTCTCCCCCCCCCCCCCAGTATACAGACAGCCAATCCCCTGCACAGCACATAAAAATAATAAACCATAAACTCACCTTTCTGACGCTCTCCCCCGGCTCCGCTACTTCATGCAGTCCAGCCTTGCCACATGCCAACATCATACTCTGTGCAGCATCGACACGCACAGAGCTGTCACTGCTGGACAGACTGAAGGCTGTAGCAGACCTGTGGGGAGCTTCAAAAAGGTCATTTTACATTTTTCAACTGGCCCCACCAGTCCCAGACCAGCCACAGACTAGTCGGCCCACCGGGATTACCCCCGATGGGTCTTATGGCCAGACCGCCGCTGGTTGTCAAAACAGTTATGGACTCAGTGTAAAGATGTAATATTACCACTGTCCAAGGCATTGGTTCAGCCTCACCTGGAAGTTGCAGTTCAATTCTGAGCACCATTCCATAAAAAGGATAATCTGGAGCTGGAAAGGGTACAACTAAGAGCCACCAAGATGATAAGGGGTATGGAGGGTCTCAAAGGAAAGATTAAAAAATGTATAATATTAGTACATGCCTGGGACTAAAGTAAAGCATTTAGAGTTTCACCAGAGATCACAGTGGGAAAAGAGGACCATCTGTAAGTCGGGTGTCCTTAAATCGGGGACGCTAGTTTTACAACATAACCAAACTATAAAAATAAAAACTAAGCTAAAAAATAAAGGGGATGTTTAACTAGGACTGCACATTGAAAGCCATAAAAGCAAAGGCTACAGGAAAATGCTGCAATTGCATTTTTTTTGCCAATTTTGCCACATTTAGATTTAAAATGTTAAATAGTGCAACCTGGAGGTTAAATTTGTGCTGCAAATAACTAGCCCTCATATTCAATTGTTATTTTTAATTTTTTTAAAACGCAGCTTATTCCTTAGTTACTACTAATAAACCTTTGTTATTTACTTTAATTGATCTAAGTATAAATGATAAATAATAAAACATAATTAAAACATAGAGAGTATTTTCTTAAGACACATAACAGTTAACACATACATTGTACTGACAAAATTATTATTATTTTACCAAATTACATTTTATTAGCCTACAGGGAAATCATTTTATATAGAACTTGCTTTGTTCATTCTGCACAGGGGTTCTTTATATTTTATTATTTTATGATGTATTTGTGTTACTATACATACACTGAAGACATCTGGGTGGGACATCAGAGACAAAGGGTTGTATAAGATATAAGAGAAGTTCTTAAGGGGATATTCTCACAAAGACAAGATTCTCAAATATACTTAGGATAACAAAATAACACATTCTCTTAATCACTAGTATATTATTAACAAAAATACAGCATTTCACAGATATAATTCTATCAATCCTGCTGTTTACAATTTGGTTGCCCCGTGAATCTTATGAAAATGGTTGGATTTTTCTCACTTCAGTGCAAACTGTTTTTGATAAATCTGGACCACTGTGTTTTATATCCATCTCATGGATCTCATCATCTCTGATTTGTCTCATCTCTCTTCTCATGTCATAGATATTAGTAGAATGTTCAGAAGCTAAATAAAAGTGTAGATAAACCTTGTTCCCTAATACTCTAAGCACATTGTAAGCACACAGCATCTCATATCACTAGAGGGATCATAACGTTTCTGCTTAAAGAGTCCACACTCCGGGAATAAAAAGGGAATAAACGTTCTTTCAACAACTAGAAAAGGCAATTAGAAAAAAATGTGTTTTTCCAGCGTTAATATTCTATTCATACGGACCAAGGTTATAACCGCTTTATAATTTTCAGCACGTAGCCGCATCACTAATCAGCTGACCGGAACGCCAGCAGCTGTATGCGTAACGAGCGGAAGGCAGTGTCCAACACCTTGCTCTGAAAACGAGTAGATCATGGCAGGACTTAATGTTCTGAAAGAGTGATTCGAAGTGCCAAGGCTTTAGGACAGTGATGGTGAACCTTTTAGAGATCGAGTGCCCAAAGTGAGACTCAAAAACCACTAGCTTTTCCCAAAGTGCCAACACAGCAATTTAGGCAGTAACAAACTTATTGCTAGCAGAATCTTTGAGCTCCAATCCGATACCTTTTCACTCTTTGGACAGGACCAAGCAGCACAGGTTGGGTCACTTTACAATAGCAGGGTACTACTTGTACTACCTGAGACTGCAGGAAGATGCCATGTCTGGCAAACTCTGTGTCTGGGAGACAGCCTGTGTGCCCACAGAGATGCCTCTGAGTGCCATCTCTGGCACGAGTGCCATAGGTTCGCCACCACTGCTTTAGGACATTGCTAGTTGTGAGTATGTGCCAAGCCATTTCTTTGAGAAAATCATATGCTGAAGCAAGACAGTTATAAGTTCTGATAGCTGAGTATATAGATTGGAGTTATCAGAAACAAGTGTTGGTATATTATCTGATATAAGAAAGAATGTGGAGCAATATATATACTAACTGGAACAAAAAGATACACGTATACAAGTGGATTTATGCAACTTAATAATCATAAATAGCCTAGGCCCAGGCGCATATAATTTACGGAGCATCTATTGTGTCATCCTAACCTGGTTTTATGACTTTTTAATATATTTTCTATTTGCAAGGTATACTATTATGCAGTGTTAATGTGACTAAAACGTTTTGTGAATTTTATGAAATTGGTACTATTTTTATTGTATTACTATCTTTATTGTATATGTGGAACACATAAGTAGTACTTTTACATACAAATAAAATATATGGATTTAAATACAATGGAATGAGGACGTGCATTTGTCCGGTTTTACCGTTTGTCACACAGTTGGACTATTGCACACCATACCATCTGAGGTTTATTCAACAAAGGTCAGTACGATCGAGTAGTATTAGTTTACAAATTATAAAATTATGATAATGAGGCTCTGTTGCTCCCATGACTGCCCCAGAAGTCTCTTCATCCTATTTATGCACTGCTTCAGCCTTGATCGACCCAGCTAAAGCCAAGAATACATCATTACTGTTTTGTCCTAAACAGGCAGAATTAATAAATTGCTGCACCATCTCCCAGCTGCTGTGTATGAGTCATCCAACTCAGGTTGATTAGTCCTGTCTTTCTATCTGGACATTTCAGGCACGTGGAATTAATGTCTTTATGTACAGCTGCCCCCAGCTTTCCATGAATTTTATAATTGTATTTTGAGGAAAACCACTTCAGTTCAGGGATTAAACAAGATATGTTTCTGCATCAGTGTCACTACAGCATTCTCAAGGTATGTTTGCTTCACAATGCATAAAAGAAAATGGTATATTTATGACTTAAAGACAACCCCTAGTTACAGACGGCCCTCACTGCCCACTTTGACCTCTGGTCAAGGTCTCTGGATGCTTTACTTTAGTCCCAGGCAGCAATGATCAGCTGTAAGGTGTTTGTAATGAAGTTTTATTGATAATCCTTCTTCCCATTACAGCAACATTTTTTAAAAATCTTATTGACACAGGGACCAATAAATTGTCTAGGGTTACAATGATAGAATACAAAGTTGCGACTTTGCGACATGCAGATTCAACTTGAAAACAAACCTAAAGAACCCAATTTGTATGTAACTCCAGGACTGCCTGTATAGATTAATATTTTATGTTAAGGTATATGAATAATAAATAGACAAGTATTTAAAATTAAAATACACAAAAAGTTTAATAAATTAATTACTTTTTATTACAAGCAGTAAAAGAAAATCTTCTGCTTACCTTTCACGGGAGCCAAGCCCTCTAGTCCATGATACTGGAATATCCAGGGCACCTGACAATATCTCAAAGGGGGCCTGGTTGACTGTGGCTTAGACCCTTATTCACTGACATGACCGAGGGCACCTATAACGTATAGGTATTCTTCTTGCCATGTGGTTAAAGTTGAAATTTTTGTATGGATTTTATGGATTGCATTTGGTCTACTGCAGAGTGCTGGATTTATTTTCAACCTATCTTCTTGGAACACTATGGTCTACATGGGGTCCTTTTACATGGCATCTGTGATCAGGCTAAAGACTTTGGCCCAGAATTATTAAACTGGTTGTGCCAGTTTTATGACTGAAGCAACATGCACTCTGCTTGCACATGTGTTTATAAAGTATCTGCGCCAGTTGTATGTCGCGACTGCACATTGTTCAACAAGACAGAAAAAATGCGAAAGGGGCGTGTTAGTGCTTAGTGAGATTTTGCTAAATTAATACACCAATTTTTTTCCACGCTGTATAGTAAAGGTGCACCAAAAAAAAAATGGTGCACACTTCCAGAGCAGTACAGAGCATCATATATCTTGTGGTCAGTCTGCATGGGCGTGATTCACAGACTAGCCACAGGTTTCTAAAACTGCCCTTACACTGTGATTGGGGCTAGCTAACATTGCCCTGAAGAAGTAGAACAAATGAACAGATTTCTAAATATGTGCGGTTATAAAATTATTTTTTGAACATATGAAATAAATTGAATTGCTTGAGTGATATGCACGATGTTTACATGTTTTTCTGCCTAGTTTCCTCTAAACCCTTCAAAACTGGTCTTCACTCGAAAATGCAGGAGGAGCCCTGCGTGAACAGTGTTCAGGATTCTAATATACAGTTGACAATTTCCGATCTTGAAGACACCCTTTTCTTCTTCACCTTCATTGTGGTGAGAACTATCCAAAAATTTTGAGTTGAGCAACTATTCTTTATATTTATTGGTGACTTTGTACTAATGCTCCAGTTGGGAACTAACCCTGGAAATAATATACCTCCCCAACAGAGACATTTTACTTGAGGACACTTCACTGAGAATACTTTAATCCTAGTGAACACTGGTAGAAACTCATGTGTGCATGCTACGATGAAGATCACATGGACACTCTTGGATGGATCCCATGTGATCTAAATGAACTATGACAGTATTCTTCTTTAAACAGATGAGAAAACAAAGAAAACGTAATTAAATGACTAAAAATATTCTAGCAATCTTTTCCACACAAATGAATAGCTATAAATTTCTTCAATGTGCTGACGTTATAGTCTTTTTGAGGTTTGATCAGGTGACCAGAGAAAAATGATCTTGTGATTGTGCTATAGCACATACTTCATTGAGAAATGATTGTGTTCACTGCAATATTATGCAAGCCTCAGGGCTCAAAGTTATACTCTCAAACCACACTTATGTCAGGAGAACAAGTCTTATCAATGAACTATCCTACCAGACCAAAAAAAACTCTGAAAACAATACAGCTATATCAGGACAGTAAATTTGTTTCAGAAATTGAGGAGTTAGAGAAAATACATTAACTACATTTTATAGCTGTACAATTTCATATGTGGGCGAGCTTTGTGAGATCATTTTTGTTCATTATGTCTAGGGGCTTCAATAATTAATAATTGTTTTTGTGATTTTTACATATATTTTATTATATTTTATATCAGTACTAGGGAAAGGGGGGTGATTTGAACTTTTAATATTTTATTAATTTTTCAGATTTTTTTTCTTTTTTTTTTCACTATTTCTTAGACCATCTAGGGTCAACTGTATTGCAGTATATGACATTTCTGTACACTATACATTACACTGAGCCACAGGCTCATTGTAATGAATATGCAGAAACCATGTAGCTTCGGGTCAAACGACTTTGCCGGCGGCAGAAAACAGGTTAACACCCGCAATCGGTGCAAGCACTGACGGTGGGTGTTGGCGATGGGTCTTTGCTGTGATATGCAGCAAAGCCCATCTCTGCATGAAGAGGGCTCAGCCCGTAAGCCCTCTTCATACACCTTTCATAGCTCTGTGGCGGTGTGAAGGGGTTAAGCATGTGCAAACAGAAAAAAACAACCAAACACAGATTCATGAGGAACATATAAACTACCTGAATACATTGAGGCCACATTTTCTGATTGCACAAGCGTCATACTTGTGATCTGGAACAATGAACATGTTTTGTATTGTTTACAGCTAAAGCACATTGGGGAAGATTTATGAAAAGTGTCTGAGAGCAGAACTGTACTAGTTGTCCATAGCAACCAATCAGAGCTCACCTAACCCCTTATCCACGAATGACGGCTCATCCACCACCATAGAAGTGCCCACCGGTTTACGCTTGTGACAGCGGGTGTTAGCACTGATCGTGGGTGTTAACCCTTTGATTGTGTAGGCCCCTCCATCTTGGCCAAGATCGCTGCTCCCCTTGATGTCATCAGGGCACGACAATCTATCACCATGACAGCCTGGGGTTTTTGCACACCATCAATGACAATAAGCCAGTGGCACCTTGCAATAGATGATATGTAAAATCCCCATATACTAAGATGAATCAGGCAACCTACTGTTTAAGTACCCTGGGCCTAGGGTGTCTGAAAAATAGTAAAATAAAAAATAAAAATAGTTAAAAAACATTCCCGTTGTTGAACCCCTTAAAGGAAAATAGCTCCCAAAAGTCCGAATCGCTACTTTTTTGCAATTTAGCAACTTTTAAACTAATGTAATAAAAAGTGATCAAAGGCCGAAAACGCCATGTGAGGCATCACTCTAAGTATTCAGACCCTTTGCTCATATTAACTCACATGTCGTCCATTTCCTTCTGATCCTTCTTGAGATGATTCTACTCCTTCATTGGAGTCCAGCTTTGTTTAATTCAACTGATTGGAATTGATTAGGAAAGGCACACACCTGTCTATATAAGACCTCACAGTGCTGCCTAAGGAGCTCAGAGACAGAATTGTGGCAAGGCACAGATTTGCCCAAGGTTATAAAAGAATTTCTGCAGCACCTAAGGTTCCTAAGAGCACAGTGGCCTCCATAGTCCTTAAATGGAAGAAGTTTGGGACAACCACAACTCTTCTTTGACCTGGCCATCGAGCTAAATTAAACAATTGTGGGAGAAGAGCCTTGGTGAGAGAGGTAAAGAGGAATCCCAACATCACTGTGACTGAGCTCTGGAGATGCAATAGGGAAATGGGAGAAAGTTCCACAAAGTCAACTATCCCAGCAGCTTTTCACCAGTCGGGGGAGTGTATTGCAGTGTAAGGGCTTGAACAAGCAATTGGATGAATGTTTGTTAAAGCCCAAGTGTGGAAAATGTAAACAATTTTTTTTAAAAAGTAAAAATCATTTTAAAATTTAATAAAATAAAAGCCTGCCTAATTACTTATAAAATCCAAATAAAGTATATAAAACACAAAAACAAGTATATATTTGGCATCATTGCATCCGTATCACTCTGTACAATAAATCTAAAACAATATTGAGCCAGCTCAGTGAACGACGTAAAAAAGCATACACGAAAAATTATTCAGAAATTTTACCAAATTTTCATTTTTTTCAGAATGAAACGCAAAACTTATCACTGAATTTTGACAACTATCATGCAGTAGAATGTATCTTCATGATGAGTTTAAAACACAATAAAACCTATATAATTTTTTTTATCACCGTGATCATACCGAACCAAAGAATAAAGCATAGGTGTTCTATGGAGCGCACAGTGAAAGTTGTGCTCACAAGAAAGTGACACAAATGTGTTTTTTTCAACCACATTTAGAATTTTTTTCTAACTTCCCAGTACATGGCATGGTATACTAAATAACGTCACTGAGAAGTACAATTTGTTATGCAGAGAAACGTTTACACAGGTCTATAAACAGAAAAATGAAAAAGTTATGGATTTTTGAAGGTGGAGAACGAAAAAAAAACTAAAAAAGCCTGTGTCCTTAAGAGGTTAAAAGCAAACATAATCATTGCACTTTCTGTGAACATGGAGTGATGGTAGAGGTTAAGAAAACATCCTTTTTCCCCGAAGGAAGCGAGGATTAGCATTATCAGCGGCTGTATTATGCGACACGCTGGGCATTGTGCTGGAGTGAAGGTTTATATGACATTTCCTCTTCTAACAGACTTTACGTAGAGCCAGTGCTGCCACATAGAAGCTAAACTCCCCTCCAATGCCCCCATGTCTTTTGTGGCTCCGAAACATGGCCATAGTTTCTGCAGCCCTTAATGTGAGCCGACTGCCTGGGCCGCAAATTATGGAGCAGGTCCTATTGCTATTCTTATTGGCATATGAGCAGAGCTAACTTTCTGAGGGGCAGCAACCATTGGACCATGGGTCCGTTGTTTGAGGTCAGTGAAAAGGTATGCTTATCCTTAACCCTGGACACTGCTTGGACCTGTAACTCAATGTCATTGTTACTTCACAGTGTCTCCTCACCAGCTCTATATAGCACTATACAGCTCAGCGTCCTTCATCCCTATGACTACCCCAAATTATCTCAATCCTTCCCCTTCCGGTCACATATACATATATAGCCATTCCCCCAATACACTGTCCTTCACCATCCACCATGCCAGTAAGTATTTCCCATCAGGTAACAACAATTCAATACATTTATCTCTTCATACCTTTTACTTATGTTCTTTTCCCTCCTCCCAGCCCTACCTACTCCCCCCATCATCTTACATTATCTTCCTTCCTTAACCTTTTATTGTTCTCATAATACTGATCTGCTGTAAGTTTTGTCAGCCTACTGACTAATAATGTCTCAGTATTTGATTTGAATGGAGCCTGTACTTCTACCAATACTATTAATATTATTATAATCTTATGATTTTAATTTACAACTTGATCTGTAGTCTAGTCTATTGTGTTTATTAGAAAGCCCCTGCACAGTGGCGTAACTTGAATCTGCAGGGCCCCAGTGTAGAGTCTGTGCCATGTACGTTTTATAGTACTAGTCTTCTCATATGAGAAAGTGACACCTTATGGGCCCCTAAGCCTCCTGGGCCCGGTTGCGATCGCATCCTCTGTACCCCCTTAATTTACGCCCCTGCACCTTTTTTTTTTCTGTCTGGCTTAGCAGTTTTTTCATTGCAAACTGGTTGCACATTCTTTCATTAAATGCCTGTGACACATTTGTGTAGCGGCTGCACTATAGCCAATGCAAAACTAAATTCTACACGGAAAAGGTTGTTCCGCACAGAAAGGGGCGATCCACTGCACATTTGCACCGGCCACCACATTTATGCTCCGGTCTTCATGAATGTGGCAGTATGTGCAGTTTGCCTCACTAATAATAAATGTCAGCCATTGGCATTGTGTACAGTTTGGCTGCATAGTGCGCAAAATGCGCCAGCTTAATCAAAACTGGCGCACGGTCTTCATGAATCTGGTGCCGCCCGCACTGATCTGGAAGTGGGCGCCATTCGTGCACTTTGTTCATACTGCAGAATTGTGGTGCACGTCAGCAATTAACTTGTTGACGCTCAGCGGTATATCGGACGCTGAGCGCGGTGACTTAACGCTCAGCGTCCCATATATCGGACGCTGAGCAGATGCAGGTTCAGCTAAAGATCTGAGCTGAACCGGCACCGTGAAACACGGGGGGCTGTAACATATAGCCGGCACACCAGTGTAACACCCGCAATTGGAGTGGGCTCCGATCGCAGGTGCTTAACCCGTTAAATGCCGCGGTCAGCGCGACCCCGGCATCTAACATGCTTCTGGGGGGTCTTTCCCCCACAATCACCAACCCCCTGAACCGTTTTACATGAGTATTGCAGAGTATTATCATGAACAAGCAATCTGATGATTGCTTGTTCATGTCCCATGCTGGAAAAAGTGAAAAAGTAAAAAAAAAAGTTCTTCAATAAAAAATAAAGTAATAAATCAATAAATATGCCCAAAAGCCCCAAAACATAAAAGAGACATATAACTAAAAAAAAAATCTAAATCATAACACAAACCCCACATATATCGTATCACCGCATCTGTAACAACCCGTAGAATAAAAGTAAAACATTATTAAACCCGTATGATGAACGCCGTAAAAAAGAACTGTTATAAACCCTCCAAAAATTATGATTTTTACCTATTCAATCCCACAAAAAATGCTATAAAAAGGTGGTCAAAAAACATATGTACTCCAGAATGATACTAGTGCAAAGTACAACATGTCTCGCAAAAAACAGGCCATCAACGAGCTCCGTTGCCAAAAAAGTATCAATGTTATGCCACTTGGAAGACGGCAATACAAAAATGATAGATTTTTCCCCACATTAGGATTTTATTTGACAATTTACTAAAGCGTAAGAAAAAATATTCATGTCGGTATCCCGTAATCGTTTTACCCGTAAAATAAGATAACATGATTATTAGACTATATGATGAACACCAAAAAAAAAATAAAAAATCCAGTACATAAGTGATATGCTTTTCTACTCCTGCCTTCAAAAAAAGTTCCTAAATTTTTCAACAGTAGGGATACCAACCCCAAAATGGTAACACTGGAAAAAGCATCTCATCCCGCAAAAAAACATGCTGTCACATGGCCCCATAACGATAACAATAATAATAACAATAAAGCGAAAATTTTTTAGCCTACAAAGGGGCCAAGGAGAAACTAAAATCCTGGCACTGCAGGGCGCTCCTTCCCTTCTACACCTCGCTGTGCGTCCTAAAAACAAGTACGGCCACATGAGGGGGTGTCTCTGTACTAGGAGAAATATAAGAACAAATTGTATGGTGGGTTTTTCTCTTTTTATCTTTTGGAAATGTGTAAATGAACATTACCCCCGGCACAATTTGACCATCTAATTTCACCTCCACTTTGATTCAATTACTATGAATTCAGGGGTAACAATCTTCGTAAAAGCTGTTTCTGATAGCTTGAGGGTGCAGATTTGAAAATGGGTTGATTATTAGGTGTTTTGATGCTAAATTGTAAAATTTCATTCAAAACTGTATTTATCCCCAAAATGTGAATTCTGAAACCGGAAAATCGTTTCGATTTGAAGCCCGCGTTACATCAAAATAAATTATCAGACATTTCAAAAATTATGAAAATGTAAAGTCAATGGAATGTTTCTCAGCAACTTATTTAGGTGGTAAATCTATCTGCCTGAAAACATGATTTAGAATTTCGAAAATGGCAAATTTTTCCAAAAATTCATAATTTTTCTTTTTTTTTTGTAAATAACGCTAACTTATCAGCCAACATTACCACTAAAATGAATACAACATGTGGGGAAAAACTGTCTCAGAATCATTTAGATAAGTAACAGTGTTCAAAAGTTAACCATATAAAGCGACGCAGGTCAGAATCCAAAAAATGGGGCTGAGCCTTACTGTAAAATGGCTGGTGTCCTTAAGGGGTTATGTAGCGCACGGTCCAAGTAAGAAGTAACAAGCCCATTAGGTTTTTTTCTTTTTTTTTTTTGTGCTTGTCAGGCACAGTGGCCACCCGCAACACAAACTGGCGCGACACTTCATAAATACATGTACAAGCAGTTTGCATGTTCTTTCTAGTGCAAAGTCAGACAGAAAAACTGGTGCAAACGCTTTAATAAAGAGGTCAGCTGGCGTAATGTTTCTTGTGTTTTCTCTACATGTCTTCTCAAACATGCTAACTGAAACGTGGTTAGAGATCGGGATTCCCCTGTGAAAAAAGGGTGACATGTGCACATTAGACATTGTGCACTCTGAAGAGGGCATAATAACGGGCTCCCCCTGGCACGTCCGTCTCCTGTCACCTCGGACCTGACAGACTACTCAGTCCTCAGCCCATGTTTTTACAAGATAAACCTCTGGATGAGGCTGGCTAACTGGCAGGGGTTGTGTCCCTGAACGGGCGTCATATATATATCATTACAGCAAGTTCTTATCTCCGGAGGGAGACTGATCTGCAAGTGCTGGGAGCACCCCGGCTTCAGTGTATGACAAAGCAGCCCAGAGGAAGCCTCTTCCTGTTGTGGCCGGTGGCCAGTTGAGTGAGGGTGAAGCCCGCGCAGGATACAGAGCCCAGAGAGCCGGGGAGGAAGCGAACGGGGACTGGGAGTCGCCTCTATGTCCCAGCACTGGAGGAGAGCGCACCTCTCAACATGGACGAGAAGAAAGAGAACGGGGATGGAGCCCGGCCCGGCTCCTGAAGAGCACAAGCTGGAAGCCACGGGCCACCAGCACAGGACAGAGCCCCACTTACTCCCCCGGAGGAGGCTGGGGGCTTGTCATGCTCTCTGCCATGTGTGCAATGGCTCAGTGTTTGGCATCCAGAACGCGTGTGGAGTCCTCTTCGTGGTCCTGATAAAGGAGTTTGCGTCCGCAGATGATCCCCAGCCATGTTTAAGACAGGTGAATGGGGCAAGCTGCCACTGGGGGCAGGGCACGAGGGGTGGTGGGGCAGAAGTTTCCCTGCTCTTTGTTCTAATATTTGCATCATCTGCCTCTCCTGGTTTAGCCTAGCTTCACTTCTATACATAAACTACCCACTGTAGCCATAGAAGCAATATCACCAACATACAGGAGAAAAGTCACAAGATCACATGTGGATCACTGATAGTGTCACATCTATGTGTCATGATGTTATCTTATAGCTCAAGGCTTTGATCCCTTCATCTATCCATCGAATATCATTTATATAGATTTTACTATCTAGATGCCTAATCCAGATCATCTAATATGCGTCTCTAAACTCTAGGTTTTATTTCAGCATTCATGTTGTCTTATGTCTTTATCTCACTTCTATTCCCTCTATATGTCCATTCTCATACTACTTTCTCGACGGCAGATTTTTAGGCAGGATCTTAGGGTGTCTTAGATCAGACTTATTATAGTGCTGAGCCATGTGGCACATGAGGTGTTAATGTCTGCAGTGGCTTTTGCAAGTTTTTGGTTTAAAAGTCACAAAAAGTAACAGATTTGGCACAAACCAGTTAGATAGACTAACAAAAGATGTACAAAACTGCCAATGATACACCCTCCGTGTTTCAGTCTGTAATTGTATTGCATTCCTATTCACCTTTTTGCATCCCTGAAGTATAGCACTAGTAGAAGGTATATTTTGTCTACTTTTAGTTAGGTCTTGTTTACAGTCAACAGTGGGCAGTTTTTAGCATAGTTAGCTACGACTAGGGAAAGGACGCTGATAGTCGTGCTGCTCCTGCTGACTCTTTGTTTTGTGAAATGCCGCAGTGCCTTCCTGTATGATCTGCCTGCTCTCTCCGCAGGCCTCTGAGGCCTGTGTTCCTCCACACTCTAAATACTTGCTGCACAAATGGCCTGGAAGCCAAAATGCACAGGCCAGATGCTGTTCCAGTTGTAAAGTAAAGGGCTCTGCCTGGTTGAAAACTTTTACATGATAGGGATAACTCTATGTAATGTGCTTCCTATGATCATACATTGCACTTCTAAATGTGGAGTAGAAGTGTTCAGCCAACTTAATAGGCAACTCTGAAATTTCGGTATCTTCTGTTCTTTTTGTGAGCATATAAACTATGGAGTAGTATTACAGAAAAGCTATCAATATCTACTGGCTGATAACTATTTGACCAATATACACATGAAACGTGATCATATGTTTGTGGACTGAATGGCACGCTATGGTCAGCGCTGTAGATAGTAGCGCTATTAAATAAGGGAAAAATTATATAGTTATAAGCACTGTTAAAGGAAACCTAACCAGGAAGCTACCATCACTCCTATTTCTCAGATTCCTCCTGCGGCCTTGTTAAAAACTTATTTTAGTAATATTTAAATTACTGCAGAAGCTACTGGCGGGCTGTACTAGCCTGGTCGGGCATGGGAACTAAGGCTACTGCATGCTTCGGTACGGCACAATGTCGCAGTGAATCTGGATAAACCGTCGTGGCTTCACTTCCCACATTGTGAGCGAGGCGCTATCGCCAGATCAATAGATGATGATATAAGTACGTTGTGTCTCAATCAAGTAGGTAAAAATTTATTTTTTTTTATTTCCACCAAATACGACCTCTAACAGGTTGTTTGGGGACCCTAAACCACAGGTCCATAAGGGCCCGTATACGTTGTATGGGTTCCAAATCCAACAAAAAGGTCTTCTTTAAGCCATCCGTTGTATAACATATTACTTCTAGTTGCATCAGACACAGATAGTACAACGTAGAAACAATATATTAAATGATTTGGGTAGAAGAAAAATTAAACGAAGTGGAAAATCTTTTTAGGTTGTTGCCATATTAAATCTCCTTTGAAATTTCTATTTATTAAATCATTGTTGTGCCCCAAATATACCATTCTGGAGTATATTTCTGTTGACTATCTTATAAACACTGCCATTCGTTCTCTTCGCCACAATCCAGTACTTCTTTTTGTGCTGCTATATTTGTTTTTCTGAATAAAGGTCTCTTCTCCACATCCAAACAGACCATATATTTAGTGTTTCTAGTTGTCGCCTCTCCTGAAGTGAACATTTAATATGGTTACTTTGACTGAGGCCTATAGAGTCTGAGATTGGCCATTTATATATTTAGGATACCAGAAGTATGTCACACCTGCCGAGTCATAGGAAAGTAATACTCAGAACTTTGACTAAAGAAATCTACCACAAAATAAAAGATAATGAAACAGAGGCACTTACTCATAACATCCGGTGATCAACTGTTTTAACTTAATCTTATTTAATTAGCTCAGATTTATTAAGACCTGCTGTGCTGAGGCTTCACAAGTTACACTGCCCCACCCCCCACTACCTTAGTACTTCCCTCTGGCTACTGTAGCTCACACAAGGTAGGGGAGGAAACTACGGGCACTGCAGTAGAGGGGCTATGGTAACTCCCCAGAGCCCTTGTGCATCATTTTGTATCATTTAAAAATGATTTTAGAAATGAAGGAGGCAGTGGAAAACAAATATAAGCAGTTAGCACAAATCACAGTCCAGGATCTATAATTAGCTGTCCCTGGTTTATTTATCTCGATTAGGATGGTAGATTTCCTCAAACATGAATCAATTATGTACTAGAAGATAGACAATTACACAGTGCTTCTTTTTTCAGCAGTAGGATTAGAGGCACACACATTGGCCTGCATTTATCACTCCAGTAACATCTGTACTATGTGCAGTTTGCTTGTGGAGTTTGCAGAGTGCGGCAGATTCATAGGAGTGTGGTGCCCGTTCTTCATAACATGGCACATCCTCCACTGTTATGGAAGTGAGCACACCTTTTTTTGGTGCACTTTGTTCATACTGCATTATAGCGGCGCAGACAGAATAATGTGCACTCAGTTAAATGTGGTGCAAACTCCAATAAGCACAACGTCCCTTTGGGGCACATTTTTTAAGAGCTGTGTGACGGCAACAAATTGCACTTCATAGTCCACGGTTTTTAATATTCCCTGCCGTTTACTGGGAAGCAGGAAAAAAATTCCAATGAAGTGAAATTGGTCAAAATCACATTTGTGCCATATTCTTGGGCTTGGATTTTATGGTTTTACTGGGCACCCCAAATGACATGTTACTTTATTCTTGGATCGGTGAGATCACAGGAATAACAAATTTGTATGGGTTTTATAATTTTTCATACATTTACAAAAATTAAAAACCTCCTTCTGGTGCTAATACTTTTCATACGGGTGTACAGAGTGTGTGGTGGTACATTTGTTCGTCTTTTGTATAATTTCAATGCTTTTTTATTGGACTTTAGTGACCTTTTTGATCACTTTTTATGAATTTTAAAAATGGAAAAATAGTACCATTTTCGACTTTATACCTATTTTCCGTCACTGGGTTTAAACACAGTGAAAACCCATTATTATTTTAATAGATCGGAGCTTTTGGTATGCTTTGATACCTAATGTTTTGTGTGTTTTACCTTTATTTAACTATATTATTGACTTCTAGGGAAAAGAGGATGATTGACTTTTTAGAGTTTTTTTATATAATTTGTTTTAACTTTTTTTTTTTACTATTTTTCAACCCCTGGGGTACTTTAAACCCTAGGTTGTCTGATTGATCCTACTTATACTACCATAACAGTATGGTAGTATGGAGAATTTCTCCTAATTCATTACAATGGCGATTCGAGAATTTAGTCTGTGGTTACATTATAATGCAGTTCTGACTTGCATAAAATCTAACTTAAGAACAACATACAGGACCTATCATATATGTAACCCAGGGACTACCTGTATTATCTGCCTGCAAGCAATAGTGTTTAATATGAAAACAAAGCTCATCATTCCTGCCCAGAAGAATGTCCATATGATTATTACATCATCCTCGACATAAACAACCACATTCCCACTGTGGCAGGTTACTTATGTCGTTATGAACAGATTTTGGAATATGTCTAAATTGACCGTTTTATATTTTAAAACAAGTTTATTCAACCTGTTTGTATGTAGATGTGTGGCAGATCATTAGGTAGTCTGGTTGGGGATTCTGGGTTCATTGAGGTTATATGTCTGAGTCCTGATCATATCTACAATTTGAGAAAAGGTCCTGAATGATGTGTTATATAGTTTTCCTACCTTGCATTAATGAATATCCACAATATTAGCATAACTGATTAGTAACTGTAGGCCCTGCCCCGCACAATCTCTCTATTTCCCTGGTGAGGCAGCTGTTGGTTGCGTATCCATTTGGATATTATATGAAGAAGAAGTGGCATCTCTTCACCTCTATGGAAGTACAGACACATGCGGGTGGAGAGGATGGGGATTAAGTGACCTTCTCTCTGGTCCCGACAAGGGGTTCTCACTACTGTCAGATTTTCATGGATAAGTCATATAACTAGAAAAGTGTGATTACTGCTCCAATTTCTGTAAGACTAGTGTATTTAGAAGTATAATGTACAATGGCTTTTCAATGTAAATCATACCCCACTCATCAACCTGGTGATTAGGTGTTATACCCTATGGTTGATGGCAGAAGCTGAGATTGTGCACCTGCAATGTGGCACTCTTGGTGGTGTGTTCTTATGGCCGTCCATCGTGTACAGCCACTATCCCGTGGGCAGCTCATTCATAGATTTCAGTCTTGAAAACCCTTTAAACGGTTGTATTGTTACTCACAGCCGGGTATTACACACAGATGAAGTCATGTTGCCACATAAGATTATGCAAGTGTTCTATTTTTAATGTTTATGTGCTACGGTAATAGCGGGCACATGTTCATATTTTTGCATGCATTTTTTAAAGCTAAAACTAGGTGGCATTACATGGCAGGCAACATTTAAGGCCAGTTGAATCTGCTTTACTTTTTAATCCACTACTGGTTTTGGCCCCAAAACTGCATCAAGAAAACGTGAAGCTGTGTGCTGCCAAATGTAGATTCACTTGTGCAAGTTTATTTAAACCATAGGTGGAGCCCAATGGTTGTTCCTATGTGTAATTGCTTGAGGTTTCTGTGTACCTGCTTTAATACGCTTCTCTTTTGGACTGTGTGTTTTCAGAATCTATCAGAGAGTAAAGAGTAGTTGTAAATAGGTGGTCCTGGGAAAGGCTTCCTTTCTTTGATGCACAGAATTTGAAGAGCTTTCATAGTGCGGCGTTACTAGTCTAAACTGGTCCAGAGTTTAGTACTTTTCCAGAACAACTTCATATAAAGCCGTAACACTGTGTCAAAGCTAAAACAGCATGTTTTAATTACGGAACAAGCAGTTTTCTAGCTAGAGATATTATAAAGTTAGGAGGTTCTGCTGTGGAATCCTGGGATTGCAGGATTGTAGATGTTGCATCATTCCCTCTGATGTCAATATAGAATGAAAAGCACAAATCCTTATTGCAAGCACAAGGATTCGCTACAACATGTCTGTGTCTCTGACCATAGCATAGAAAAATGCTTGCCTTTACAGTGGGTTACATTGAAGATCAGAGTGCATTGGACTCATGTGTTCTTATTCCTAGGTTTTCTTTTCAAAAGGACACATGGTATTGTAATGGGTGTAGACAGATTAGGGGATGCTGACATTTAATTATAGAAATCTCATGCAAATAAATAAAGGGAATCATAGGTAAATGACTGTAGCTACCAAAGGTTGACACAAGCACGCTCATATTTGTGGAACCATTAGATTACTAGATACAGTGTTACTTTACTGTAACTGCTTTAGTTGACTCAGCTTGTCGACCTACCCCACCACCTCCCTCACTTCTCTTGCTGAAATGCTAAAAACGAAAAAAAGAAAAGGAGATGTTCTAGGCATTCCACGCACACTCTGCGACAATGGTCGGATATGCTTGATGGGCAAAACCTGTGGCTGACTAGCTTCTCAGCAACAGAACGCAAAAGAAAGACCTACTTGGTTGGAGACGAGACTGAAAAAAAAAAAGGTCCTCATGCAAGGAAAGTGGAACTGACTGTAAAAAGCCAAAAAAGAAAAG
This sequence comes from Engystomops pustulosus, assembly GCA_019512145.1. Lineage (NCBI taxonomy): Eukaryota > Metazoa > Chordata > Amphibia > Anura > Leptodactylidae > Engystomops > Engystomops pustulosus. The sequence continues at coordinate 122,232,968 of CM033643.1, forward strand.
GGACAGCAAAAAGGGGCGGAGACGAAACGAAGAAAAGCGGAAGAAAAGACGACAAGTTGGTACCCAGACCCAAAATGTAAATAAAGTAGAGAAGCTCGCACACGTAGGGGAGGGGGAAGGGGGGCCTCGGGGAATCACCAACAGAGGAGGATAAGGGACAAGCGTCCAGGCGAGGTACCACAAGCAAAACACTGCGCGATGGTCAGAAAAGGCACCGAGGCGGGTGGAGAGGGGGGGGGGTGAAAAGGGCATGAAACGAAGCAAAGGAAAGGGGGAGGCCTCAGAACCGTCAGGATGGCAGGAAGAAATATGGCACACCGAGAGGCCGTGCGAGGCCCGAGGCACCCAAAGGAGTCGCCAGAGACCAGGGGGTCGCCGGGATGCCCTCGCAGAGGGTGGTCCACAAGAAGGACTACCGCCGAGGGGGAGGCCGGTGGCCTAGGAAGCGGAACCTCCAAACACTTGACGATCAAAAGGGACCACGAACAAGAACGTAACAACCCAAGCGCATTCGAAGAGACCTCTCACCAAAGAGTACAAGCCCCCTCGGGTGGTGCGACGAGGCCAAAAAGGAGAACGCTTGGCAAAGGATAGCCAAACGCAAACAGGAAAGTACACCAGCAGCAAGGGGGAAGGAACAGACGCCCAAAAAACGGCAACGTGCCGCAAAATCCACGCCGAAGAAACGAGAAAGGGGCCCCAACTAGTAGAAAAAATGTGTGAGACCGCGCGCGCGTAAAAGAGGGGCCAGGTGACCGACGCGGAAGACCAGGAAAGAAAGCAGTACGGGGTGAAACGAAGGGAGGGAAGGGGGAAGGAGAATCGAAGGGGGACTTTATGATATGGGGATGACACCAACAAGCTACCGGAGGAAGAGAGGTGGGAGTTCATCGGGTGCCACAGGCCACGGTGGAAGGGGGAAAAGCCGGCACGAGGGCAGGGGACAGCAGAAACGAGGCGGAAGACGAGGAGGACAAGGACAAACGCAAACAAGGCAGCAACAAACACAGCCTGAGGATGGGGAAGTGGGTCCCACAGCTGCGGTTGAGGGCGGGCGAAAACGTGAACAGCGGCAAAAGGAGAAGTCTTTCACAGCCAAGTGAAGAGGGGGATTGGGATTCTTAGTCATCTACGTGACGTGGGACGGAGGCTCCAGATGACGAGTCACGATGAACATATAGATGTGGGGGGGTTTGGAAAGAGGGGCGGGGAAAGGTTGTAGAAAAAATACATAATAGAGATAAACTTTTACAAGGCATCGACCACAGACGCAAGGGAGTAAGAACCAAGCAACCAGACATACGGGGGTGGGGCCCCGCGGGCAAAGCAACGACTTCGTTAAGCTCTCTAAAAACCAAACTGTTTTTAGCAAGAAAAGCTGGATAATGAGGCAAGTATCCTGAGGGGCCTCCAGGCTCCATCAGCCTTTGAGACCTCGGAAGCCTCCGCAGGGTCATGGCAGAAAAGTAATGGCATCAAAGATGCACGGAGCGATGCAGAGGGTGGGGCACCCACTTGTTATGTAATTGTGCTTGGTGAACTCCATCCATCCTGGTGGTACTGTCCTTTAACCCCTTAAGCAGGGAGGGGGCTCGGCCCGGTATGTCTCTACTCGGCAAGGGACTAAGGTGGTAGGTGAGAATAGTGGGCTCATCTTTCTGACGCGCTCCATCATTTTTTCATATCGCCACCCGCCCGAACATCATTGGGGGGCGCGATCGGGTGCCATGGGGCCTCGGTTCTCTTGACACAGGCGATCTCGCTGCAATTCGTAATCATGAGTCCCTGGGCTCTTGTCAGGAATGAATTCTTCAAACTGCACTATATTAAGCAATCGAAATATTGCAGTATAGGGTCGCAGCGATCGGACCATCGAGGGTTAATTACCCTATATGGTCTAAAATGTGGGAAAAAAAGACAAAACAAGTTTAAAAAATAAAAAAAATTGATAAAATATGCAAAATGTCCCAATCACCCCCCTTTTCCTAGCCTGAATCTAAACATAATAAACAAGTAAAAAAAGCACAACATAATTAGGGATCATCGCGCGCGTCCCCAAACTACCCGATCTATCACAAGATAAAAACGTTACGGCCCGGCGGTGTGTACCGGTCCGAGGCGGAATGGCAGCCCAAATGTACGACGGAAATGCACTTTTAACAAAACCTTTTTACAATCACATAAAAAATGAAGTGTAAAATGATCAAAATGTCGCACAGACCTCACAATGGTAGCATGAAACGTCGCTGATCACTGGTCGACAAAATGACCCCTACACATTCCGTGCGGCACAAAGTAATAAAAAGTTAGTGACACTAAAACAAATAATGAGCAAAATTGTGTGTGGCTTTTTGTACCAGTCTTCATTTTGAAATGATTAAAACAACAATACACCTATATAATTTTGGTAGCAACCAGATGTGCGATCGCAACCGAACCAAAGAAATAAAGTCAGGCTGTTATTTTGGATCTAAGAGGGAAAGACTAAAGACTGAGCCCCCACAAGAAGTGACCAATCGTGTTTTTTTCACTTTTTGTCCCCATTTGGAATTTTTTTTTCAGCTTCGCAGTGACACACTGCAATGGTTAAAATAAATTAACATATTGACAGGGAAAGTACAGTTTGTTACCACTAAAGATAAGCCCCCACAAGAGCAGGTCTGTACAGTAAAATGAAAAGTTATTGTGATGTTTGAAGTTGGTCGACGAAATAGACGGAAACACCCACCGTCCCTCGAAGGGCTTAAAGAAACCAAATATAACTCTTTGTACGACCCATGGAGCCACCCTTGGAGTATGGTGGATGCAGCGTTTCATTGATGTTGTACAGAGCAAGATGTAGGTGGATAAATCAGTGTATTCAACTACCACATAGGTACAACACTTGCATACAAATAATGGTGCTTACCAGGAGAATGGTATGTAAGATTGGTAATAAATGTACCGTATAACTTGAGTATAGAGCGACCGCGAGTCTAAGCCGAGGCCACCTAATTTTAAACCCACCTACAAAAAAGCTGGGAGAAACCGATTGACTCAGATATAATAAGCCGAGGGTGTGGAATTGCATTGGGCTCACAAGGGCCTCTCCAGTACGTTATCCAAGCCCCACTGCCCATTGGTAATATATCCTGGACCAGCCCCTGGCCCCATGTAAGCCGCCAAGCACCTGCCCCAGTTTAGAGCCTACCAAGCCCCTTCCCAGTTGTCTATAGCCCCCCCCCCTTCCCCGAAAAACGTGCAGCACATACAAATACCAGATGATCAACACAAGAATGAGAGTTTTTATTTATTTATGTTTTTTTGACTCGAGTATAAGCCGAGTTTGGTTTTCAGGCACATTTTTGTGCTGAAAAACTAGGCGTTAGACTCGAGTATGTATGTAATTGTAATAGGATTTCAAACAAATTAAACATTGGTATTATCCAGGTCTTTAACCCTTAAAACTTCCTTTGTGGATGTATTCGCTAATTATAAAGCGCTGTCATCTTCCTACTACACTAATATCTTTACAAAAACACCTTCCAGACCGCAAGTTGTGTCTGGGTGTCAATCGTGAAACAATATCCACTAGAACAGATCATATATGTGCTTGATTTGTGAGGGAAGGGATCAACATATTATGCTGATCACTTTGAAGATCGGAGGGATTTGGAGGCCAAATAGCTTGGGGGGCGGGAGCCGAAGTTGCAACTTGTGGTTAATGTAGAAACAGACGGGTCCCCTACTTATGAACATCCCGCTTACAGACGACCCCTCCAGCTATTAAGCTTTATGTTTAATCCGTGATTCTTATGACACTCCACTTTTTAAAATGCAATTGGACCAAAACAATTTGTCCTGGTGTATCGCATGATAGAATAGCCAGTTGTCGCTTCACACTAAATTCCGCTTAAAAGAACCATCCGTACTGCCTGTGAACAATATGGATCTGTCACCACATTCAACAAATGGTTGTTTGTACGTAGTATTAGAGAGATGCCGGGGGGGTATTTTTTTTTTTCTGTTTGTTTTATTTAATGCCTTTTATATTTTTGTACATTAATTTTTCCATTTCTATCATGTTAACGGGGTTGGTCTGGTCTTTAAAAATTGGATTATTTGCAGCATGGGGGGAAGGGGGGTTTGTAAAAAACAAAGGCGAAAACTTACCGTACCTCCCCCCTCCTCTGGTACTTAACCCATTTTTGGTGGTCCTGCGCTGTGATCTTCACTGGCTGTCCCCCCCCGGCTGTTTTGTTTACATATTCAGGCAATTCCCTATCCGTACCACCTGAACACGCCTATTTATTCATATGCTGTATCAGATGAGCGGAAGTATGGAAGGGGAGCATTGTGCCACATGTTAACAAAAGGGGCACGTCTAACAACGGAACAGGGCCACTCTCCAGGCTGGATTATAGTCTGTTAAAAAAAAAACAAAAAAATGAAAAGCTTGATTAGCCTTTAAATGGTTTAGTCCCAGATTGTAGTTTGGTAGAATGTGACTATATCTGAATACTGATTCTTGTTATATGAAAACCATAAATCCATTGAAATGGAGACTCCCCCCTATTCTAAGTATATAAAAAAAAAGCTATATTATGTAGATTTCGATATGAGTTGTTCATAGCAATAAAATGCATACTGAAAGGAAGAAAAAGCAAAAAGCTACAGCTTCCTTTTTTGGCAGTCCAACATCTTGGTCCATTCAGCAATATCCAGACAAGGGTTTATAGTGGTTTGTTTGTCAATGCTAATAAATTAGCGCACCTTCTGCTTCTACATATCACGTGCTAAAGTTTAAAAGGGACCCCCTGTCACGCAGGGTGGGCTCCTGTCACTAGTCTGCCCACTCTACCTTTGGAGGTCAGCTCACAAGGTCCATCCCAGCCCTTTATGTGTAATGCAAACCTTAATCGTATAAACATCATCTATTCGGTATGTATGTAATGAGGCTGGTCACGTGGTCATAGGCAGTGATGTCCCCTGTTACCACTCGCCTCTCCTCCCCCCGGCTGCGCATATCGGTGTTGTAATGTAGAGTAAAGCATTGCGAAAGTGATGTTGATGTGGCTGCATCTATCTGACGACAATGTGAGAGTACACAGACATGCAAGCTACAACAGGTGGGTACCTACATTTCTGCTATAAACATGTGCTGGCAATCCTGGAGCTATATTGTATCTTTCCCTTACCCATACAAACACACAACACACCATGCATATACAGGCTGCCAGGGAGCGTGGCACCGATCAAGCACATGGAGGCAAGCCATTTACATGGAGCTGGCTGTCCTCAAGCACGGGGGTGTGGCTGTACCTCCCCTCATGACTAATCTGGACAGCTTGAATATGCTAATGCACTCACTGGACATCTCACGGCGGGGGTCAGTATTTTGCAGACAGTTTAGGACCCGCATTGCTTTAAGTTTACAGGCATGTAGAGAGGGACATGAAGACACACACACCTCCTTAATGGCAGTTTTATTAAATATATAATCTTTAGTTTAGGGGGGTTATGTGTTGCGATGACGGGTTCTCTTTAAGAATTAAATGAAAGTTATAAGACAAGAGGTGTGTTTTAATTGTTTCAAGGAAAGAAGAAGAGAATTTGGCATTATGTGACGTAGTTTAATGGAAACCTACCATGTTGATTTTATCATTATGAACCAAACTACCTTGTAGAATGCTGTAGCTACACCACTGAGTCAAGAAGAAGTAGGGGAAAAATCTTGTTTTAATAAAATAACTCCCTAGCTGAGTGTTTTGGTTGCGATAAAAAACAATTATGAACATCAGAGACCTTGGAAAAGCCGGGGTGTGCTACATACCAAACAAGTTACATTCGATCTTTCTGAACTATCCATACAGGACTAATCAATCTGAGCTGGGGATCACTCACAGAGCACGAGCAGCTGGGGCGCTGCAGCTATTGCTCTTCTGCCTGTCAGACACACCAGGGACTCATTTTTACCGGTATGATACCGCGGATATTCCTCGAGTAGGGTGAAAAGAGCCTAGTTTGTCAGCACCAGGCAAATTTGCTGGAAAAAAACAAAAACACACCGTGTACTCACCTCCAGTTTTTGTCTCTTCTCGTTTCGGCTTATACTCCGTGGGTATATCCGGTAACAATCATTCCTCAAGGTAGCAGTGCATACTTTAAGTGTGAAAGGAGAAAAAGCCAAGCCCCAGCACAAAGCAGCGGAATCGCAGAGGCCTCATTATCGCTACTTATTATTATTTTTATTTTTTATTTAAGCACAACCACTCAGTCTCAGGGATAAACAGAATCTCTGCTTCGTCAGTCATGTGTAAGCTACACGCATTCCCAAGGTGATGTTTCGCTTCATGATGCATGAATCAAATGGTGAGAATTCGTTAAACGCTAGTAGAATACTTAAAAAAGGTTAGGAGATTCCCTTTCTGCTTTACCCTTTAACTTGCATTGAAAAAAAATTAAGAGAAACTTTTTGTTGTTATATACAAAATGAGTACAGTAGTATAGCATTGTGGAATAATCTGCAATAAATTGATTTGAACATTTTTTGGATTGCAGGGCGAAATATATATTGTAGAATACTACTCCTTGGTTGTTTGGCTTTAGCTGTAGTTTTGAGAAATGACACTTCAAGTCTGGAGTTGTAGATTATGAATGCCACGGTCAAGACGGGAGGACGGTGAGGAAATATTCTCAAACCTACAAACGCACATATTTCTTTTTTAACAATGTTACTGGTATAGCACAATAAGATTTTCAGTTCAGGTGAATTAAGTGCACAGAGATGTTGAGGGTTTTATTTCCATCTGTCACTTTAAAAGAGAGCAATTGAAAGATTGGATGTCCTTTCCTCCAATAGCCTGTCCCTATATTTTAAAATATTGCTACAGCATTGAACTATGTGTAATGTGTTCTGTATTATGCCAGAAATTAGCCTAATCTTGCTAATTCAGCACATTATATTTAATGACGTTTGGTTACGTTTAAGTGTAACTAATTTACTAAAAGAATAGGCAGTATTAGAGATGTAACCGTTGTAAACATACACGATAGGCTATATTCTTTTTCTCTCTGCTGGTTTTCCAGGTTATTTAAATAAACCTGACGGAAGTTTTTATGAACGTAAGGGGTTGGCCTGACTTGCATAAAGATTCGATATGGTTGGCTGTGGGGCTGTGAAAAAAATAATGAGTATAATCCAAATTCCACCTGCAGTGAGCACTACCCTGGCACGGCTACTTGTGCCGCTGTCGCACTGCCAAAGTTGTCTGAGCGTGTAAACAACAGGGGCAAATGAGGCATGTTGGACCACAGTGCAGAGACCAAGAGCGCCGGACTTTTACAGACCCACCTATATAATTTTTTTTTATAGAAGATCGGCACAACCTCTTTAACACTCTTTACAGACTGTCTAGGAAAGTCTAATCTACCCAAGCTGAATCATTAAAACAGTGCTCCAAAGTATTTACTTGATAAAGGTTCCATAGCGAGCTGGAACCAGAACCCCACCGATCTGAGAAAGGGCCCCGCATATGTCTGTCGACTAGTGGAGTGGAGCGGCCAGAGAGTTCCTCAAAATTTATCCATACAATTCAATTTGGTGCAGGGTGCGCAGTCGTTGTCCTGCTGCACCACCCATCAGTGAGCGCGCAGAGATCCTAACATTCCAACGTGCTGGGGGTGGTTCCATACTAATCTCTGTAGATCCCGACACATCAAGCTAGGGAGCCCCTATCCCCCTAAGTACTTTTTTTTTAAAGGCAACATATTCTCTCAATATTCAATCTTTGGCCTCTGTCGTTGCCTCAGAAGTCTTTTATTATCACTGCCACTGTCGGAGGAAGTGCGAAACAAGGCAAAAGAAGCGGGCTTTCCGGTGCCTTTGTCGTTAGCGTTCGTTTCTTTAAGATTCAATACGCAAAAGTTATTAAAGAAAAAACCAGCTTTTTGCAGAACTAGATGTATTGACCTGTCTTTTGGTCTCATAGATATACTGTGAGTAGAAGCTCACAGTTTTATTCAGCAACAAGTATTGTGCTGAAAAGCCCCCACACAGAAGAAAGAGGTATTGGTGTCATTTCCTACCCTAGCTTTTATTACTGGGGTTCATAGCTTGAGTGTATTGAGGTGGTAAATGTACATTGTTATTCTGTGTAAGAGGGGAGGTGCAAAAGTACCATATCAAGGGTTGTGAGTTACTAGAAGATCGGCTGGTGCTTTGGGATTTGCCAAACGCGAAACACAAATCGCAAAATCAAAAGTACAGTTTTTTTTTTTAGGGAAACTTTGTCGATGGCCGTTTGTGGCGTTCCTTGTTTTTTTTGTTTTTTTTTTAAACTAAAAACATGACCAAACAGATCAATCAACAAGAGTAGGGTATAATCACTGTTGTATTTGTTAGTACAATTAAAGAACACAAATTAAAAAATGGGGCTCACACACAAACAAGCCGTGCCGACTTTTGATTTAGTGTCGGCAGATGCAACAAAGCACCAATTCGTCGGGGTAGAAAAAGGTCGGGTGAATTGCCATCGTAGTGAGTAGGACTTCAACAGGGCATAGAACATATTAATGCTAAGTGGTCGCAGCTACTAGCTGAAAGTAAGGTGTACATATAGATTGTAATTATGATGGCCATATTATAGAAGGGGTGGTGGTTGGGGCGTGGTGAACTATTGGAAATTGGGAAGCAGTGGAGCTATTAATGGTACGACAATTGAACATGACATGTAAGCCCTGGCGGTGTTGGTGAAGGCTCCATAATGGCTTGGGAGGCTGCCGGACAGAAGGTGGAACCAGGAAGATGGCTCTAACTCCTCGAATCTCTATTAGGTCACTCATTGATGATGGATAAGGGATACATGTGGGCGAATTCCTATGCGGTAGATTGTCTGATTTGCCATGGAAGATTGTATTTGCACCGAAAAGTGTATGTTCCTGAGAGTGTCAGAACTTCAGAAGGAGTGCGTATGGAAGTTAATGTGCTATGAGATAATTACATAACCCCACATCTGCTCGTCAGGGTCATTGAGAGAAGGGAGGGAGGGGTGGGGGGGGGAAAAGTGCCCAAAATAAAGCACCGACAAAAGTCCCTGAATAGAGACCAACAAATAGTGTGGCTGCTGGGGGAATGAGTCGGTGGAAAAGCTTGTCATCGTCCGGCTGATTCACTTCTGTTACAGTATACAACAAAAAAGACCAAAAAAAAAAACAAAAAAGCGCGTGCCCCATCGCGCAAAGCAATGAATAAAAAAGAAAGAACTAGTTAGTAGACTGCGGGCATGTGCGCGGGTGGCCTGACATCTCCACCGTGCTCTTTGTACGCATCACACAGATGCCCACAGGGCCAGATGCTTTGATAATAATACTTAAATTGAGTAGAAAAGGGGGGGGAAGGGGGAAGACTGTTCGGTGTCCATAAAAGGTTTTATAGTACAGAAACAGTCCATTGGATTGTATTTTGAAAGATGTATATTAAATGGTGGTGTGAAATTGGATTATATTACAGGGGTACTAATAGGTAACCGTGTATAGTTAAATGCATAAGTGTAAATAGTGCTGTGTGTGGGTCCATAATTGGAAGTCGCAATCACATTAGTAAACTTTTGGCCTCGCATGGATGTTTTAAAACAATGTAAGGGACCAAACCTGGGGTTTGAATCTGCGCAGTTGTACATACATCAAATAGATTTGTAGTTGTGGGATGTTCATAGAAAAAGAAGAGTATAAAAAAGGCATCAACAGGTGTAAGAGACAACGCCTACTCTACTTCAGTAAATGTGGTGGGATCGTTTATAGGGCCTAGGGATATTGCCGGAATGTATTAAAGGATATTATGTCACTAGGGTGGGGGGGTTTATGTGCGTGTGCCGTGTTAAGAATTTGTTATTTGAATAGCGTCATTTTTTTTAATCTCGCTTTATTTGACAATGAATTAAACAGTACAGGCAGCATAAATCAAGGAGCATTAGTTGAGGTACATCTGAATAACAGATCGTAACATCATTATGGAAGAATGTGCGAATTTTAGCATCAAAAGCAACAACTTAAAACGCTCCTCTCCCACTATACATATACCTAACCATCCTGGCGAGTGGGTTGTCAGGAGAGCAAACAGTTAAAGTATAAGTAGCAACAGGGTAGAGGCAAAACTGTACTGTTCAGAAGCCCGTCCTTATCCACTGGCGCATTGAGGATAATCCCCTAACCACTGTCGGTCCAAACCATGCACAGGTGGATTATACAGGAGTGTGTCCGTCAGTATTACTGGCAAAGGTGTGAGCCTATGTATAAAATGTATAAGTTCGCTTGGAAAAGTTGAATATCCGTAGCACAAGGGGGCGAAAATAGAGCACTCATTGAGAGATGAAATAGTGACTCTACGAGGTTAGTCAAAGACAGAACAAAGTGGTTATCTGGTGGGGAGATCAACCAGTGAGTACCCCACAAGCGAAAAAGAAAAAGCAGTGCTGTCTACCGTGCGCGGCGTGTATAAATGCCGGGGGCAGGGGCGGGAACATTATAAGAGGATCCAAAAGAACGCAGAGGGTGGGAAGGTACACAGAAAAGAGTTCAATCGGCCAATGTTCTAGGGGGAATTCATAGCTAGAGAAAAAAAGATAGGTTGAAGCGATTACACCAAGCCAGGTGGGCGTAAAGTGGCAATGGCCAGCACAAAGCCAAAAACGAAGTGTGGTTGGAGTTCCTTCAGGTGAAAATTTGTTTCATCACACACAGGGGTAAAAAAAAATCCAAAATGGGGTTAATTCCCGAATATCAGTGGGCCCGCCAGGACGGCATGGAACCGGTTTATTCAAAGTAGATCGACAGCATGAGAAACACCGGATTGCAGTCAAGCAGCCCTTTATTTGGGCAACCCATGGTCTTGCACCCTAAGCACACTAACAAAAGGGGTAGAAGAAGAAATATGCCAGAGGCAGGGACTGCAAAGCTTTCTCCTGCGTAAATGATCCAAGACCGGCCAGGACCCTGCCGATGCTCAAGATGACGTATCTGTTGGCTGCCAGTACTACAGTAGGAGCAAGAACGCGATATGTGTGGACAGAGGTGGAATTATAAATCGTGTTGATGCAGCTCGTTATGCGGAGTATGGGTCGGCCCTGATTCTTCTCTTCAGGGACCGAAAAAGACTTGGAGGGGAATGCTACAAGTCCAAATGCTACATCGGGGCTGATTATTTGATCATAATATGGGTTTGATGTGTCACAATCGGAGGTGGGAGGCTAGGCCAATGATGAGGAAAAAAAAAACATAATTAAAAACTTGGATGCGCGTCGTGCAGAGATCATAGGTTTACTGCTTAAATTGTGATGTGAGTTCCCTTTGGGACAGTAAAGCGAGTGGTTTTTGGATTGGTGAGGTTTGTGCGACTCTGCCTGTAAAAGTTTCACACACATCGACTAGCGTGGTACGCGTGGAGCATGGCCTAGGACGGGCAGCATTGGCCAACGGTTTCCTGACAGCAATGCAAGGAACACCCCTTTAGAGCGACTAGCAAACAGGGAAACGGATAGTCTGTATCATACCAACATTTGCTGGATGGTCCACTGGTGTGATTAGGTTTTATGACATTTAAAACATTACATATTGATATAGTGGCCGAAACAAAAGATCAACACAAAATCAACTAACCAAAAGCACGAAGAAAAAGATACATGGAATGGAAGGAAAAGCCCAGAAGTAAGATGACTATCTTTAGTGTAAGTTAAGTCCTCGAAAATGTAAATAATTGCACTGTGTCAGTTTTGTTGTCCAAAATGTATTTAATTCTGTATGTATAAAGGTAATAACAGTTAGATGTTATTATAATATGTATTTCCTCAAAAAGTGCGGGGGTGTGCGTCTTCAACCTTTATAAACTGTTTAACGGGATGTTATATATTCCATCACCTCCCCACATATAAACTAATGGAAGGTTAAGGCAAAAGGTGATAATTCCATCCATTATCTGAAGCCTCTGAGAAGCAATTTAGGGGGGACGGTCACTATACTGTAAAAATTACACTTTATAGATTACAAGTACTGTTTAATGATTGTTTTCTTCTAAAATTCTTGACAACCCTGGTGAAACGAACAGCACTGTGTAGGGTTTCCATACAGCGGGAGTCTGTATGAATTCAATTATACTGTTTTGGTATGTAGCTTGTACATTCAGCCACCGAGAGAGACTAATCTGCTTGCTTGGTACCCCGATGTGGACAATGAAAGTGTATACTGAACGGGACAAGGTGCTTGTTTTAGTAATTGTTATAAACGCAAGTCGAGGGGGGGGAGGGGGCAGGGGGAAGGGGAACGGGCAAATAAAGGAAAGACAGGTTTTCGAATGCAACAGGTATAGTTTAAAGAAGTTATGCAAAGGTACTAGACTTTTTAATGATATCTGATACTTATGTGTGATAGGGCGTGTTAAGGGAAATAGACACCAACGCTATTCACCGTTTCCAAGTCAACTAGCAACCTTTACACAAATCCATTGCAGGGTTGACCGAATACAGGGGAGGAATAACCCCTGTATGCCACGGAAACATTAGGGGAAGCCATGAGACAAACAGGTTTGGCTACAAAGGTGCGCGTGCATACAAGCACGGTATCCCCCCAACCCCTTAACCTCCCCCCTTTCCCTTATGGTGGGGTATCTACTACCCGTCCCATCAATATGATGAGGGCATAAGTGCTTCACCTGCTTTTTATTCTTCTCTAGAGTAGCGACCACTTTGTGTGGCTCAAGTTCAGGAGAACACCACTGACAGTAAAGAAGGCTACATTGGACATACTTAGGAGCCCATGACTAACTACTTTGAGGGCTATGCAGAATTAGGCATTGGTTTCCCCCTACTGATGAGGGTGTATGCTTGTCTTTATCTTGAAGGGTAGCAGCTAGTCAGGAGAAGGCGCACCTAGCAGGGTTTGGGTGTGTCGCTGTGTGCAGGTAGGGCATGGGGAGCCTAAAAATATTAAGGCAACTTACACTGCTTGTTGTCAGCGAATCTGCCTAGAGGAATAACATACAATGGGGCAAACAGAAATCCTAAACACCTGTGTGGCTCTATGTATTGATCGGGTAAGCTTAGTATCAGCAATTAAAAGTCAGAGTGTGAAATTGAATACAAGTCAGCATTCAGACTCGAAGTTTATGTGTATGTTTTTCTCCGTTGTACTGCATTATTACGGGGGTGGTTGAATATTCCCCGAATGAATGGACCCCACCAGCCATTAAATAAAGGATGTTCAGAAATTATTAAAATGGCTGACATCAACCAAGGCAGGTGAGGGCTGTGAGAACTCTGCGGGAGGAGATTACTCACAAGGTCCACGTGTAACGGTGTGCGATGATTACAGAAGCAGGGGGCTTGTACTCGTCTGTACCAGGAACACCACGAAAGGTACTGTGTAGGGAAACTGGATTGAAATAGAAGAGAAAAAGGCGAATAGAGGGGGGAGGGGGGGGGGAGGAAAAGAAAAAGGAGGGTGGGGGGGAAAGGGGGGGACGTGAAAATAAAAGGCGGAAAACAGGAAAAGTGGGTGAAGAAAGGGCCGAAGAACGAAGGAGTGGAGGTGAAGAAGGAAGAAAAGGGAAAAGTGGGTTGCGATGCTATCGTAGAAATAAAGCAGAGAGGTAAAAATAAAGGGGCCAATAAACTTCCACCGTCCGAAAACGCAGCAAAAAATAGAAGCATATTCTCTATCTTCACCATAATATGGCTTTCGCATTAATTTTCTAATTGATAATATAGAGATATAGATCTTTTCTTTTTTTACAAATACACTTCTAATAATACAATAAAATGTAAGCATAAATTTTTAATCACTTAAAATAGTATATATAAGCTTTGCAATATGTGCTTGCCGACCTCCAACCTCGGGTCAAGGATAGAGGGAACTTAACGCAGCCCACATATTTTGGCATAATACCCCCCCTCCTAGTAGAGACCCACACAGTATAAATACCTTAAGAATAAGTAAGAAAAGGCTCTTCCACAGTAAAGTCGTCATTATGTACAATGCCCCGTTCCCCCTCCCCTCCTAATGTGGTCCCTTCTCTGCTCCCTCGCTTATGTAGGAACCGTCTGGTGTTACGTTAGTAATTAAGACCGCCTCCCTCAACAACTAGGAGATCTGCTCCCCGCTCTAATTATGGACCTCTTATACTTCTCAAAAAAAGAAAAAAACCTTTTTAGATTATCGTCGTCCTCTGATATCGTGGCCTGGGACCAGTCCTACCACATCCTCACTTTTAAAGTGGATATGTGCCAAAGGGGGAATCGAGGATTACGGATCCCCGATCCTGGGGTGTATCTGATAAAGGGACCTGCCACGAACCTACCCGTTCATTTTCACGAAAGAACAGGTTGCAGAAGCACATCAACCCCGGGGGAGTCAAAATTGCTCTATGATGGCTTCTTCTAAGCATTTGCATTAGCAGTTTAATTGTGTGTTCGAACGTCACTTGCACCCTGTCCAGAATCCCTGTGGTATTCCCAAAAGGGAGAATTTTGCTTTGGTGTGGACTGCATTGTGCGAAAAAACAACATTGGTGGTACTGTGTGTGTTAGACTACTCATCGGGTGGGAGAGCATCCTTTAGCCCCCATACTTTTGGTGCTCGATAAAGGATTACAGGACTCCCGTCCCTCTCGTGTTCAGCTCCCCAGTCGCTAGGACACTAGTCACCTCAACCAGTCTGTGGACTCTGGTTGAAAGAGAAGCAATGGCAGTGAGGATCTTTAACGGAGGAAAGGACACCAAAGGGTGGGGGTCATAAATCTAGGAGTGTTAAGGTAAAAGCAAAACAACGAAGTTCACAGTTACGTGGGTTAAGTTTAGTGTGAAAAGATGCACCTAAACCAGAGCCCATCCCCCTTGTGAATGAACCTCCATGATTTATCATCAAGTTATACACACCCTTAGTAACGTGTTAAGTGCATGCTAGGTGAGGAGCCGAGAAGGCATATTTGCACTGGGTCAGTGAGTACAATATTGCTTCTGCAGCCTGGTCTGTAGTGAAACTCAAAAGTCCTGGTGTACGAGTTGATTCGGGGAACCCTTTAAAGGATGAAACGTGGGTAAAAAACGGTTTACGGGAGCTTCGCGTGAAAAAATTACGTGGGGGGGTGTGCCAGTCGAGAAGTGGGAAAAAAAGGTAATCCCAATTTTCCCTGCATCCTGAGGGGCTAAAATCGCGGTGCGCCCAGATGGTGCCGGAGGTTCCGGATAGGGGGTGGGCCGTGGCGCTACAAAAAAGTCAACAGCTGTGTGGTTCGAAAGCTCAACGAATGAACGTGTGGGGGCAGTGTGGCATAACGTTTGGGTAAAAAAAAAAAATGAGCACAGGGGGAGAAATAGAGGGGGGCTGGGGAGGAGGATCGACGGCAATAAGGGGGAAAAAAAATAAATCGTTGGGAAAAAACAGGCATACAGCGAATAACAAAATAAAATATGAGCCCAGGGAAGAGGTGAAGGTGGGGGTGTCATGACTGTGTGAGAGGAAGATGTGGAGGACAGGTGTGTCGAAAATAAAGTTTTTTTGTGTAAGTGCTCTAGTGCGAGTGTAGCAATGAACAGGTGGGCGGACTGATGGTCGGACACAGGGCGGGGAAGAACCGGAAGGCCTGAGCTTAAATCCGAAGAAAAAAAAGGAGGGGAAAAAGCGAAGGGGGTCAGCGGTGGGAGGGATAGGTGGTGGCTCACTTTCAAAAACGTGCAGCACGGGTAACCGGGACGGGAGAATCACCGAGACTGGAAAGAGGAAGGTGGAACGTAAAAGGACAGGGTCCTGGTGCGCGAACCAAAACATGAAACTGGGTCACCGAAGCCACTAGATCACCTGGATGGGTGGGTAGGATATGTGGGACGGAGGAAATGGGGGTAGGGGGATGTTAATGAATTCCAGTGGACAGCTGAAGTACCAGCCTTGAGGACGAATAAATGCATAGGGTAAATGGAGAGAAACATATTAATGGTGGGAACAGAAGACAGAGGTACATATCGGTGGACCGAACATAGGTAAGCAGAGGAGAACAAAAAAAAGATGAATAGACAGCAAAAGACACGCTCAGCCATTGTGGGATTTTTATTATCTGAGGGGGGACAGCGCGAAGTGCCGGGGAATGTCCTTTATTAAGCATGAGTGTGGGGAGGGGTGACTGCCACAAGAGGGACCCACTAAGACAGAGGCCGATGTGGGGTGGGTCTGCTGGCAGGTGTAGAGGGGGGCATATGAAAAGTCTCAAATGGGGCACAAGGATGATGATTTCCAGCAGGCACAGGTTATGGTGGGAAGTGCTCCTTCCGACTGTAACAGCCAGTGTAAAAGAGAGCGCAACAAGCATAGAGGTGCGTAGCGGTTCGCAACTAATCGAATGACACATTAGCATAGACACTAAAAAAGGAGGGTCATTTGTAGAGGTAAGAATGGGAGTGGGGGCCGAATAAGGAGGAAAAAGGGGGGGTAAAGACATATAGGAATAGGGGGGGGTTAAAACATAGGGGGGGGGGGGGCGGTAAATACACGCATTCCGAAAGAAGGATAAATTGCAACTCAAACATAAAAACGTAATGGGAAAACTAAAAAATAAGGGTGAGGATTAAAAGTGATGGTTTGAAGTAGCGGTGATAATCCAAGGAAACGGTAGGAAAAAAGAAAAGCGGAACAAAACGAGAAGAAAGGGAGGGATTAAGAGAAGGAGGAGGGAAGGGGAGGGGAAAAAAGAGGGGGAAAATGGGAGAGGTGGGGGGGAAAGCAGGGTGACGGGGGGGAAGGAACTGGGGCGCAGGCAAAGGGACGTGAATTAGGGAGCGACTTTTGACTGCCAAAAAGAGGAGGGGTGTGCCATCGGAAACGAAGCAGGACTGGAACAGTTGTATTTTTGACTACTACGTGATTCGTAGACGCGACTTAGAGGGCTTGGCAAGCTACACTCGGCATTGTAGCAAAGGAGGGGGACATGGTTATGTCCCATAGCCGTTTAACGAGATTAAGGTGCGCACGAGAAGACAGGGGATGCTTGAGCCCTACTCAGAATGTGGGCGTGGAGGTTTAGCGCTGCAAGGTAAAAAGATCCTCAATTTTTTTTAACCAGCGTGCCACAGAAGATAAGAGGGAGTGTGGAGTAGGCGTGAAGTACAAGCGTCCCTTACAACTTACTTTTACCTCATCCTAGGTGGGAAAGTGGATAAACCTCACGGGAAAGTTAGTAATATGGGTCGGTTAAAACCTATTTGTTCTGCAGACATGGCGGTAAGAACTGTTGCAATACGACCAGTGCATGAATGTCCAATTTGTACACGAAGGTTAAGGGGGGGGAAGAGGGGAGAATAGGAAGAAGAGGGGGAGAAGAAGGAAAAGAGAAAGGGGGCCCGCAAGACTATCAGAATTCACGAAGAAGAGAAAAAAAATCAGAGGGGGGGCACACGGAGCGTGATGAAAGAGTCGTTGTAGTGTATGCCTACTTGTCGTGGGTGGGTATAGAACGAAAGTCACTTGGAAATACCAATTTGTGGCGAGAGCGCGTGAATTGAATAAAGTCCTTATATATTCCATAGAAGGCCAGCATGCAAAACCCTATGATACTGATGGACTACTGCCCTACAGACAAATGGACGAACAGCATCACATTTGATGGACCCCAGCAATGCAGCCATTAAACTACAGCCGCCACAATCCTTAGGGATAAAGAAGAACACATAGGACGTCTTTACTCTAAATATATCCCCCCTCCCAATCTGTAGTGAGACAAATCCCCGGTGGTATAAGTAAAAAGATGGGTAGACATAGGGGGGGGATGTTGCAGACCCCCTTCCTTGATGTCGCAAAAAGTCCACCCACACTATCTACCGATACAAGGCACGATACGTGAAACAGCATGGTGTCACACTGCTGCGTAAAAAGCCATTCTCTGTCTAATTTTCTAAGGAGAGGAAGGCAATAGTAGTTGCATCAACCCATTAAATCCTCAAAACTCAATCCAGCACTACCCAGGTCCAGGAAAGCACAACACAGGGCGGCCACAAAGCGTGTTTAAAAAGTAACACAGTATCTCGCATTGTTGGAAGTGAGTAATGAGAGGAAAAATGAGAACATAAAAACACAAAAGTCCCGGGACTATTAAGGGGTTAAAACAAACAACCCTCATTTTAAACAAAGCCAAAAACTCAAATCATAATTGAAAAGGACCACACAATGGGGTTACATGTCTAAAAACTAAAACGATGTAACACTATAGGGTGCACATCTAACTTAACTTTGAATGTGGCGCGTAGAACGCGGGCGAGTGGGACACAAAAGGAACTTTTGTGTGCGATCCCTGAAAAGTCTTGAAAGAAAGAAATGCGAAATGGAAACTTGCGGCCCCACTAGGGTGTTTGTCAAGGCTCCGCGGTGGTAGTGATGTAGAGGTGGGGGCGCCAGATGGTGCATGGGATTTGTGGCACCGGGCACCTGCACTGCTCCAAGAGAAATCACCAACTTTTTTTGGTTGCAGGGAATACAATATTATGCATAGGGTATCACAAGCTTTCTGGTCGGACGCGCCACACGAGTGTGGGAGGCGAGGGGAAGTGGAGTGGCATCAGGCTGTGTACATTAACCTTAACAGGAAATTTGTGTCCGCGTGAAGATTCGCTGCAGATGACTGCAACACCAAATGGTCACAAAAATGAAAACGTTTTGGCGCGGACACTTTTGAATCACACATGGCAAGCAGTATTGTCACAATAAAAGAGAAATGTACAAAGTTCTGCTCAGGAAAAGACTGGCGCAAGTGGGGGGACCGTGGGGGGGGATGGTAGGGCATGTGCCGCCAATGTTATTGTGTTAAAATAAAAAAGGCCTCTGATCAGATGTTATGAGCCACAATATGTTTGTGGGGGGGCTATGAGAAGGCCTTGTAGCACTTTTTTAGATGAAGAGGATCATTGGGGAAAATATCCATTAGAGTCTTTCAGTCTAAAAACCATGTGCACATGGTTCTCATGCTCTGTTTGCTTGAATAAATATCATCCTTTGCCATTTTTGTAGAGCAGTGACAGCAACACCCGCGCCTTTTGATTCCAAGTGGTAAACAAAAAAATGCCAATGAAAACAGTTAGATGTTGGGGTCGCCACCACAGTGGGTGTCTATTGCAATAGATATTGGGGGGGGAAAAATGCAATGGAATTACTTGGCATTCGTTCAAATGATGGGGGGGGGTCAATTCAGTTGTGTGTAAACCATATACTCTAGATATTTCGTTGCAATACTGGGGAACAGCTCAATTCTCTTAATTTACACATAGCAGTTTTTCCATATAACAGCTTTTATATAGTATTGCTCTTGTGCATTCTTTCTACAAGAGCTTGGTAAAGTGTTATTATGTTTTTCTTTGGTATTTGTCATACTTCATTAAAATACGATACATTTCTCTGCGGTTCACTAGAAGAAGCACATGCTATTATCTGTACTCCACTGTTGCCCAAATATCTGTTGATGTAAAACTAATCTGTTGCCCACAGCAATGTGGCATGGGGAGGGATGACGTCCATTCAGGCAGTTGTTATTTCAGATATAGAGTTACCATGTGGTAGAACGTTTTGGGTAAATGTTAGTGGTAAGAGTGGGACCTTAAGATGACTACAGCCCCTGGTCACGTGAAAATGAAGTTGCTGAAATGGTGAGAAGAGGCCATTACCAAGCCAGCAGGTCCAGCCCCCCTTGACTTTTCCCCGCTTGATCCGGTTTTATAACAGGCAAGGAGTGCAAAGTTGATTTTATAGGATGTGAATATTTGTGAAAAATGAGTTACAGACTCCCTCTAATCCCTCTACTAAAGAAGAATTAATTGTCCAACCTGTTTTAAAGTACACTTTTAGGATAGGACTTTTTATCAAAATATGTGCGACCCCGGAGGGAGAGGGCGTTGCATAAATTATATTACAGAAGGTCCCCTGATGGTGCGCTACAGAGCACCCAGGCTAAACTGCATATCTTATAAACATATTTTTGTACAGAAATTTTCCATGCAAAGATATTAAGTAGATTAAGCTTGTGGGACAACACAGAGAGACGGGCATGATTAGTATTGTACATCTTCCATGAGGTAATCTGTATAGTATAAATGTCCTTTAATGTGGTTGGAAGAGGGTACATACACCGTGAGGGATGGGTGATGCGGAGAGGTTGCAGCAACACCCAGGGGCTTCACACCATGCCCCACAGTAAGACGGAACCTCATTGATCAGAGAACAATTGGAAGTATGGGAACCTGTAGCATATTTTACCGTTAGGAGGTCCAGGGAGCTTCAAGATTTTCTCTCTAATCATGAAGTAGGGCCAATGACAGCTTCTTTTAACCTTTCATACCCATCTTGAGCTAGTCTTGTTGAGGTAGATCAACTAAAGCACAGAGGCATTGCCAAACAAGAGATAAACCAATAGATTTTAATTCCACAGTACAGTTTTTTAAGTGTTCCTTATTATATTTTAAGGGTAAGTAGCTGCTCGAAGTGAAGGTGTAGATTGTCTGCACACGCATGGAAATGCCTTTCCGATGTGCTGTAATAGATTTCCCGTATGAACTCCATTATTGTTTAATATTTTCCTTTAATAAAAACCATTTTTGAAAGAATGCTATGGCAATATATCTTTTATATTTTAAATTTCAGTGTATCATTTCATTTCACTGTGTGATTTGTACTGGTGAATTGGGTTATTTATTGTTTTCATAAATATGTAATATGCATGTTAATACAAAGCCTGATGATAGTATATTATAGAAGAATCTTCCATCAATACTTAAAATCATGATAACCCAGCAGTGGCACTAATCATAATCCAGGCACTGTGGACTGTGGAATCTTCTTATATATTTGTTATCCATAAGGTCGTCTCGGATTCCGTCTTCAAAGCAACTTGTAAATTATGCTAATGTAGGAGTTGTACCAGAGCCCCTTACATCTGTGCTGTAACCTTCACATGGCTGTTATAACTCCTCATCACTCCCCCTCCCCTTGCTTACTTAGGTACTCTCTCTTTTCCCTCTACCCTAAACCTAATTACTACTCAAACATGAAAGTGCTTCTGCCTGCCATGTAAAGTTGACCACAGAGGGCGAATTTAGAATCTTTAGCATAATTTTTAAAGTTGGTTTTAAAGGAAGCAGGGCCATGGTTAACAGATATGTTACCGTCAGTCACATGCCTTAGTAATCTATGAGTAATGCCCCTGTTTATCCATACTTGATTTTGATTGTAAGATTTCCTTTATTGGACACTTGGCTGCATTGCCAAGATAAGAAACACTCTGGTGTACACCCTTAGGTGCCACTGTCAAAAGCCGACTATGGCATCTACAGAAACTGAAAAAATTGCCCGTTTATCCTCCTTCTCTACAACAGTTCTAATTGACTTGTGTGCACATAGTTTTTCACCATTATGATATCCAGAGTCCTCAGAGAGAATGGTCTCACTTCTGCTCAGATAAACAAAAAACATATAGTGTAAAATTGACAATTATTCTATCCATTTTACCCTCTCTTTCTTTCTCCTACCTAGCAAGTCTTTTAGAGCTCCGTTGCCAAAAAAGTATCAATGTTATGCCACTTGGAAGACGGCAATACAAAAATGATAGATTTTTCCCCACATTAGGGTTTTATTTGACAAATTTAGTAAAACGTAAGAAAAAATATTCATGTCTGGTATCCCCGTAATCGTATCGACCCGTAAAATAAAGATAACATGATTATTAGACTATATGATGAACACCAAAAAAAAAAAAGTAAAAAATCCAGTACATAATTGATGCTTTTCTACTCCTGCCTTTAAAAAAAGTTCCTAAATTTTCAACAGTAGGGGATACCAACCCCAAAATGGTAACACTGGAAAAAGCATCTCATCCGGCAAAAAAAATGCTGTCACATGGCCCCAATAACGATAACAATAAATAATAACAATAAAGCGAAAATTTTATAGCCTACAAAAGGGGCCAATGAGGAAACTAAAATCCTGGCATCTGCAGGGCGCTCCTTCCCTTCTACACCTCGCTGTGCGTCCATAAAACAAGTAACGGCCACATGAGGGGGTCTCTGTACTCAGGAGAAAATATAGAACAAATTGTATGGTGGGTTTTCTCTTTTTATCTTTTGGAAATGTGTAAATGAACATATACCCGGCACAATTTGACCATTCTAAATTTCACCTCCACTTTGATTCAATTACTATGTAGATCTCAAGGGGTTAACAATCTTCGTAAAAGCTGTGTCTGATAGCTTGAGGGGTGCAGATTTGAAAATGGTTGGTTATATAGGGGGTTTTGATGCTAAATATGTAAAATTTCATTCAAAAATGTATTTATCCCCAAAATTCTGAAAATCCGGAAAATCGCTTTTCGATTTGTAAGCCGCGTGACATCAAAATAAATTATCCAGACATTTCAAAAATGATGAAAATGTAAAGTAGACAAATGGGACAAAAATGATAGATTTTTCCCCACATTAGGGTTTTATTTGACAAATTTAGTAAAACGTAAGAAAAAATATTCATGTCTGGTATCCCCGTAATCGTATCGACCCGTAAAATAAAGATAACATGATTATTAGACTATATGATGAACACCAAAAAAAAAAAAGTAAAAAATCCAGTACATAATTGATGCTTTTCTACTCCTGCCTTTAAAAAAAGTTCCTAAATTTTCAACAGTAGGGGATACCAACCCCAAAATGGTAACACTGGAAAAAGCATCTCATCCGGCAAAAAAAATGCTGTCACATGGCCCCAATAACGATAACAATAAATAATAACAATAAAGCGAAAATTTTATAGCCTACAAAAGGGGCCAATGAGGAAACTAAAATCCTGGCATCTGCAGGGCGCTCCTTCCCTTCTACACCTCGCTGTGCGTCCATAAAACAAGTAACGGCCACATGAGGGGGTCTCTGTACTCAGGAGAAAATATAGAACAAATTGTATGGTGGGTTTTCTCTTTTTATCTTTTGGAAATGTGTAAATGAACATATACCCGGCACAATTTGACCATTCTAAATTTCACCTCCACTTTGATTCAATTACTATGTAGATCTCAAGGGGTTAACAATCTTCGTAAAAGCTGTGTCTGATAGCTTGAGGGGTGCAGATTTGAAAATGGTTGGTTATATAGGGGGTTTTGATGCTAAATATGTAAAATTTCATTCAAAAATGTATTTATCCCCAAAATTCTGAAAATCCGGAAAATCGCTTTTCGATTTGTAAGCCGCGTGACATCAAAATAAATTATCCAGACATTTCAAAAATGATGAAAATGTAAAGTAGACAAATGGGAAATGTTATTCAGCAACTTATTTAGGTGGTAAATCTATCTGCCTGAAAACGCGATGATTTAGAATTTCGAAAATGGCAAATTTTTCCAAAAATTCATAATTTTTTCTTTTTTTTTTTGTAAATAAACGCTAAACTTATCAGCCAACATTTACCACTAAAATGAAGTACAACATGTGGGGAAAAACAGTCTCAGAATCATTTAGATAAGTAACAGTGTTCAAAAGTTATAACCATATAAAGCGACGCAGGTCAGAATCCAAAAAATGGGACTGAGCCTTAAGCTACAAAATGGCTGCGTCCTTAAGGGGTTAATGTAGCGCACGGTCCAAGTAAGAAGTAACAAGACCCATTAGGTGCTTTTTCTTTCTTTTTTTTTTTGTGCTTGTCAGGCACAGTGCCACCGCGACACAAAACTGGCGCAGACACTTCATAAATACATGTACAAGCAGTTTGCATGTTCTTTCTAGTGCAAAGTCAGACAGAAAACTGGTGCAAACGCTTTAATAAAGAGGTCAGGCTGGCCGTAATGTTTCTATGTATTTCTCTACATGTCTTCTCAAACATGCTAACTGAAACGTGGTAGAGATCGGGATTCCCCTGTGAAAAAAGGGTGACATTGTGCACATTAGACATTGTGCACCTGAAGAGGGCATAATAACGGGCCTCCCCCTGGCACGTCCGGTCTCCTGTCACCTCGGACACTGACAGACTACTCAGTCCACAGCCCATGTTTTTACCAAGATAAACCTCTGGATGAGGCGTGGCTACTGGCAGGGGCGTGTCCCTGAACGGGCGTCATATATATATCATTACAGCAAGTTCTTATCTCCGGAGGGAGACTGATCTGCAAGTAGCTGGGAGCACTCCCCGGCTCTCAGTGTATGACAGCAGCCAGCAGAGGAAGCCTCTTCCTGTTGTGGCCGGTGGCCAGTCTATTGAGTGAGGTGAAGCCCGCGCAGGGATGACAGAGCCCAGAGAGCCGGGGGAGGAAGCGCTGGGGACTGAGGAGTCGCCTAGTAATGTCCCAGCACTGGAGGAGAGCGCACCTCTCAACATGGACGAGAAGAAAGAGAACGGGGAGTGGAGCTCCGGCCCGGCTCCTGAAGAGCACAAGCTGGAAGCCACTGAGGCCACCAGCACAGGACAGAGCCCCGACTTTACTCCCCCGGAGGGAGGCTGGGGCTGGCTTGTCATGCTCTCTGCCATGTGGTGCAATGGCTCAGTGTTTGGCATCCAGAACGCGTGTGGAGTCCTCTTCGTGGTCCTGATAAAGGAGTTTGGCTCCGCAGATGATCCCCAGCTCATGTTTAAGACAGGTGAATGGGGCATAGCTGCCACTGGGGGCAGGGCACGAGGGGTGGTGGGGCAGAAGTTTCCCTGCTCTTTGTTCTAATATTTGCATCACATCTGCTCTCCTGGTTGTAGCCTAGCTTCACTTCTATACATAAACTACCCACTGTAGCCATAGAAGCAATATCACCAACATACAGGAGAAAAGTCACAAGGATGCAACATGTGGATCACTGATAGTGTCACATCTATAGTGTCATGATGTTATCTTATAGCTCAAGGCTATATGATCCCTTCATCTATCCATCGATAGATCATTTATATAGATTTATATGCCTAATCCAGATCATCTAATATGCATCTCTAAACATCTATGTTTTATTTCAGCATTCATGTTGTCTTATTGTCTTTATCTCACTTCTATTCCCTCTATATGTCCATTTCTATATACTACTTCTCGACGGGGCAGATTTTTTATTAGGCAGGATCTTAGGGTGTCTTAGATCAGACTTATTATAGTGGCTGAGCCATGTGGCACATGAGGTGTTAATGTCTGCAGTGGCTTTTGCAAGTTTTTGGTTTAAAACGTCACAAAAAAGTAACAGATTTGGCACAAACCAGTAGATTAGACTAGACAAAAAGATGACAAAACTGCAATGATACACCCTCTCAGTGTTTCAGTCTGTAATTGTATTGCATTCCTATTCACCTTTTTTGCATTCCCTGAAGTATAGGCACTAGTAGAAGGTATTATTTTGTCTACTTTTTTAGTTAGGTCTTGTTTACAGTCAAACAGTGGGGCAGTTTTTAGCATATGTTTAGACCCTTATGGGATAGGAGCTGATAGCTGGCTCCTGCATGACTCCTTTGTTTTGTGAAATGCCAGCAGTGCCTTCCTGTATTGATCTGCCTGCTTCTCCGCAGGCCTCTGAGGCATGTGTTCAGCTCCACACTCATAAATACTTGCTGCACAAATGGCCTGGAAGCCAAAATAGCACAGGCCAGATTGCTTCCAGTTGTAAAGTAAAGGGGCTCTGCCTGGTTGAAAACTTTCTACATGATAGAGGATTACTCTTATGTAATGTGCTTCCTATGATCATACATTGCACTTCTAATATGTGGAGTAGAAGTGTTCAGCCAACTTATAATAGGCAACTCTGAAATTTCTGTAGTCTTCTGTTCTTTTTGTGAGCAATATAAACTATGGAGTAGTATTACAGAAAAGCTATGCATATACTACTGCTCTGATAACTATTTGACCAATATACACATGAAACGTGATTCAATATGTTTGTGGACTGAATTGGCACGCTATGTGCAGCGCTGTAGAATATGTTAGCGCTATATAAATAGAGGAATTATATTAGTTATAAGCACTGTTAAAGGAAACCTACCATTAGGAATCTACCATCACTCCTATTTCTCAGATTCCTCCTGCCTGCCTTGTTAAAAACGTTATTTTAGTAATATGTAAATTAACTGCAGAAGCTACTGGGCGTGTACTAGCCTGGTCGGGCACTGGGAACTAAGGCTACTGCATGCCTTCGGTACGGCACATGCGCAGTGAAGCTGGGATACCGTCGTGGCTTCACTTCCCACATTGTGAGCGGAGGGGCTAGCGCCAGATCAGATGAAGATCTGATGATATAAGTACGTTGTGTCTCATATCTAAGTAGGTAAAAAAGTTTATTTTTTTTTAATTTTCCCCAAATACGACCCTCATACAGGTTGTTTTGGGACCCTAAACCACAGGTCCATAAGGGCCTATAGTTGGTAGTGGGTTCCAAATCCACCAAAAAAAGGTCTTCTTTAAGCCATTCCGTTGTATACACTATTACTTCTAGCTTGCATACAGAAACCAGTCAGTACAACGGAGAAACAAATATATTAAATAGATTTGGGTAGAAGAAAAATTTAAACTTAAAGTGAAAATCCATTTTTTAGGTTTTGCCATAATTTATCTCCTTTGAAATGTCTATTTTATTAAATCATTTTGTGCCCCAAAATATAACAATTCTGGAGTATATTTCTGTTGAACTATCTTATAAACATCTCCACTTCGCTCTCTTCTGTCCACAAGTCCAGTACTTCTTTTTGTGCTGCTATATATTTTTTTCTGAAATAAAGGTCTCTTCTTCCAAGCATTCCAAACAGACCATAGTAGTTTAGTTGTTTTCTACTTGTACGCTCCTGAATTGAACATTTAATATGGTTACTGAGGCCTATAGAGTCTGAGATGTGGCCATTTTTATATTTAGGAGTAACAGAAGTATGTCACAATGCCGAGTCATAGGAAAGTATACTCAAGAACTTTTACTAAAGGAAATCTACCATCAAAATAAAAGATAATAAACCAGAGGCACTTACTCATACATCCAGGTGATTCAACTGATTTAACTTAATCTTATATTTAAATTAAGCTCAAGAGTTATTAGAGACCCTCTGTGCTGAGGCTTCACAGACTGTTACACTGCGCCCACCCCCCACTACCTTAGTACTTCCCTCTGTCTACTGTAAGCTCACACAAAGGGAGGGGAGGAAACTACTGTGAAGCTGCAGTATGGAGGGGCTATGGTAACTCCCCCAGAGCCCCTTTGGCATCATTTTTGTATCATTTTAAAAATTGATTTTAGAATGAAGGAGGCAGTGGAAAACAAATATAAGCAGATTAGCACAATCACAGTGCCAGGATCTATAATTAGCTGTCCCTGGTTTATTTATGCTCGATTATGATGGTAGATTTCCTTCAAACATGAATCAATTATGTACTAAGATAGACAAATTACAACAGTTGCTTCTTTTTTCAGCAGTAGGATTTAGAGGCACACATTGGCCTGCATTTATCACTGCCAGTAACATCTGTACTATGTGCAGTTTGCTTGTGGAGTTTGCAGAGTGCGGCAGATTCATGAAGTGTGGTGCCCGTTCTTCATTAACATGGCACCTCCTGCACTGTTATGGAAGTGAGCACCATTTTTTTTGGTGCACTTTGTTCATACTGCAGTATAGCGGCGCAGACAGAATAATCGTGCACATCAGTGATAAATGTGGTGCAAACTCAGAATAAGCACAACGTCCCTTTAGGTGCACATTTTTTAGAGAGCTGTGTGACGGCAACAAATTGCACTTCATAGTCACGGTTTTTAATATTCCATGCCGTGTACTGGGAAGCAGGAAAAAAATTCCAAATGAAGTGAAATTGGTCGAAAATCACATTTGTGCCATATTCTTGTGGGCTTGGATTTTATGGCTTTTACTGGGCACCCCAAATGACATGTCTACTTTATTCTTTGGATCGGTGAGATCACAGGAATAACAAATTTGTATGGGTTTTATAATTTTTTCATACATTTACAAAAATTAAAACCTCCTTCTGGTGCTAATAACTTTTTCATACTTGGTGTACAGAGCTGTGGGTGGTATCATTTGTTGCGTCTTTTGATTAAGTTTTCAATGCTTTTATTATTAGGACTTTATGACCTTTTTGATCACTTTTTATTGAATTTTTAAAAAATGGCAAAAAAGTACCATTTTCGACACTATTTTCTGTCACTGGGTTAAACACAGTGAAAAACCATTATTATATTTTAATAGATCGGGAATTTTGGTATGCTCTGATACCTAATGTGGTTTTTACTGTTTATTTAACTATATTTATTTGACTTCTAGGGAAAGGAGGATGATTTGACTTTTTAAGTTTTTTTATATAATTTGTTTTAACTTTTTTATTTTTACTATTTTTCAGACCCCCTGGGGTACTTTAACCCTAGGTTGTCTGATTGATCCTACCTTATACTACCATACTACAGTATGGTAGTATATGGAGATATTTCTCCTAATTCATTACAGTACAATGTGCGATTCGAGAATTTAGTCTGTGGTTACAATTATAATGCAGTTCTGACTTGCATACAAATCTAACTTAAGAACAAACATACAGGACCTATCATATATGTAACCCAGGGACTACCTGTATTATCATCTGCCTGCAAGCAATAGTGTTTAATATGAAAAAAAGCTCATTCATTCCATGCCCAGAAGAATGTTCCATATGATTATTACATCATCCTCGACATAAAACAAACCACATGCTCCAGTCTGTGGCAGGGTTACTTATTAAGTTATGAGCAGATTTATGGAAATATGTCTAAATTGACCGTGTTATTATTTTTAAACAAGTTTATTCAACTGTTTGTTGTAGATGTGTGCAGTTATTAGGTAGTCTGGTTGGGGATTCTGGGTTCATTTGAGGTTAATGCTTCTGATGTCCTGATCATATCTACACATTTGAGAAAGGTCCTGAATGATCGTGTTATATAGGTTTTCCTACCTTGCACATTAATGGAATATCCACAATATATAGCATAACTGATTAGTAACTGTAGGCCCTGCCTCCGGCACAATCTCCTATTTCCCCTGGTGAGGCAGCTGTTGGTTGCTGTATCCATTTGGATATTATATGAATGAAGAAGTGGCATCTCTTCACCTCTATGGAAAGTACAGACACAGCGGGTGGAGAGAGATGGGGATTAAGTGACCTTTCTCTTGGTCCCACAAGGGGTTCTCACTACTGTCAGATATTTTCATGGATAAGTCATATAAATAGAAAATTGTGATTACTGCTCCAATTTCTGTAAGACATATTGTATTTAGAAAGTATAATGTACAATGGCTTTTCAATGTAAATCATACCCCACTCATCAACCCTGGTGATTAGGTGTTATAACCTATGGTTGATGGCAGAAGAATGAGAATTGCACCTGCAATGTGGCACTATTGGTGGAGCTGTGTTCTTATGGCCTGTCCATAGTGTACAGCCACTATCCCGTGGGCAGCTCATTCATAGATTTCAGCTTGAAAACCCTTTAAAACGGTTGTATTGTTACTCACAGCCGGGTATTACAACAGATGAAGTACATGTTGCCACAAAAGTTATGCAATTGTTCTATTTTTAATTGTTTATGTGCTACGGTACAGCGGGCACATGTTCATATTTTTGCATGCATTTTTTAAAGCTAAAACTAGGTGGCATTATAATGGCAGAGAACATTTAAAGGCCAGTTGATACTGCTTTCCTTTTTAATCCACTACTGGTTTTGGCCCCAAAAACTGCATCAACAAAACGTGAAGCTGTGTGCTGCCAAATGTAGATTTCACTTTGTGCAAGTTTATTTAACCAATAGGTGGAGCCAAAGTGGTTGTTCCTATGTGTAATTGATCTTGAGGTTTTCTGTGTACATGCTTTAGATACTTCTATCTCTTTTGGACTGGTGTTTTTCAGAATCTATCAGAGAGTAAAGAGTAGTTGTAAATAGTGTGGTCCGTGGGAAAAGGACTTCCTTCATCTTGATGCACAGAATTTGAAGAGCTTACATAGTGCAGGCGTTACTAGTCTAAACTGGAGTCCAGAGTTTAGTACTTTTCCAGAACAATTCATATAAAGAACGTAACACTGTGTGCAAAGCTAAAACAGCATGTTTTAATTACTGGAACAAGGCAGGTTTTCTAGCTAGAGATATTAGAAGTTAGGAGGTTCTGCTGTGGAATCCTGGGATTGCAGGATTGTAGATGTTGGCATCATTCCCATCTGATGTCATTATTAGAAATGAAAAGCACAAATCTTATTGCAAGCACAAGGATTCGCTACACATGTCTGTGTCTCCTGACCATAGCATAGAAAAATGCTGCCTTTACAGTGGGTAACATTGAAGATCAGAGTGCATTGTGACTCATGTGTTTATTATTCCTAGGTTTTCTTTTCAAAAGGACACATGGTATTGTAAATGGGTGTAGACAGATTAGGGGAATGCTGACATTTATTATAAGAAATCTCATGCAAATAAATAAAGGGAATCATAGGTAAATGACTGTAGCTACCAAAGGTTGACACAACAGCGCTCATATTTGTGGAACCATTAGATTACTAGATACAGTGTTACTTTGCTGAACTTGCTCTGTAGTGACTCAGCTTGTCTACATACCCCCACCTCCTCATACTCTCTTGCTGATAATGCTGCTGGCGCTGACTTAGCAACTCCCTTACTATGTTATATACCTTTCCCTCCCATTGCTGCCCACCCCTCCTATTGATAGCTGTACTACTGCTATGAAAAACTAATGACTTAATTATATGGGCCTAGTCTCACTAAACCCTCATGGTATCTGGATCAGGAAATATATAATCGGGAAGAACATAGTAGACCAGGTCAAAATAATGTGAGGGGATTTGTATTAATCCCATCCACTATGCTGCTACATTAAATCTCTGCTGGTTCAACACAGGCAATATTGCTGCGACTTGCCCACAGTTTCCACCTAGTAGTTCAGGGAGAAGTGAGTGTTGAAGCCATAGGGGCACATATACTTACCCGGCCGCTGGATTTCACAGAAAATGCATTGTCCCACTATGATGCACTGTGCCAGCGATTCACTAGATTGTGCGTCCGAGATCCTGCATGTGTCCTTTCCCTGCTCAGGTCCGACAGAGTTCACCTTCCTATTAGTGGTGCATGTAACTGCTTGATCCTGCGACACAATTTGAATGTTAAATACCGCACTCAGCCCGAATCAGTGGGATCGCCCCACCTCCCCATTTGTGTCACATGGAAGTGTGCCAAAAATGGATCGCGTGGGCCAAAATCCCAGCGCAGACACTTGGTAAATACCCATCCAAGATGTTTAATCCACAAAAACGGCACATGGTACAGCGAAAGTGCGCACTGCGACCCTTAATAAATGATCCCCATAATGTTTTTGAATTTGAGCTTCGACTCTTTTTGAGGTTTCCTTGCCTACTCTGGAAAAGTAGCCAGTTAAAAGCTAATCAGTAATCTTGGTTAAACTAATGTAATATTTAATTTTTAAATGTCTAGTATTTATTTTGTTTATTAGTTATTTTGATTATCACCAGACAATACTTAGGCCCTTATGGTAGAGAGTAGGGAGGTTTTTTTTATTTTCACTCTTTTTCCACAGTCTCACTTTTTTGAATGGAATTTTTAAAAATCCCTTCACTATTTTCCTTTGGTATCAGTGCAGGAAACTAGTGCTGAAATTACTAGGGAGACAAAATGGAAGCAAAACGCAACAGAAGTGCAGCACACAAACCCATCCTTATTTATTGGAAGTTTTTTCCAACAGCTGCTTTAGTTCTGTCTATAACGTGAACAGCTGCAAAAGTAGAAGTCTTTCCACAGCCAAGTGTGATTAATTGAGTTTATATTCTTATCATATATCTTGCAGTTTACGTAGTCTCTCAGTTTACGTAGTTCAGATGAGACTATAGATTTTGGTTGGTTTTAAAGAGGCAGTGTAAAAGTTTGTAGAAAAGAATCATATATAGACTACTTTAAAGGACATCTACCACCAGAATCAAGGATTATAAACCAAGCACACAGACATACTGGTGTGTGTTCCCTATGGCAGAATCAACTCTTCTTTAAGCTTCCTAAACCCTTGTTTTTAAGAATAAAAGGCTTTAAAAATATGCAAATGATCCGGAGGGGCTCCAGGCTCCATCAATCCTTTAGAGCTCGGAGCCCCTCAGGCTCATTTGCATAAGAAGCAGGGCATAAAGAAGCACGGATCCTGGCAGAGGTGGCACACACTTGTATGTAAGTGTGCTTGGTTTACAATCCATCATCCTGGTGGTAGCTGTCCTTTAAACACTTAATAAATCTTTATGACTCATGGAGACAACCCTTTGTAATTTGGTAGCAGCAGTTTCATTGATTGTACATGCAAGATGTAGATTGATAAATCAGTTATTACAATGACCAACATAGGGACACACTTGACATAAAAATATGGCTACCAGTGTAGAAATGGTTATTGTAAGATTGTAATAAATAGGTAATTGTAATAGATTGCAAACAATATAAAACATTGGTATTATCCAGGTCTTTACCATTAAAACATGTCCTTTGTCGGTGTATTCTAATTATAAAGCGATGTCATATTCCTACTACACTAATAGCTTTAACCCTTCCAGACCTCTAAGTTTATTCTATGGTATATGGAAACAAGCCACTAGAAGCAGATCATTTATGTGCTTTAGTTTGTGAGGTAAGGATCAGACATATTATGCTGGATCACTTTGAGATCGGAGGGATTTGGAGGCCAATTTGGCACCTTGAACTTTTGGTTAATGTAGAATACAGATGGTCCCCTACTTATGAACACCCAACTTACAGACGACCCCTACAGCTATGAAGCTTTATTGTTAATCCTGATTCTTATGACAATCCAACATTTTTAAAATGCAATTGGACCAAAAAAATTTGTCTGGTGTTACAATTATAGAATATACAGTTTCGACTTACATATAAATTCAGCTTAAGAACAATCCTGTACTGCCTGTACATGATGGATCTGTACATACTACTTCAATTGTTTTTGTACGGTAGTATTAGAGAGATGCTTATTTTTTTATCTGTTTGTTTTTATGCACTTTTATATTGTTGTACAGTAATGTTTTCATTTCATAATGTTAAAGGGGTTGTCTGGTCTTTAAAAAATTGTATATTCAGCATGGGGGGGGGGTTGTAAAAACAAAGGAAAAACTTATCCTTACCTCCTCTGGTACTCCCATTGTCCTGCGCTGTGACCTGTCACTGCTGTCCCCCTGTTTGTTTACAGATGCAGGCATTCCCATCCGTCCACCTGACACACAATTTAATTCAATGCTGTATCAGATGAGCGGAAGTAGTTGGAGGGGAGCATTGGCCACCGTAAACAAAAGGGGCACAGCAACAACGGATGGGGCCAGCTCTCCAGGCTGGATATATAGTCTTTAAAAAAAAAAAAAAAAATGAAAAGCTTGGATAGCCATTTAAATGGTTTATGTACCAGATTGTGTTTGGTAGAAGTGAACAGATACATGAAGACTTATTCTTGTATATGAAAACCTAAATACTTGTAATGGAGACTCCCTAGTCTAAGTATGTAAAAAAAGCTATACATTATGTAGATTTCATATGAGTTTATACATATAGTGCATTACTGAAAAAGGAAAGAAAAAGCAAAAAGCTGGAACTAACAGCTTCCTTTTTGCAGTCCAACTGGTCCAGTCAGCAATATCCAGAGGGTTTATGTGGTTTGCAATGCTTATAAATTACAACCTTCTGCTTCATACTAAGTGCTAAATTTTAAAGGACCCCTGTCATCAGGTCTCTGTCACTAGTCCTGCCACTACTACCTGTTGGAGCAGCTCACAAGGATCCATCCCAGCCTTTATTTAGTAATTTCAAACATTAATCATTATAAAATCATCTATTCTTTATTATGTAAATGAGGCTGGTCACGTGGTCAGAGGCAGTGATGTCACCCCTGTTACCACTCTCCTCTCCTCCCCCTGCTCATATCTGTGTGTAATGTATAGTAAAGCATTGCTAGTGTGTGTGCTGCATCTGCTGACATGTGAGAGACACAGACATCAGCTACACAAGTACCTGACATGTTCTGCTATAACATGGCTGCATCCTGGAGCTGTTGTATCTTTCCCATACACATACACACACACACACATGCATATACAGGCTGCAGGGAGCGTGGCCACCAGCAAGCACATGGAGCAGCCATTACATGGAGCAGCTGTCAGTCAAGCACTGGGGGTGTGGCTGTACCTCCCACTCATGAATAAGCTGGACAGCTTGAATATGCTAATGACTCATTGGACATCTCACCGGTCATTTGCATACAGCTTTAGGACCTCATTGCTTAAGTTTACAGGCATGTAGAGGGACAATGAAGGCAATGCTCTCTAATGGCAGTTTATGAAAATATATTTAGTTTAGGGGGGTTATTTTGCATGACGGGTTCTCTTTAAGCAATTAAATGAAAAGTTATAGAAAAATGTGTGTTTTATATGTTTCAAGGAAAGAGAAGAGAAATTTGCATTAATGTTTAAGTAGCTTTAATGGAAACCTACCATTTGATTTTATGCATTATGAACCAAACATACCTTGAGAATGCTGTAGCTACACTGATGCAGAAGAATATCTTGTTTAATCCCTGAGCTGAGTGGTTTTGCGGAAAAAACAATTATAACATTCAGGACCTTGGAAAAGCCGGGTGTCTACATAAACACATTACATGCAGAGCTTTCTGAACTATCCAGACAGGACTAATCAATCTGAGCTGGATCACTCACACACAGCAGCTGGGGCATGCTGCAGCTATTGATTACTTCTGCCTGTCAGACACAACACATTTTTACCGTATGATTACCGTATATACTCGAGTATAAGCCGAGTTTTTCAGCACAAAAAATGTGCTGGAAAAAAACAAACAAACCGTGTACTCACCTTCCAGTTTTTTGTCTCTTATACTCGGGTCGGCTTATACTCGTGTATATCTGGTACATCATTCTCCGGAGCAGTGCATACTTAATGTGACAGGAGAAGAAGCCAAGCCCCAGCACAGAAGCGACAGAGCCTCATTATCATAATTATTATTATTTTATTTTTTTTAGCAAAACCACTCAGCTCAGGGATTAAACAAGATCTGCTTCTGCATCAGTGTAGCTACAGCATTCTCAAGGTATGTTTGCTTCATGATGCATGAAATCAAATGGTAGAATTCGTTTAACGCTAGTAGATACTTAAAGGTTAGGAGATTCCTTTCTGCTTTACCTTTAACTTGCATTGAAAAAAAATTAAGATGAAAATTTTTTTTGTTATATACAAAGTGAGTAAAATATATAGCATTGATATCTGATAAATTGGATTTGATTTTTTGGATTGCGAAATATATATTGTAGAATACTACTCTCTTGGTTGTGTGGCGTTAGCTGTGTTTTGAGATGACTTCACAGTCTGGAAGTTGTTAGAGTATTGCCTCAGGCGGTAGGAAATATTCTCAACCACATATTTCTTTTTACATGTTACTGTTGCACAATAAGTTACAGTTCATGTGAGTTAAGTGCACAGAGACGTTGATTTTTTCCATCTGTAACTTTAAAGCAATGCAAAGAATTGTATTTCCCAATAGCCTTGTGCCCTATATTTTGAAAATATTGCTCAGCATTGAACTATGGTAATGTGTCTGCTATTGCCTAGAATTAGCAATAATAATTGCTAATTCAACATTATATTATTACTTTTTAGTTTAAGTGTAACTAAATATTACATAAAAGAATAGTGCAGATTATAATAGTAAACTTTGTAATATACACTATACTATACATTCTTTTTTCTTCTGCTTTTTTTCCTTATTTAAATAAACCTGACGAAGTGTTTAATGACTTAAAGGGGTTGTCTGACTTTCATAAAGATTCTATAGGTGGGCTGGGGGGCTGTGAAAAGAAATAAATGAGTATATAGCTCCCCCAGCACTACCTGGCACGGCTACTTGTGCGCTGTCTCAGCTGCCAAAAGTTGTCTGAGCTGTAAACAAACAGGGGCACGGCAGTGATGGACCACAGTGCAGGAGACCAAGAGCGCCGACCTTTACAGCCCACCTATATATTTTTTTTTATAGAAGTCGGACAACCTCTTTAACTCTTTACAGACTGTCTAGGAAAGTCTAATCTACACCAAGAGCTGAATCATTAAAACAGTTCTCCAAAGTATTTAATTGATAAGGGTCCTACTACTGGGACCCCCACCGATCATGAGAATAGGGCCCCCAGATTCTGTTCTGACTGATGGGTGGAGCGGCCAGAGATTTCCAAAATTTCCATACAATTAAATTTGGTGGCAGGGTGCATTCTTGTCCTGCTGCACCACCCATCAGTGAGCTCCAGAGAATCTCATTCACGTGAGCTGGGGGTTCCATACGACCTGTAGGATCCCTACCAATCAGCTAGTGATCCCCTATCCCCTAAGTACTTTTAAAGGAAATATTCTCTAAATATTCAAATCTTTGGCCTACTTATCGTGGACCTCAGAAGGCTTTTATATACACTGCTCACTGTAGGAGGAAGTGCAGAAACAAGGCAAAAAGAAGCTGCTTTCCTTTGTCTTTACGTTTCGTTT
Organism: Engystomops pustulosus; assembly: GCA_019512145.1. Taxonomy (NCBI): domain Eukaryota; kingdom Metazoa; phylum Chordata; class Amphibia; order Anura; family Leptodactylidae; genus Engystomops; species Engystomops pustulosus. The sequence continues at coordinate 122,269,522 of CM033643.1, forward strand.
TTTAAATTCAAAATCTCAAAATGTAATTAAAGAAAAAAACAGCTTTTTGCAGAACTAGATTATTGAACTGTTTGTCTGCATATATATACTTGAGTATAAGCCAAGTTTTTCAGCACAATTATTGTGCTGAAAAAGCCCCACACAGAAAAAGAGTAGTTGGTGCATTTCCTACCCTAGGTTTATACTGGGTTCATACTTGAGTGTATATATGGTAATTTAATTGTTATTCTGTGTATAAGGTGCAAAAGTACCATATCAAGTGTGAGGTACATAAGAAAGATCTGCTTTGCTTGTATTTGCCAAACTGCTGAAAAACACATCGCAAAATCAGTACAGTTTATGGAAAACTTTGTGCCGTTTGTGCTTTCCTTTTTTTTTTTTTTTTTTTTTAATAAAAATGACCAATATCAACTGGGTATAAATCACTTTTGTTGTAGGACATGTATTAATGAAACACACAACATTCTTTAAGTTGTTAGTTTCTTAGAAAATCTCTTTGTATAAGGCGGTGAATTGCAAATTTTTATCCTGTAATTAATTGTGCAAAGTTTCCAGCTACTACTAAATTAATGTGTACATATATATTTATTTATTTATTTCCATATATAATTTACTTTGAAATATTGTAAAATTTTCAATCATGATATTAATGGTGACATTGAACATGACATGTAATCCTGCTTTGTGATTGCTCCAGTAATAGTCTTTGAAGGCTGCCGGACATGAAGTGTGAACACAGGAATAAAATGGCTCTAGCTAATCTCTATTATGTCAGCTCAGTGATGAGGATAAAGGGATCATTGTGGGCTAATCTATAGGTAATTGCTTGAATTTGCCATGGAAGATTAATTTGCACAGTGTATAGTTCACTGAGATTTGTCAAACTGTCAGAAGGAGTGCTTATTGTGGGGAAGTTAATTGTCTATGAGATAATACAATAAGCCCCCATCTTTTGCTTCATGTCATTGCACCCAAAAGCACACAAATCCCTGAATAAACCTTGCTGAATGTAGATGTCTGAAAAGCTTGTCAGTCGCCTGTTTCCTTCTGTCTAGTCAAAGACCCCCCATCACAACATTAAATAATACGAGTAGTGACTGCTCAATTCCAGCCATGATCTCCACTGTGCTGTCTTTTTAGCTAAGCTATGCAACACATGGCCATATAGCTTTTATAGATACATACTTAAATGTTAGTAATTACTGTTCTGTGTCCATAAGGTTTTATTAGTCAGAAAAAGTCATTGTATTGTATTTTGACAGATGTATATTTGGGTTTGTTTTTAACAATACTAATAGGGTACCGTAGTTAGTTAATGCTATTTAAATATGCATTTTCCATAATTGGAGTCAATCACAAATGTAAACTTTTGCATCCATGATGTTAAAACAAATGTAGGACCAAACAGGGTTTGAATCTTGCCTTGTGCATACATCACATAGATGGTAGTATGTGGGATGTTTCATATATAAAAGAAGAGTGAAAAAATGTCACATTAGACAACCCTTTCTTCAGTATAAATGCTGGGTATTGATGAGGGCCTATATTCCGGAATGTTAAAGGATATGGGTATTTATGTTTTATTATTCATTTATAATTTGTTATTTGAATAGCTTCATTTTTTTTAATCGCTTTATTGACACATGAATGAAACAGTACAGCATCATAAATCAAGGAGCATTAGTTGAGGTACATCTGAAATAACATCGTACATCATTATGTAATAATTTGTGACGAATTTTGCACAAAAGCAACAACTTTAAAAACCCCTTCCCAACTTATACATATAACACTAACCATCCTGGTCGAGTGGTGTCAGGAGAGCAATACAGTTAAAGTATAAGTAGCAACAAGGGTTAGGCAAAACGGTACTCAGCCGTCTTTCCCCTGCAAATTGAGATATCACTTCGGTCAACAATGCACAGAGGAGAGTACAGGGAGGGTGTCCGTCACTTAGTTACAATTATATTATGTCAAGTTAGAATAATCGTAGCACAGCTAATATAGCACTCATTGAAGAGACTGACTCTACGAGGTTACAGACATACAAAGGGTTATCTGGGGAAGAGCACCAGGAGCCCCACACTCTCCGTAACTTATCCGGGCAGCCGTATGGTAGAGTCAAATTAACCAATTTCTTCTACTGAGAAAAAATAGGTTGAGCGATCAGCCATCCAGCGTAAAGCAATGGCCTCACAAGCCAAAAAAAGTGTTTCCTTCAGAAAAATAGTTTCATAATCGGATCCTGGTTAATTCCCAATAGGCATAGGCCCGGCCAGGCAGGAACCGGTTTATTCAAGATATCAGACAGCAGAGAAACTACCAGTTGGCAGTCAGAACCCTTTATGTGGGCACCCAGTCCTTCACCCTAGCACAGAATTTGCCAGACAGGACTCAAAGCTTTCTCCTGCGGTCCAAGACAGCCCAGGACCTGCCATGCTCAAGTGACGTATCTTTGGCTGCCAGTACTACAGTAGGAGCGAGAAGGTGTGGACAGAGATGGATTATCGTTGGAGCTCCTGATTCAGGTCCCCTGATTCTTCGTCTTCAGGGGACCTTGGAGGGAAGCTACAATCCAAATGTCTACATCCTATTTCTATTTTATTTGTGTCCTCAGGGCGCCAATACGATTAAAACTTGTGATACAGCAGAGATCAATAGGTTACTGCTTAAATTGTGATGTTGGCACTTTGGGACATAACAGTAGGTTTTGGTTGTAGTTTGTGCACTCTGCCTGTAAAAGGTTCACCATCACTGTCCTAACATATCCCTAGGAAACGGGCATCATGTGGCAACTGTTCCTGACAGCATGCAAGGAGACACCCTTTAGCTACTGCAAACAGGCTGTAATACACATTGCTGATTGTCCATGGGAGTAGGTTAAGCAGTTAAAACATTACAGATGACTAGTGTCCATTCACACAACTACCAAAGCACGAAGAAAAAATACATGGAAGAGAAAAGCCCAGAAGTAAATGACTTCTTTATGTAAGTTTAAGTCTCGAAAATGTAAATAATTAGCACTTTCTGTGTTGCCAAATGATTTAATTACTGTATGTAGAAATGTAAATACAGTAATGTTATATAATATGTATTTCTCAAAAAGTCTGTCTATTCAACCTATTTATAAGTTATAAGGGATGTTTATATATTCCACCTCCAAACATATAAACTAATGGCAGGTTAAAGGCAAAAGGGATGAATTCCATCCTTATCTGAAGCTCTGAGAACATTGACCTTTAGTTTACACTTTAGTGAGTTACAAGGTACTTTGTATATTTTTTTATTCTAAAATTCTTGAACCTCTGGTAACAGAACACTGTTTAGGGTTCCAGACCACGTCTGTATGAATTCAATTATACTTTTTAATTAGACTTGTGACATGCAGCCACCACGAGCTGCTTGCTTTACCCCATGTGACATGAAGTGTATACTACATCTTGTTTTATAAACCAGTCGGGCAATAAAAGACAGGTTTCAATCAACATATAGTTAAAAAGTTATCAAGGTACTTTGTTATCTAGATCTAAAATATAGGCTTGATTAGAAATGCAAAACCTTTCACCGTTTCCATCAACTACAACACTTTACATCCTTCAGTACCATTTTTGTATTTAGAGGAGCCACTTTGTGGGCTCAAGTTCAGGAACACCCATCTGACAGTAGAAAGGCTAATTGGCATATTAGGCACTGAAACTACTTTGAGGCTATGCAAATTAGGCTCTACTGATAGTTGGCTGGTCTTTAGCTTGAAAAGGTAGCCTTAAGCCACCTACAGTATCTGGCAGTAAAGAGCTAAAAATATTAACAATAACTGCTTGGTAGCATCTGACCTAGAGGAATACATACAAGGGCAACAGAATCAGTAGAACACTGCCTATTAGTGGATGGGTAAGTCAGCAAATTAAGTCAGAGTGTGATTGAATACAAGTCACTATTCAGACTGAAGTTTTGTTACTGTTTTCTATTGGTCTGCATATTTACATTATATTCCACTATATGGACCCACCACCATTAATAAGTATGTCAGAAATTATTAACATGGCTTACATCAACCGAACATTGTTAGGCGTTTAACTCTGAGCTACTCACAGGTCCACTGTACGTACGATGATTACATCAGGTGCTCACTGTACCGTGCCATGGCCGCAAAAAAAATAGAGCATTCTCTATCTTCGACCATAAGAAGGGCTGTTCGCATTATTTTCTAATTGATATATAGAGATATATCTTTTCTTTTTTTAAAATAAAACTTCTAATTAATACAATAAAATGTAACAATAAATATTTATCAATTAAAATATTTGTACGTTGCATATTGCTTGCAGGCCTCCCAACCTCTGGGTCAAGGATAGAGGAACTACGCACGCCACAAATATTTTTGCATAATAACCCCCCTCTCCTAGTAGACCCACACAGTATAATACCTAGAATAAAGGCTCTTACACAGTAAATTCTCATTATGTACAATGCCCCATTCCCCCTCCCCTCCTATTGTGGTCCCTTTCTCTGCTCCCTCTCTTATTGTGAACCAGTCTCTGTTACTTATTAAGCCCCCCACTCTGCTCCCCCTCTAATTATGACTCTTATCTGCTCCCCTTTTTATTATTCGATCCTCTGAATATTGTGGCCCCAGTCCTCCATCCTCACTTGTATTGTGGCCTCTCTCCCCTCCTGGTTATTAAAGGGAGCCTGCCACAACAGACCTCATTTTCACTAAAGACAGGTTGCAGAAGCCCATCACACCTGCAGTCAAAAATGCCTCTATGCTTCTTCTAAGCATTTGCATTACAGTATAATTGTGTGTTAGAACTTAACTTGCACCCTGCCAGAATCCTCTGTGTAGTCCCAAGGGTTGGGCTTTGGTTTGGATGCATTTCAAAAAACAACATGTGGCTTGTGTGTTACTCACTCCTCTTAGCCCCCAACTTTGTGCTCATGTACAGCTCCTCCCTCTCCCACTGATGTCAGCTCACCAGGCTGTGAGCTCTGTGAAGGAGCAGGAGGGAGGAGCTGTACAGGAGCACAAAGGTGGGGGCTAAGATCTGAGGAGTAAGTAACATACAAGTCACATGTTGTTTTTTGAAATGCATCCAAACCAAAGCCCAACCCCTGTGACTACCCCATGATTTTATCAGCAAGTTATAACACACACTTATACTGTAATGCAAATGCTTAGAGAAGGCAGAGAGGCATATTTGCACTGCAGGTGTCATGGGCTTCTGCAGCCTGTCTTTAGTGAAAATAAAGTCCCTGGTGACAGTTTCCCTTTAAACGGAAAAAACCTTTACTTACCTTTCCATCGTTCCCTGAAGTCCTGCTTCCTCCCCTCCCTGGGGCTCCAAGATGACAAGGCAGTGGGGGCTAGTTGGTAATCGCTCCTTCCCCATTCCTCCTCATCTTGGAGCCCCAGGGAAGAGAGGAAGGAGGACTGTGGGAGAAGGATGGAAAGGTAAATAAAGTTTTTTTTCTCTAAACAGAGAAAAGGCAGCAGGAGCTGGTCCCGCCTCCTGGGACAGCAGGGGGTATTCTCCCTACCACCAGGGACGACAGGACAGTGCCCAAAAACAGGACTGTCCCGCCTAATCCGGGATGGTTGGTAGGTATGTGCGAGTGGATTTAATGTTCATCAAATCCATAGCGTAATACTGTAGCATATAAGTGACAGACATTACATACAGACATTGCAAAAAAAAAAAAATAACAGCAAAAACGCCTCACCAGTGTGGATTTTTTATCTGCAGCGAGTGCCATGTCATTTATTACATTGTGCCACTGTTGTCTCTGCCTGATGAAATCTCAATGGAGCAGAGAAAGTTTCAGCACACAGTGGGTGGGGGAAGTGCTCCTTGCACACTGTAACAGCCTGTAAAGCCACAGCATGGAGGTGCTGAGGTAGCACTTCTGATACATTAGCATAACACTAAAAGTTCATTTGAGAAGGAATGAGGCCATGGATAAGAAATATAAGAAGATTAACATAGTCCCTGATTTATCCATGCTTGATTTTGATGATGGGTTTCTGTTAAGATGAGTCTAACGACTGCTAAAAATACATTAAAATGTTTCCATGAGTTAAATATTTGCAGCAGATCTGTGACCTTGACATGCAGTCCTCAATTTTTTTTACCGGCCAGAAAGTACCTTACATTAAGTTTACATAATAAGGGGTGGTTTCACACTGTGTTTGCAGTAACTGTTTGCTAAATGCGGCATGAATCCCAGTGCATATGTCCAATGTTACCTTAGGCCCTGCATTCACTCCACAGAGACTAAAAGAGTCTTTTATTTGCATATTTCGGTGGGTATAAGTCAACTGTAAACCATTTTTCAGCCGTATTGAATAACAGTCTTATATATTCCATAGAAAGGCATCATGCAAAACCATATGATCTTATGGAGCTACTGCTCTACAGTAGCATCCTTTGAGGGGACCCCAGCAATTACACCATTAAACTACAAGCCCCCTCAATTAGGGTAGGAAATATGCTTTCTAGAATTCCCTCTTTAGTGAGAAATCCACCTTTTTATAAGTAAATGGGTAACATATAAGGGGGATGTTTCAGACCCCCTTAGTGTGTCCAAGTCAGCAAACATTCTCCATAAAAGGCACTATACTAAACAGCATGGTGTCATCTGCGTAAAAAAAGCATGCTCTGTCTATTTTCTAAGGAGAGAGGAAGCATGAGTAGTGCTCCCCTTTCCTCCTCTCCAGCACTCCGGCCAGGCACAAAACAGGCCGCCACAGAGCGTGTAAAAATAAAAAAGTTATAGAATTTTGAAGGTGGGGAGTGAAAAATGATAAAACAAAAAAGGTCCAGGTTGTTAAGGGGTTAAACCCTCAGTTTAAAAAAAAAATCAAATAATTGACCACACAATGGGGTACATTTACTAAAAACTATGTACACTATGGGGCACATGAACTTACCTGATTTGTGTCGCGTGAAAGCTGGTGCGATTGGGACACAAAACGTTTGTGTGCGATCCCTGAAAAGTCGGGAAAACCATCGAAAATGCGGCCCCACTGTGTTGTCTCCCTGTGTAGTGTGCAGAGGGCGCCAGATTCATGATTTGTGGCACCCCCTGCACTGCTCCGAGAGAAAGCACCACTTTTTTTTGGTGCACCTTTATCATAGGGTATGCAACACATTTCTGTCGGACGCGCACGCGCGATCAGGCTGTGTACAGTAACACTTAAACAGAAATTTGTGTCGCGTGAAGATTAGTGCAGCTGCAACACAAAATGGTCACATGAAAAACGTTTGTGGCGCGGACACTTTTTAAATACACATGCAAGCAGTTTGCACATAAAAGAATGTACAAAGTCTGCCAGAAAACTGGCACAAGGACCTTGGTAAATGTGCCCCAATGTTATTTGTTGAAAATGAGAAAAGGGCCTCATTCATGTATGCTCACAATATGTTGGGCTATGAGAAGCATTTGTAGCACTTTTAGATGAAGAGAGCATTGGGAAAATATCATTAGAGTCTGTCAGTCTAACCATGTGCACATGGGTTCTCATGCTCTGTTTGTCTTGAATAGCATCCTTTCCATTTTTGGCAAGTGACAGCAACCCCAGCATATTCCAAGTGGTAACAAAAAATCCAATTACAGTTAGATGTTACATACCAAAGTGTCAAGGCATTATATTAATGCAATGGAATTATTTGAATGCGTTCAATGATAGCAATTCAAGTTTGTAAACCAGTATCTCTAGATATTGTGGCATACTGGGGAAAAGGTTAATTCTCTAATTTACCATAGCAGTTTTTCAATATAAACAGCTTTATTCTCTTGGCAATTCTACAAGAGCTTGGTAAAGTGTATATTATGTTTTCTTTGGTATTTGTCATACTTCATTAAAATACAGATACATTTCTGCTGTTTCATTAGAAAAAGCACAATGCTATTTCTGTACTCCACTGTTGCCCAAATAATCTGTTGATGTAAAACGAATCTGTTGCCACAGCATGGTGGCATGGGGAGGGATTGAAGTCCATTCAGGCATGTTGTGATTTCAGATATAAACATGGGGTACGTTTGTAAATGTTAATGGGTAAAGGACCTTAGATGACATCAGCCTGGTCACGTGACATGAAGTGCTGAATGGTGAGAAGAAGGCATTAACCAAGCCAAGCAGGTCACACCCCCCTTAACTCCCGTTTGATCTGGTTGTATAACAGGCAAGATTGCAAAGTTGATTTTATAGGGATGTGAATATTTGTGAAAAATGAGGTGACAGACTGCCTCTAAAAAAGAATTAATTGTCCACCCTGTTTTAAAGTACAATTTTAGGACTTGTATTCATAATATGTGCGACCCCAGGGCGTGCATAAATTATATTACAGAGGAGCCTGATGGTGCTCTGCAGAACACCACAGGCTAACTTGCATATCTTATAAACATATTTTTTTACAGAAATGTGGCCATGCAAAGATATAAGAGATTAAGCTTGGGACACACAGGGACGGGCAGGGAAGTAAGTAATTGTCATCTACCATGAGGTAATCTGATAGTATATGTCCTTTAATGTGTTGGAGAGGTACAGAACTAAATGGGGTGCAGAGTTTGCAACACACCAGGGGCTTCACACATGCCACATAAGAAGGAACCAGTGCAATAAGAGACAAGTGGAAGTATGGGAACCTGTAGCATATTTTACGTTAGGTCCAGGAGCTTCAAATTTTATCTCTAATCATGAGTAGTGCATATGACAGCTTCTTTTAACCTGTATACCCATATTGAGCTGTATTGTTGAGGTAATCACATAAAGCACAGAGGCATTGCCAAACAAGAGAGAAACAAAGATTATTTCCACATGTACAGTTTTTATAGAAGTTCCTTATTATATTTTATAAGTAGCTGCTCGAAGGAAGGTAATTTTCTGCACATGGAAAATGCTTTCCAGATGTGCTGTATAGATTTCAGTATTGACTCCATTATTGTTTAATAGTTTCCTTTGAACCATTTTTTGAAAGAAGGCTATGGCAATATATCTTTAGATTTTAAATTTCAGTGTAGCATTTAATGTTTGATTTTACTGTGAATTGTTATTTTGTTTTTCATAAAATATGTAATATGCATGTGAATACAAAGCTGAGGATGTATATTATAGGAAATCTTCCATCAAACTTAATCATGATAAACCAGTGGCACTTAATCATAGATCCAGGCACTGTGACTGTGGTAATCTTCTTATATTTGTTATCCATAATCTCATTCCTTCTAAAATCAACTTGTAAAGTTATGCTAATGAGGAGTTGTTACCAGAGCCACTCTGTGCTGTACCTTCACAGGCTGTTATACTGTCTCACCCTCCCCCTTGCGTACTTAGTACTCTCTCTTCCCTCTACCTAATATAATCTCAAACAGTGAAAGTGCTCCTGCACAGTGTAAAGTTAGACCACAGAGGGCACTTTAGGATCTTTAGCATAATTTTAAAAGTTGGTTTTAGAAGGAAGAAGGCCATGGTTAACAGATATATTACCTCAGTCACAGTGCTTATATCTATGAGTAAGTGCCCCTGGTTTATCATGCTTGATTTTGATGGTAGATTTCCTTTAAGACACTCGGCTGCAGTGCCCAAGATAAGAAACAACTCTGGTGTACAACCCCTTAGGTGCCACTGTAAAAAGCGACTATGGCATCTACAAAATGTCTGAAAAAATGTGCCCTTTTATCTCCTTCTCTACCAGGTTCTAATTGACATTGTGTGCACAGTAGTTTCACATTATGATATCAGTCCTCAAAGATGAAATGGTCTACTTCTCTCAGAACAAAAACATAATAGTGTAAAATGGACAATTATTCTATCCATTTACCCTCTCTTTCTCCTACCTCAGCAAGTCTTTTAGATGATCCTATTACTGAAGAGAATTTTTGCATATAAAAATCTCAAACTAGGGCAAGCACCCGCACCTGATGGTTTTTCAGCCCTCTACTATAAGAAATTTCTCCCCACATTCCTCCCCCATATTCTCGCCTACTGTAACTCCATGTTGAATGGTGCGCAAATGCCCCAGGAATTTTATGTAGCCCATCCCAAAACCCAAAAAAGATCCCTTACTTCCTAAAATCTACCACCAGATCTCGAACTGCCCATATTATAATCTGGGACCTTTACAGAATTGGCCTGTTGTCCCAGGTTCTTCTGAACCGTCCAATTCAGAGAATTGGGTGGTAGCCATTGCAGTGATTTACACACGGCACTGGTGTCCATAGCAGAGCAAGGGAGTAATACACTCCCTGCTCTGCCATAGACCGAAGAGCGTACAAAATATCATCGTCCTGGCACAGGACGCGCAGTGACGTCACAGACTGTAACGCCTCTCCCGGGGTTTTTTTTTTTTATTATTGCCTCACTGAAGGAACTAGGGGGCTGGAGATATATACTGGCGGAGCTGGCTATGAAAATAAGGGGTGTTGCATATAAATAACTGCATAAGAGGATGCTGCATAGTTTTGCCTGTACTGTACTGTACAGTAGTTGCTGACTGACTTTCTAGTCTAACCATCATCATGTGTTGTGTCAGTGAAAGTCTTCTTTCCAAATACAAGCTGTGGGCGATGTGCAAGGGTGTTATAAGTTGTCAGTATGTTTTGGTTAGAGTGGTGGTCCTTTTTAGGGATAGCCTGGTAAAATTGGTGGAAATGATGTAGTGTTAGAGGTATCAGGCTGCATCTTTGTATTTAAAAACTCCAGACAAGTCGAGGGCCTGAAATTTCTCTGGGGCCCATGGTAGTCTTAATCCGCCACAAAAATTTCTAAATTTATTTGAATGAGCAAATGCCCAGAAATTTTCTATCACAGGAAAGTAGGAGGATTTTCTCTATCTAAATTCCAATACTACTTTAGAGCGTTGCCCAACTAACCCCTTTTACTAGAGTGAAAAACTTTTGATAACTTCTTATAACCCTCTCACCCCCGCTTCTGAGATTTTTCTTTAATTTTTTTGATCAGATAATTTTTATTAGCCAACTTTTTTTTTCCATTTTCTTAACAGAAAATCACAAACATAGAACAGATATTACAGAGTCAGGGATTTCACTCATTTCTGATACTATCTTATAGGTCACATATCTTTCCCACATATGGGCTAATATGCCCCTAGGAGAGCTCTAGGATTACCACTAAGTCCCTAGGACATTGTAGGTATCATTCCCCCGGTCATTAGATATGGATCATGGATTCTCTAAGCAAAGCTCCAGATGGTAAACCTGGAGTAGACATCCAGCTTCCCCAAACAGCTTCGACCTTCCTAAGTACTCCTCGTTTTTTATAGACAGCTCGTTCCAATCTAATATAATTATTTACTCCTGTACAGAATTCTGTAATGGTAGGGACAGTAGGCTGGATCCAGCAACATTTAGAGTCAGTGAGTTGCCTTCACATGAATCCTCCAGCCATCCTAAAATGCACGTGATTGTGGAGGTCTGGAGGGTTACAGAGCATACATTTTTTATTAGTTCCAATACTGCATTCCAGAATGGTCCGATCTTAGCGCATCTCCAAAACATGTATTAAGTCTGCACCCTCCACCCCACACTTAGGGCAGTTTGATGTATCCTATTTTTTCCAGGATAACTGGAGATTTATATGCACAATGAACCAGTAGGAGTTGAGAGTACCTGTGCCTCTCTGAGAGAGATAGCTGTGTGGTCCTTTCAAGGATAGTGTTCTATTGTTCCTCAGATAGTGGTCCCACATCCACCTCCCATTTACTTTTCACCGTTAAGGGGAATTTCTCTAAGTGTTTGCTAAGCAGTAGGTTTTATAATGCTGAAATAAGCCCTCTTGTGCTCTCTGCCTGTCCCAGCAGTCCTATCACAGGAAAGGATCCCACTTCTCTGACATCTTCTCTAAATTGTGTAGACCATGCGTGATGGAGCTGCAGGTATTGGAAAAACGAGCAATGGGGAATGTTGTATCGTTCTTGGAATTGCTCAAACTGCTTAAGTCTCCCGTCCTGTAGTATTTTATCTACTGTCACCTCCCCCGCTGTCAACCAGGTGTCAATTCCACTAAGTTTTTGGTGTTCTGGAAAATGGACGTTGTGCCATAATGGGGTATGTTTAGTTCACCCTGAGAAGCCTACACATGTCTTCCCCCTGTCCCACACCTTATATAGTAGCTGGACTGTCTGAGCATCTTTCCACTGTTTGTGGCCATTTAGTATTTCCAAGAGATGCATCGGAAATTTCCAGGACGATTTCTCTATTATTAGTTTGCACGCCGATCCTAGTCCCTCCTCCTTATCCCAGCCCTTCATATGCTGTAACTGTGAGGCCAGATAGTAGATCCAGGCGTTGGGGAGCGCCAACCCACCCTCATCTTTACCTCTCTGCAATGTTTCCAGTCTGATTCTCGCATGTTTTCTTTTCCATAGTAGCGTTCGGAATACCCTGTCTAACTTCCTAAAGTATAGTAGAGGGATCCACACCGGCGCATTATGTAGTAAATACGATTCTTTCCGTTTAGTGAAGTTTTGTACCGTAGGTCTCGTAAATCTCATGTAGAGCAATAATCTTTTCGTGAGATGTATTTCACTTCGGATAGCGTTTCCAAGCCAAGTGGTAATCCACAAGATGCAGATCAGCACGCGAGCCCCGGCTGGTGGCTTCGCTGGATCTGACTAACAAAGTACCGGTGACGTCACCCTAGGTACAGTCCGTCTGGTGAGACAAAAAGGATTTTCCACCGGCGCGTTGTCGAGAGCTCAGGCTCTCTTCCTCAGGGTTGAATTCAACTTTGTTAGTCAGATTCAGCGAAGCCACCGGCCGGGGCTCGCGTGCTGATCTGCATCTTGTGGATTACCACTTGGCTTGGAAACGCTATCCGAAGAGAAATACATCTCACGAAAAGATTATTGCTCTACATGAGATTTACGAGACCTACGGGACGAAACCTCACTAAACGGAAAGAATCGAGCTTCCCACACAGGAGGGGTGCCACATACAGGTTAGTACATCGTGCACACTGATGTTTAAATCATTGTAGATCCATTAGTGGTATAGCGTTCATCCGAACCTAGTAGTCCTAACTTTATAGCCAGCGCAGGTATCTTTGTTTTTACTTAAGTAGTGTTTGTAGCAGTGGAGAGGCACACTGTCCTTACCAGCGAAGGTTTCTTCCCTTTTCTTTTCTTGCTTATTTAAGGATTTTTGTCTAACCCATCTACATCTTTGCGCCAGTGTAAACCATAAATACCCCCCATGTAGTAAATACAGCCATTGGGGCATTAAGATCATTTTGATTAAGTTACATCGTAACTAAGTTACACCTATTAAGGATAGAGGTAATTTGCCCCATGCAGAGGCCTTGGTCCCTGTACGCTCTAGAAGCGGATGAATGTTAAGAAGTACATAGTCCTTTGGTCTCCTAGACACCATCACTCCTAGGTATTTGAATGAATAGTCTGAATGCACGTCTCCTCCAATCTTACTGATTCCGGCAGGGGATCAACAGGTAACAGTTCAGATTTGTCCAAGTTTATTTTTAGCACTGACTTCTGACCGAAGGATTCTATTATATTCATAGCCGGAGTTAAAGATGTCTCCACATCTCCCAGATCACCCTCTCCTCCAACCCCCCCCCCCTTCCCCTTGCGAAATCCAACAATATTGGAAGCCTGCCTAATCAGACTCGCCAGTGGCTATAGATGCTACCATTTGCTCTTACTCAGGCCCTGGGGGAGGAATACAACAGTTTAACATATGCTGTGAATCTGGGTCCGAAGCCCATCTTATGCAGTATCATCCATAAATATCTCCACTCAATGCTGTCAAATGCCTTGGCAGCTTCGAGTGAGAGGATTGCCCTAGCTCTGCTCCCCTCCTCCCATAGTTGGAGATTTAAAAAGAGTCGCCGGAGATTGATGGAGGTGGATCTTTCTGGCATAAATCCAGGCTGGTCCTGGTGTATGATTTCTGAGACCACCTGATTCAGACGCATGGCCAAGACTTTAGCAAATATTTTAACATCCAGAGGGATCTTTCCCCGGCTTGGGTATTACTACAATTACTGCTTCCAGCATGGAGTTGGGCAGCTGTCCCATGTTATATGCTTTCTCTAAAGTGGTCAGCAATCTGGTTAGAAGAACATCCTTATGGGATTTGTAGAGTTCGGCCAGAAGCCCATCCATCCCTGGGGCCTTTTCAATATGCATTGTACCCAAGGCCGTCTCCAATTACTCCAAAGTTATTGGGGAATCCAGAGCCCTATCTGCCTCTTCTGAGAGAGTCGTTACAGGGAGGGTCTCCCCATACCTCATCATGTCTTCCTAAGTGTCAGACATGGTTGAAGTGTAGAGACATCTATAATATTCATGTAAAGTTTGTAGAATGTCGTCATCTTCAGTCACCGTAGCTCCATCCTCCCTAATTAAGTAGGGCATATGGGACCTTCCCCTCTGTGCATGTACAATTGTGTGGTCAGATTGTGCCTCTATCCAGTCTTTGTGTTGTCCTTCCGTCGGGTCTGCCACATATCTACCTTCCGTCTCTTGCACCCTAGACAGCAAGGCACTAGTAAGGGCCCTAAATATGGATTTGTGCCTGTTTATAGCTTGATATAGAGAATTTCTAATATGAGCTTTCATGGAGTCCCAGTTAGCTACGATTGAGACTGTGGTGTCATTAGTACTAAAATACTGTTGTAATCCGGGATAACTCCTCCCACTATTTGTAACCAATATGGGTTAACTTTCCAGGGTCCAGTCCCAGGTTTCAAGGCCCAGGAAACATGTCGTGGGGAGTGGTCTGAGCTACTCTGGACTAAAAATGTTACCTCCTTTACATATGGCAAAAGTGAATCTGAAGCCTGCACTAGGTTAATCCTGGAAGAGGATCTATGAGAAACAGCGTAGCAGGAATATTGCCTGATCCTGGCGTTTCGATATCTCCACACATCACATAGTCCAACCTCTTCAACTAAGCGGGCTAGCATTGTTAGGGATACCGACTCTGCAATGGTGCCAGTGTGGAACATCCCAGAAAGGGTTGAGGTAGTTATTAAAATCTCCAACAATTAGCACTGGCATCACCGGAGAGCCAGCCATGAAGGCCAGTACTTTCTTGAGAACCACGTTATTATAAGGTGGTGGAATATAAATTGCGGCAATAATACACTGTACATCATATAAGGAGCATTGCAGGCAGACAAATTGACCCTCATTATCGACCAGTTGTCTGTGACACACAAATGGAATATCCCGGTGTACCAGTATGCTGACACCTCGTGCATGGGTGGAGTAGACAGAGTGGAACTGCTGCCCCACCCATGCTCTGTTGAGGAGAGATGTATGTTCCTTAATCAAATGTGTCTCGGATAAGCACAATATAGCGGGTTGGAAACTTCTGAGAGTTCTAAAAATAGCATACCTTTTTGTTTGCATCCCCTGTACCTCTTATGTTCCATGCCAGCACATTCACCTTAGCCATTCTTAAAGATCTGTTTATGATGCGTGCTCCACCTGTCCCTGGGACCTATTGCTACACCACTTTTTGCACAGCCTCTCTGTCTACATCTCTCCCCCCACCCCACCCAAACTAACTAAAAACCCAGTAAATAGCAACTTTAAAATACAACAAAACAACAGACATTGACAACATCGACATTTTCCACCCATAGTGGGGTCTGAGCGTTTCCCGTCCCTCTCCTTCTCATACCCCTTTAGGCAATATTTCAGATATCAGATGAGATCATTCTGGTCTTCTTTACTGCTTTACTGCATACTGATATGCAACCTCCGGTAGTAGAAATCCTTTCTCCGGGGCATTGCGACGTTCCTCTTGAATTTGTCTTCTATGCACATCAAGCCAGTCCATAACATCCTTAGGCATATCAAAGAAATGTGTCTCTCCCAGAGCCACCACCCGCAGCCGCGCAGGGTATAGCATGGAATAGGCAGCATTCACTTCTCTCACTCGGCGTTTCACCTCCATAAACTGTGCCCTCTTCTTCTGAACCTCCATTGAGAAGTCAGGATATATGGAGACTTTCCTCCCATCTATAGTTATTTCTTTTAGTTCCCTGGCTCTACGCAGAATAGTGTCCCTGTCTTTAAAGTAAAGGAGTAAGGAGTTTCGTCAGGATGGGTCTCGGTGGTGCCTCTGGTGGTAGAGGTCAAGCTGGAACTCTGTGAGTACGTTCAATAGCAACGAATGGTGATAGTATGTCAGGGCCGCAAATTTCCTTCAGCCTCGTCTCAAAGAAGTCTTCCACATTCCTACCCTTTGTCTTTTTTATAGATCATCCGTTTTAGACATGAGCGTTTGTGTGGCTGTAACAACTCTCTGCATATCTCTCAATACAGGAGGGAATTGATCTACCACCTTGCTGACCCTATCTTCCACCTCCTTCACCCTTTCATTTATCTTGTACATATCATGTCGTATCAGCACCGCTTCTTCTGTGAGGCAGCCGAGTTGCTTAGGCAGGTCATTTTTACAAACTGTGACTGCAACCAACACATCTCTAAGGGTGGGTTCAGCCCCAGAGTTGCTCACCTCTTCAGCATCTGCCTCCAGATTGGCAGTTTCCAGCCCTTTCACTGGTCGTTCCTCCAGCTATGCTGGCTCAGCCATCGCTTCCTCCTCAGGATCCGTGACCATCTTGGCCTCCTGTTGTGCCGATGCAAGCTCTTCCTGCAGCTCCTCGGCGTGTACCTCGGCCTGAGCCAGCAAGTCAGCAGGATTAGTATTTTGCCCCGGACCGTCTCTGGCAAAGACTTCCCGGTGCGCCGCAATGTCTGACAGCCTGTCTTTCGCGCGGCGGTCCACAGCCATGCTTCCAGCCATGTTTCTCCGTCCCACTTTGTCCTTGCGGGCGCCATGGAATAATGGGTCATTCGCTATCATTGGCGTGATGGCATAACTGTTGTGACACATTATCTAGCGGTAGTAACCTTTGACAGAAACATCTCTCAAACTGCTTCATCAAACCTACAAAGTTTCGCTTAGCAGTAGGGCTCATCGTTTCATTCAATTTCTTGCTATGGGAACAAGAATTTACATTGCTGTCAAACTGGCGAAAACCTACTCTTCATATCTCAGTTGTTGATTATAGCATGCTGATTATAGCCATATCAACTGACTCAATCTCATTAATAGTAATAATAATTCTTTTATTTATATAGTGCACACAGATTCCGAATTATGTTATATGAACACATTGAAGTGACAATATCTGATAAAATGGAGCATTAAAATAATATCTGGCAGTTCTGGCTTACCTACACAGCATCTCAGATCCTGAAAAGAGCCCTTAGACTCTTGCCTTAAAGAGAACGTGTCAGGTAAATTAACCCCAAAAACTAAATATATTTTCATAAACTGCCATTAAAAGCATTGCCTGCATCCCACATTGTCCCTCTACACGCTTGCAAAGTTAAACAATCAGGTATTAAAGCTGTAGGCAAATGAACTGAGGGTGCGGTCACACGTCACGTTTAATGTATGCATTTAAAAACCGCATTGCAACAGCTGAAGAGAGATTTATCTATGGGGATGTTTATGTGTCCACAAATCAACCCTTCCTTCCTTCCCCACTCTTCCCCTTGTCTCGTTCCCCTCCCCCTGTCTTTGTCCACTACCTTGTTCAGAGTGTATGATGTTTTATCTTTTGCTTTCATAATAACATTCATTCATTAATCTAGCCACCTGCATGGGGAACCTTTAGCTGTGACCCATTGTACAGCTTTTCATATTAATCTGCTACTCAATAAAATACTTAACAAAATACTTTGAACACTAAAAAAAAGTACAGTAATATTTGAAGTAAGTAGGACCTATCGTATTGGTAAAAAGTTAATAGAAAAGTTTGTCTGCACCTGCACAATAGCTAGTATCAGAGATGTGGGTCACTAATCGTTGTTTTCCTGTTATTTAAATAAGACCTGTCACCTGTAAAAACGGCACTAGGAGCTTCATACTAAAGTAAGCAGCTCCTAGTGGTACAACAGATGTAGCAGTGTTTCACTGCTAGCTTTATTGGAAACCTCCGATAACACTAGCAGACACTGCTGCGGGGTACAATAGGAACGACGAACCGTGCTGTAAGTGGTCGGGCATATTCATGAGGGGGCAGTCTGAGGCGCTGTTTCTCCCCCGGACCGCCCCACCCACTCCATAGGCCGGTGGTAACTGGCGAGCTTCATGCAGCACCTCCTAGTCCTGCCCCCTCATGAACACGATGGACCGCTTTGAGCACGGTCCAGAGTTCCTATTGTACAGCGCAGCTGTGTCTGCTAGTGTTATCGGAGGTTTCCGATAATGCTAGAAGTGTAACACTTCTACAACTGCTGTAGCACTAAGAGCTGCTTACTTTAGTAAGCTCCTAGTGCCTTTTTTATAGGTGACAGGTCTTATTTAACTGGTATTGCAGACCGCTGTTTTATTTAGCAACTGCATTCATTTTTGTGGAATGACTTTCTGCACAGTGACTGACCTGAGTGAAGTTGGCCCCCCCACCTTGTTCAAATCAAACAAAATTGGTGTCAAACATTTGTGCTACGTTTGTGCTGGTTTGTGCAGCAAAAATTTTCGTTTGTGGCGCTATCGTTTTTAAGATATTAATGAGAGTTTCCAGAGGTCATCAGAGGTCAACCAGCCCCCCCACATTGTCCAAACCAAACAAAACTGGTGCCTAACAATTCTGCTATGTTTGTGCTGGTTTGTGCTGCTCAAATTTTTGTTTGTGCTGCTTTTGTTTTGAATATATGAACAAAAAATGAAAGGTCAAAAGTTCAAGCAGCCCCCCACATTAACCAAATCCAACAAAACTGGTGTCAAACGTTAGTGCTACGTTTGTACTGGTTTGTGCAGCAAAAATTTTAGTTTGTGCTGCTATCATTTTTAATATATTCATACTTTTTTCCAGAGGTCATCAGAGTTCATTTCTTCCAAAGTACAATATGTTTGCTAGCTCCCCCTGGTGATCAAACTAGGGAAGTGTCACTAGGTTTGTTTTTTACCAGTTCATCCTAAACACCTTTAACCTATGTAAACACCTGAACACACCGTAAAAATGATAGCGGCACAAACGAAAATTTTTGCTGCACAAACCAGCACACACGTAGAACTAACGTTTGACACCAGTTTTGTTTGATTTGGTTAATGTGGGGGGGCTGCTTGAACTTTTGAACATTCATTTTTTGTTCATTTATTCAAAACAAAAGCAGCACAAACAAAAATTTGAGCAGCACCAACCAGCACAAACGTAGCGGAATTGTTAGGCACCAGTTTGGTTTGGTTTGGGCAATGTACGGGGGCAACTTCACTCAGGTCAGTGACTGCCCTGATTTCCATGTACTTCAGAGGTAAGATTCTGCTTGTACTTTGTTTCTTTTTTGTCATTGTGTAACAGATCCTAATTCATGTTCTTTGGTCACAATCCTGTGACAAGAAAGCTGACTGATTACATTTCTTACAGTGTCAGCATCACAAGACTGGAAAATATACTTGATGCATTTTTGCTTTAAAGATGTTATATTCTTTGGCTTCATTTAGAACAGCAAATTATAATGGCAGAACAAATAATACAATAAAACGATGGGGAAAAAAGTGTTCTGTTGCAATTATCTAGCTAATTCCCTGGAGGAAGGTGTATACAAACAGTGGATCCTCCTCTATTATTTCAGAAAAACTTAATTGATTATTTAATTGGTTTTCTAAGGTTACCGTATATTAATCCATCATGTCAGATTCTCTGAAAATCATGCCATGTGTTAGTTGTTTTTGTCACAGATCCATTCACTTCAATAGATGAATTCGGCCCAAATGTCCGATTTGTGATGCAGTAGTAGTACTTTTTCACAGATCATGGCCAGAACTGTCAAAAAACACATGAATATTAGCATTTGGCTTGATGCAACAGGCCCTTGAAACTGTAAAGAAAGCACAACCTCTTTGATATCCATAGTTTTATGTATTGGGACGTAATAAAAAAAGCATCTGATCCTTGGGCCCTTTACACACAAGTGGGTGTGATGCGTCCAACTTGCATCACACTCGCAGCGTGGGCTGCCTGGAACATCAGGCCCAAACACTTGACAACCAGAACTGAACTGATATGCTGAGTTCAGTTCTGGTTGCTCACCATTTGGGAAAGCCAGAACACGCTGCAAGTGCGATGCAAGTTGGCTAGTGGGTCTTAAAAGACTGTAAGAAGGGCATCTAATCTTTTTGATTAATTGATCTTCAGCAGTTGTGGCCACCTATATAAAATTATAAATTTTTCCAGTTTGCTTGTCTTAAGCATTCAGGCATGTGTTAAAGCATCCAGGAATGTGTTATAAGACCATTTCAAACTATTTAAAGTTCAACATTCTACAATGTGGAAAGTGATTCACAGATCTTAAACATTCAAGATCTTTAAGGGTTTTAAAGAGAAAGATTTTTGCTTTATAAGTAGGACATGGCAGCACAATTTTTGAAAAATTGTACCTTAGCAAACCACAATACTTCTAGAACAATGGACATTGCACATTGTAATGTATGAGGATGAAAATCCCCATACTGTAGTATGGCAGTATATGATAGGATCAGACAACCTAGGATTAAAGTACCCTAAGGAGTCTGAAAAATAGTAAAAATAAAAAAGTTAAAAAAATATATATATAATAAAAAAACAAAAAATTCTAATCACCCCCCTTTCCCTAGAACTGATATAAATATAAATAAACAGTAAAAATCACAAATACATTAGGCATCGCCGCATCCGAAAATGCCCAATCTATCAAAATATAAAAACTTTTTTTTTACTGTGTTTAACCCTGTAACAGAAAATAGCGCCCAAAGTCGAAAATGGCACTTTTTTGCCATTTTGAAAAATATTAAAAAATCAATAAAAAGTGATCAAGGTGGTCCTAAGATGCTAAAGATGATAGTATTCAAAACTTCATCACAAGTCGCAAAAAATATACCACCCACAGCTCCGTACACTGAAGTATAAAAAAGTTGTAAGCGCCAGAAGATGGCAAAATGAAAAAAAAAATTCTACACGAGCTTTTAATTCTTATAAATGTGTGAAAACATTATAAAACCTATACAAATTTGGTATCCCCGTGATCGCACCAACCCAAAGAATAAAGTACATGTCATTTGGGGCGCACGGTGAAAGCTGGAAATTCCAAGCCCACAAGAAAACGCCGTAAATGCGTACATTTTCTTCCCGCTTCCCAGTACACGCCATGGAATAATAAATACTGTCACTATGAGATGCAATTTGCTACGCAGAAAACAAGCCCTCACAGAGCTCTTTACATGTTAAAAAAAAGTTAGAGATTTTTGATTGTGGGGAGTGAAAAATAAAAATGAAAAAACAAAAAAGGGTGAAATCCCTTCTCCTGCCCGTTATATTTTGTATACGGCCCCTTCCACACTTGCGTTGCAGATCACGACAGAGTTTGATCAGGGTGCGATAAGGATTTGATCAGTGAAAAACTGACATTTTGCATCAGAGTGCAATCAGTTTTGAGTCAGAGTTTTTTCAGTGTCTCAGTTTTTCACGCACATTTTCAATGCAATTTCATTGCGTTTTTCATGCGCAGATAACGTGCGTGAAAAGGACTCAGGACTGAGCTCTATCTTTTCTATGGCAATTGATGCGTGAAAAACACATTGCACTTGCATGTGTCCCAGAGTGCGATGCGTTTTTGATGTATCTCCATAGACTTGTATGGTGCGTTTTTCATGCGCGTGACTTGCAAAAGTAGAGCATGCTGAGATTTAAACGCGCGTTTAAAAAAACGCGCGTGTGTGCGTGAGAAAAAATGCAGGTCTGAAAAAGCCCATTGATGACAATGGGTCAGAGTGCAATGCAAATTCTGCACGTCAAAAGCACGCGCAGAAAACACGCGTGAAAAACGCAAGTGTGAAAGGGGCCTACCTCCCCAATTTTCTAAATAGTCTGTTATTGCTGTTTGTAGAATATAGAAATGTAGAAATGTCTTTTTTTCTGCTACAGAAATGTATATATTGTTTTAAGGTAGAGTTTGAAAATGTTATAAATTGAATGTCCTTGTCAAGTAATAGGCATTTTATAGCTGCAGGCCTATCAGGTATCAGAATCGGAGACTGGGAACCCTGGGTACATGTTTATTTTTCAATTTTCTTTTGCTGTCAGTCATAAACTACACATGGGTATGTTCAAAAATAAAGGTTGAGGTGGCATTGTTTGATAAATATGTTGTACCTGTAAAGAAGTGTTTATAACAGCACCTCCCCTCTTTGATGTGAGTATAATCTTCACCAGAAACCTGTGTGCATGTAACAAATCATCTCCTCACGTGCCTTGATCTGCTTATTGTATATACATAGGCGGTAGTGATTTTACATCCAGCTTCCAGGCGTGTGTTTTCATCTGTTTTTAGTTCTTTCTGACACATGGTTTATCTACAGAACATCCCCCAGTGTGAAAGTTGATTGGTGGAGAGGAGGGTGGTACAGAGCTGTGATCTCGCCTGCCAGCGCCTCCTCAACCACACAATCTTGGTTCTGTTTCAAAGCAAACAGCAGTCAGTGCCGAGCACCTGTATTGCTTGTAGTATGTCAATAGAACTTGCACTTCCTTCCATTCATCCAGTGCGCTCCTTTTTAAGTATCATTGGCAGGCCTGTGGGTAAACAGTATCACTCAAGGATTTTCCAGATACAGTTTGTGCTATCTTGTGTATCATTAAATAGACATATTGTAGTGGTAAAAGGGGTTAAGCTGTGTAATAAACTAATTGGGGGAATTTATCATAAACTGGTGCTCTGTGTGCCGGTATATGGAATGCTTTCTGTGGCCATTACATCAGGAGGCTTAGATGGATTCAAAGGGGTACATCAGGAGCCTTTTGCAAAAACGTGTGAATGTTCAACGTGAACATTCACAGACTATAGAGAGTGCACAGGTGCAGGGCAGGAACGCTCTGGCCTCGCCCACCTTGGCGGTTTACAAGTAATTGCAATTCTTGCATACAAGTCCTGATAAATATTCCCTATTGTTTAGCTCTTCTGTTGTTTGCATATCGGCGCACTGTGTATAGTGCAGAGGCGCTCCCTGCACCTTTGACATGGGGAGTGCGACACACTTCTGTCTGACTTTGCATGATAAATTTTGCGCACGGTCCGACTGTGCATTGGAGCGCCCATTTCAATGAAGAAATTTGTGTCGTGTGAAGAAAAGTGCTGACTGAAAACTGGTGCAGGTTCCTTAGTAAATGTGCCCCATAGTCTGTGGTTAATAAAACATTATAGCCAAGGGCTGTATTTACACTGGTTTCATGGCTAAACAACTATTTTCAGCTAGTAAGATGTTTGGTAGTTCATTGATTTGGTAGATTGGGATGTAACCGTTTGGTATATGTAGTACATTTTATTTGGACTGAATGAGTGTCAGGCAGCTCTGATTTAACAGTGCCAGAGTAAACTTGAAGTAATAAGGACCAAAATGGGAGGATGTTGGGATTTTTTTTCTAGAAAGAAAAGAAGCAACATAGGGCATGTTAGTCAGTATCTGTGTCGTAAGGCTCCAAATGTGGAGTTTGATAATGAATTAAAATGCATTTTCCTGCAGAAAAGTTTTCAATTCCACTGTGTGAATATATTCCTACTGAGGAATAATACATTTCATATTTATTAGAAAACACTCAACAAAATTGTTATTTCATGTGGAAAAAATAGGTCAGAAGAGGCGACAGGTTCATGTTAAAAGTGAATCCTCCTTTCTGCCTACGCATCTTACATTGAGTTACACCCTGGTAATTGCAATAACTGTCTCCATAGTTTTCATTTTGGAATTCTCATTTTTGTGAACAGAATAAGCAGTGATGGACAGAATTATGAAGTGGAACTTTTCAGAAACTTGCAAATTTTGGCTGAAATGTACTCCAGTCCACCAGTTGCACATGAAAAACAAAGGAATAGGTCGCGTCTTTTCCATGTGCCAAAATGGAATCGCATACTGTACTTCAAGCTGTCTAACCCACTATAGTAAATCTAATCCTAATATTGGAGTCAGATACTTGTCTAATGATAAATCTGCTTCTAGACGTGTGTAAGGTACGTGCAGCGGTACTACGTATGAGGCCAGATGTTGAGTGCCTAGGGATCCATGCTATTGCCTTTCAAAGAGTGATGCCATGTTGCCTATCTTATGTACATTGACCTTGATGATAATACTACAATTCTCTTGCTAATGATGACATTAATAATAAGTAACAGAAACATGGTGGCAGCTTTTTAACTACAATTTGCCAAAGGTTATTTAAGGAGTTCAGTTCACTGAGGACAATGGACCTAGTAGAATTTACATTGTGTAATTGTATTAGTTCATCCTAATTTACTGTTGTAATTTATGGCTTCAAACGCTTACGGGTGAGTTACTAGAGCACCAGAAATGCCTAACTCAGCAGGTGCACCCTGCTTTCATGTCCCCATAATAAGCGGTTAATATTTGATATAGGCAGCGGGTAGCCACTAATGCCTAACTTGTAAATATTCCTGACTGGTATAATTGGTAACTGGTGTCCAGCTGTTCTTTGAGGTATCTGTGCCTTCAGAAATACTACAGAGAAACATGTGGCTCACCTTTTCTTCAACTCCTTCTTAGATCCCAGAAAATGTAATAAGATGTATTATATCCAAACTTAAAGGGTTTCCAGTCCTTTTATTAAGGACCTATCTGTATTGTAGGTTCATATTTGTGTATCTGTCATGAAGGGGAGATGATACTTGGCATATTCACTAAAAAAGCACTGATTAGTTTCTCATAAAGATGTATTTCCTTAGTCACTGTTCAGTGCGAACACATTCAACAACTTTTATTACCTCAAAAGTTGTACAACTTATAAGTCATGTGATAAATATATGTTTAGCATGGCAAGGAATACCACAAGAAACTTTAATAGACATACTAAGAACACAGTTACTTATCTATATAAAGTTAGCAAATGTACCTGAACCTCATGCCGATAGTGGACAAATGATTCAGATTTTGTTTACAGCTTCAAAGTAATAAATACCACTTGAAAAAGCTCTTATTGCAACTACTCATAAGTTAAGGAGATTCAGTAATTATTCTTCAACAATAAAGATCACATTCTAAGGCCTCATGCACACGATTGTGTTCTCACCTGGAATCCCAAGCGCAGCACACGGCCGGGTGGAGATGGGAGGGGGGAACAAGTGCTCCCCAACCTTCCCTTCTCCATAAAAAGGTGAGCGACCGTACTGTGACCCGTTGCCATAGACCTCAATGGGAGGCTGTGAATTTACAGCCAGTTCACCGGCCCACATACGATTATGTGCATGAGGCCTTGCAGTCTGCATTTTCACTTTTATTTTTTGTCTCAACTTGGATATAGCATTTTATTTGCGCAATCACTGTAGTTCTAATAAAGATTTCATATATTGATCAGGCTGGTTTTCTCTCAATGTTTTTGGTGGTTTAATACCATTTAATAAGGGCTATTCATTTTATTCCCTTTTATTTTATTTTACTGTGTATGTATCATATGTATATTGTTTCATAATCTTTTTATCTTAAAACTGTATGTTTTTTTTATGTGTGCACTGTACTTTGGTATATTACATTTTTAATAAGTCTCCACTTTTAGCCTTAAAGAACCTAAGTTTCTAAAGCCGCCATCTTGTGTAGGTGGGCAGGGTTTATGTGCTAAAGTTGTGGCTCAACTAGCGTAGGTGCACCCTGTGACATCACTTGAGAGTGGAAGTTTGCACAATAACATTACATGGGTATTTTCTGGGAAAAGACCTGTAAGGGCAGGTCAGTGTGGAGGGAAATAAAAATTACTTTTAAAAGCTACCCGGCTTCCTGTTAACATGACACTGTGTATATTTGTTCACGAGCATGGCTGGACCACAATGGTCACAGAAGCTGGAGCCGCTGCTTCTGTGCCAATATTTGGCCGTAGTAGTTGCATAACACTTAAAACCCGGACAGGATTGTCAACAGATGAAGCAAAAGTGACATCTCAGAAACAGGGATCCAGAGCAGGGTAAATAGCTTTTATTTCTGCCTCTTCAAGGCTGCAAGATCAGTTTCTGTAGTACATAGTTAATAGTACAGTAGAACAAGAAAAATGCTGATTGTATTAATGGAAGAATCTCCCTTACATCAGTGGAAACTGACGTCTACGAGAGGATACAGATGCTTGACTGGAAAATTGATTGGGAAAGATAAATGAAATCTTCAGATAATCTGTACATAAACATGACTCAGTTGCTGTTTTGAACGAATATTGAAGTACAAACACGGCTGGTTATAATTCCTGTTCAGCACAATAACTGCGTTATATTGGTCTAGGAAAAGAATGGCAGAAGTGATTGATCCTGTCAGGGAACAGATCTAGTGGTCAACATCTTAATCTGTATTTGCCTTTATCTCCATAAAGCTTAACTTTCTTTATTTGGAGGTTTAAAAAATGTATCAGCACATTGCAATATCAGGTTACTGAGAAAAGTATGATCTTGCATGTAAACAGAGCTTTTCACATGGTATAGCGATTTCTTAGAAAGTGAGCTAGGACTAAGTCTTGAAATACTATTGTTGTTCACAGAAAATGAAAGCCCAGGCATCAACTAAAAACTTCATTCTAACCAGAATACAGGCTGAGGATCCTACTCTTCCCCTTACGTAGGCCCAGATATAGGAAAACTGGTGCAGTTTTGCCTCACTAATGTGCACTTTGCAGCAGATAATCTAGTAGTGCCGCTGGCTCCTAGTAAATCTGCTCTGTTTTCAGGATGTGCTCACTTATTGTTTTGTTTCACTTTGCTACATGCTGTTTTGACAGAATTTTGGCGCAACTCAGTAATGTGTCGCAAACTCCAGCTAAGCAATACATGCCCCTTTAGATGCACAGTGTGTCGGACAAAGTGCAAGCGTGATACAAAGGTGTTGCAAACGCTTCATAACATGTGCAAACTTAGACAAGAAAAAACTGGCGCAAACCCAATAATATATCTGTGCTATTATCTATTTACTGCTTACTTTAGTCTTTACACATCGCTGCAGTTTTCTATGCAGGAGCAGGACCAGGTCAGAGACATCTGGAGACCCTAGGGCAGTGATGGCGAACCTATGGCACTGGTGCCAGAGGTGGCACTCAGAGCCCTTTCTGTGGGCACTCAGGCCAGATCCATTAAATCTTCCTGAAGCCCCAGGCAACTCATGAGATGCTGCGCTCAGCACTATTTTACAGCGACACTTGATTGACTGTTTGGAACTACTTGAAAAGTGAGAAGGTGTTAAAGGGAACCTACCACCACAAATCTACCTATAAAGGTAGATCGGGTGGTAGGTGGATCAAAGGGACGTGAGGATAGCCCTTTTAAGGGCTAATCCTCACGTCCCCACACTTCTTTAGTAACTTTTATTTGACTTTTATGGTAATTTTATTATGCGGCTACTGGGGCGTGAAGTAGCCGCATCTGAGGTTACACGAGGCGGCTACTCCACGCCCCGGTAGCCACTTTACCCCTCCTACTCACCATCTTCGGTGCTACATGCCCCTTTAGATGCACAGTGTGTCGGACAAAGTGCAAGCGTGATACAAAGGTGTTGCAAACGCTTCATAACATGTTCAAACTTAGACAAGAAAAAACTGGCGCAAACCCAATATATATGTAATATGTAATAAAATATATATGTGCTATTATCTATTTACTGCTTACTTTAGTCTTTACACATCGCTGCAGTTTTCTGTGCAGGAGCAGGACCAGGTCAGAGACATCTGGAGACCCTAGGGCAGTGATGGTGAACCTATGGCACTGGTGCCAGAGGTGGCACTCAGAGCCCTTTCTGTGGGCACTCAGGCCAGATCCAATAAATCTTCCTGAAGCCCCAGGCAACTCATGAGATGCTGCGCTCAGCACTATTTTACAGCGACACTTCATTGACTGTTTGGAACTACTTGAAAAGTGAGAAGGTGTTAAAGGGAACCTACCACCACAAATCTACCTATAAAGGTAGATCGGGTGGTAGGTGGATCAATGGGACGTGAGGATAGCCCTTTTAAGGGCTAATCCTCACGTCCCCGCACTTCTTTAGTAACTTTTATTTGACTTTTATGGTAATTTTATTATGCGGCTACTGGGGCGTGGAGTAGCCGCATCTGAGGTTACACGAGGCGGCTACTCCACGCCCCGGTAGCCACTTTACCCCTCCTACTCACCATCTTCGGTGCGCAGCTGCTCGTAGCTGCGCGCCCTCATCCGACGATCCTGCCGTCTGTGCATGCGCAGAACAGCAGGCCCGCGCCTGCGCGGTCACTGCTCCGAAGCCGTCCCATTGATCCACCTGATCTACCTTTACAGGTAGATTTCTGGTGGTAGGTGCCCTTTAAAAGAAGGGCATTATCTTTGGAGGTCTTCCTGCTGGACCCACCATTCTTCATAAACAGAGAGACCCTGGAGAGAAGCTATAATGATAGTCTGAATTTGCCCTCCTTCTTTCAACTGTATTGATGGCATCAGGTGGCCGATACAATTAAAGAAGTGGAAGAACAGGTAGCAATAAGTCACTGCTTAAAATGGCACATTGGCACATCAGGGTAAATAAGTGGGTTTTGGTTGTAGTTTGGGCACTCGGTCTCTAAAAGGTTCGCCAACACTGCCCTAGGGAGAAGCGGTTTATTACCCCTTCTCCACTTCTCACAGCATTGCGCTGAAGTAGCACATATAGATGCACTTTTGTATTTATGTCATGATGGGGACTTGCATCAGCTGTATCAATATTGTGCACGTTAGTTTTCTTAAGGGTTCAATATTTTTTTTACAACATGAAGTTACTGTGGTTTGTTTTTAAATGACAAAACACACTTTTGAGATTTGTGCGGCATGTACAACATACTGTTTGTATGTTTAATGAGAACAGTAGTACCCATAAAGCCCCTTATGGAGACTGCCAATTATGGCCACCTTGCAGGCTTGAGGAGACTTATATTTCAAGGTAGCAAAAAGATGCATTGTTTTTCTTGTTCTATTCTGGAAATCATATTTGCATATTTCCCAGTGTTCACAGTCACGGCACATGCATGTGACTGGTGAGTCTCTTTTAGGTGTGGATTTTGATACTGATGACCAACCCTCAGGATAGGTCATCAAACTGAATCATGTTGGTCAGAAACCAGGCTACAGTAAATCAAGTTAGTAACTATACAGTGTATGAAGCTGTATGCTTTATTTTTTGGCAGAGCATTAAAGGAAATCTACCATCAAAATCAAGCATGGTAAACCAGAGACACTCTTAGATCCAGACACTGTGACTGAGCTAATCTTCTTATATTTGTTATGCATTCCCTTCCTTCTAAAATTATGCTGAGTAGCCTAAAGCGCTACTGGGGTGGCCACAGAGCCCCTCCGTGCTGCAGCTTCACAGGCTGTTACAGGCTCACTCTCCCCCTCCATCAGTATTTCCCTCCTCCCTCTGTCTGATGTAATCTCACTGCAGCACAGGAAATCTCAGCACACAGTGGGAGGAGGAAAGTGCTCCTGCATGCTGTAACAGCCTTTGAATCTGCATCACAGAGGGGTTGTGGAATCCACTCCAGGAGACATTCATGCTTTATTTTGATGGCGGATTCCCTTTAAGATTATGCTTGTCCTCTGACATGTTACTTTTATAATATACTATTGTGGTATACCTGCAATTATGACATTGTTGGCTCTTGGTGCTTTTAAAGAAATGAAGTAAAAATAAAATGAACTATACTCTAAAGCTGACCATATGCATAGGTGATTTGGTGACTGAACACTTATTTGACAGCTATCATGTTGAGTAATGAATATGTCACTGCCAGACCAATGCCTCAAAATTCCATTATTCCACCATTTTTTTCCCATCTAGGGCCAGCTTCAGGTTGTAGAACAGTCATGATTCTTTTCATTACTGGTATTTGTTTCTAATTTTAGAATAACATCTGTTAATAGACAAAATAAAATCTGATTAACATTATGGGTTCTGTTGTGCTGATCTAAGTACAATGTGAATGTCTTTTATTCACTAATAAAAAAACTTCAACAGTCTTCAAGTACAGTATGTGGAATGGATGGCTGTGTAGGGTTGGTTATCAAGGAGTCCTCTTGCACTGTCCTCTGTTTACAGGTCTTATTAACTACCAAAGGTCGATCTAGAATTGTCTACTCTGTGCATATTTCTAAGTTAATAATTAAGACACTACATGGTCTAATAAGCCAAAAAGACTTACATTTGTTGCCAATACTGTTTGTGCCATACCCATTATCTAAGGGAAACATGGATTAATGTGCTTGGCATATGCTTCCATCTGTCTCTGCTGTGTCTCCTTTGGTCACAGTGTTGTTTTTAGGATCTTGTACAATGTGTTCATCTACTGCCTATTAAAGTAAAATCTATCTATAATATAAGCAACAGTGGAATTATGCCTTCATTTTAAATGACACACCATTTCATTACATGTTTATTATTTGCTTCTATCCATCCTTTTTCTACTTTTCTCCCACACTTACTTCTTAATTCCCATTCCTTTCTTCTTTTCTTCCTGTCTTACTTTACTTCTATTGTCTTGTGAATATGTGTTCCAAGTGATAAATGCAACATGTAAAGTGAATGTAAACAAAACATATGCTCGGTTTTACAGTTCCCATTATATTTCCCATTAAATGGGTTTGCACGTGAAAGAGAATTGCAGAGTGCAGACAAGAGAAGCTATTCATGAGAAGAATCCAACCACAGTCAAAAGATTTATGGCCTGTTCCAGGGGCAACCCAAATTGTAAACTCCAGGACTGATCGGGAGAAGTTGGAATTATATCTGTGAAATGCTGTATTTTTGTTATTAACAGTAAATTAGAGAATGTGTTATTTTGTTATCCTGGGTACATTTAAGAATCTTGTCTTCATGGGAATACCCCTTTAAATAAGTTGCAATCCCTCAACTTGGTCCATTATATAACATCCAAAGATATTTACAGCCTTGTCATGTGCTTAAAGAGGTTGTTCACTTTCAGAAAATAATTGATATTGTTTGTGTAATGAAAAGTAAACAATTTTTCATTATACTTTCTTTATCAATTCCTCATGGTTTTCTATATCTCTGCTTGCTGTCCTGCTATACAAAGATTTATCATTAGGCAGGATTTTGAGCAGTTGTTTATGCGTTAGACTGGCAGATTTCCAACAGTTGGTTGTATAGTCCGGTGTATGTGCAGTGTTAAATGTCTTCTGATGTGAGTATCAGCTGTGTGTGCTGTGTGGGAATAAACTAAACCAGTCGCACGTATGTTTAACATCTAGTCAATTTCTGCTTTTTTGCAATGTTTTTGCACAGAAATTTCTCAGATACCTCAAACATAAAATTGAGCAAAAACTTCAAAATTTAGCAAAATTAAATTTGCGTTCTTTCGGAAATTCTCAGTTAATAAATGTAGTGTTGCAAAGTGTTGCACACTGTGTTTTTTTTTTCCGCCAGCGTGGGACTTTAGAGTTGCGGTTTTTTCTTGCTAAAAAAAACACGCAGAAACGATGTTTGCGCAAAAAAAAAAGCTTTTCTGTTCACTTCTAGTGGATAGAAAACTATCCATGGTCATGTGAAGGCGCACATGTAACATCACATGAACATGGACAGACTTATATTTTATCTAGAAGCGTCCTATAGAAGGACAGCAAGAAGAGATGTAGAAAGCCATGAGGAATTGATACAGAAAGTTTATTGGAAAATTGTTTAACTTACAATAATTGTCATATAATATTTATAATATAAAAAATATTTATTTGCTGAAATGCCACAGTGGAAATACTGAAGTGGAAACTCAACAGTAAATGAAAATACTTTGCAACCTTAAGGCCCCATGCACACTGCTGTTGTTGGGCCGTATATACGGCAATAGGCGCCATGTGCGGGAAGGGGAGCACAACAAGTGCTCAGCATACTGTGCTGTGGTCGCTAAAAGATAGAGCATCCTCTCTCTTTGTCCGTAACAATGGCTGTGAGGCACTAATTCCTATGGAGAGGGGAGGGGTGAGCAGAACCTCTCCAGCGTGCTTGCTTTTTGTCTGTATGAAACATTTGCTCAATTCCAGAAAAGTTTTCATCTGTGATAACATATTTGAGCCATAGTAGGAATCGGACTGAGAGGTAGCAGGAACTTCCTAGGCCTGGCTGAACCCTATTAGAAATATATTAATGTCATCCTCACATTATTGTGCAATAATTCCTCCATCACTGGTATTTACATCAGCTTCACATAGTTGCTGTTGAACTGCCCTTGAGAGATTGCATCTGGCAGGAATGACTTTTCACCACATGAAATGCTATGAGCACAGCAGGAGAAAAGGAACAGAGAAACAAGACCCTTAAAGACATCTGGGCATCGAATGCTCAGCAGGCTGCAAACAGGCTGTTGTTGCAATACAGGAATGTAGTTCTTGTGAAATTCTCTACAAAATGCAAGATTATATGCTGTCCAGCATACTCTGCTAATAACACTAGTGCTCAGATATAAAAGGAATGCCATTATTTATGTATAATGTAATACTCAGTTTACATACTTAAATTTTTTTGCTTCTGTTCTCCAACACATTTGCTACTTTCATTTTCTTTAGTTGGATACAGAAACTGTGGCATTACTTCTTTAGGACAGCCTTTAGTCAGCATTAGGCCCTTGACTCGTAATAACAGCTGCTGGTATAGAATTTTCCAGCCGCATGTGGAACGCCAGAGCCTCTTTGTATATCTGGTGCAAATTTAGGGACAGGGATAACATCAAGTGCTGACGCACAATGTGATAGCGTTTGATAAATGCCCCAAATTCTGTTTGATAGAGTCAGTCATTGGTAAGTACAGTATAGTGTTCTTCATTAGCTAGCATCTATAATTCCGCTTAGTTTCTAATATCTGTAGTTCTGCTATCTGGGTTTCCGCTGAGTAAACAGTTAATTTCTCTTAACCACTGGAAAAAATCAAGTTTTCTAAACTCTGTATATTGTGCCAAATGTATCACTGCTAATAAGTATGATAGACTGTGGGATAGACTTGGTGCCAATTGATAGAACTATTAAATGCCCTTTCTTTCTCTTAACCCTGCTCAAGTCATGCTTACTTTACACCAATAAACTGGCACAGGCTGCTAATAAATCTGACCCGGGTTATAATGGAACAAAGTTGCAGTTTCCATATCTAGAGATATGATTAGCATCTTGCAAGTGTCAAAAATGGTCTAAAACACCTCTGCGCAATGGCAGTCGCCCTGAAATAATCGCAAATGCTTGCTTAATGCTAGCACTTGCGACTATTTTGCCCTCTCCGCCACCTTCAGGCCAGTGGGGTGTGAGGGGGGGGGGGCATGGGCGGCCGGTAGTGGGCCAGCGCAGGGCGTTACTGTCCCCGCGCCGGCACACTGCCTGGCATAGAATAAGCGCTGCACAGCCTCCGTCCCCGATACATCAAGAGGCAGAAGCCTCTTGATGTATCCCGCTGCGAATATGCAGCGATGGGGCCAGCACGAGCGCCAGCGTATGATGCCGCCCAGTATCTGTAAATATATTTGGGTTTTAGACACTGAGCACTAACAAGTTATTTTTTGAAATATTGATAATGACCTTCGCAAAATAAATATACATTTGGTGTATGTGTCCTGGCGTCCTAAACTGGGCTCATAATATCAAGCAGCAGGGTATCAGGACACACCTATATTATATCGTCTCCACACCCTCATAAATCTCATAGGCTGTTTTCATTCAGATGTTTGAACTCTGATTTGTTTGAGGGTCAGGAACTTGCAGTACACCCCATAGCTAAGTAAAATTCCAATATCAAGTCACTAGCCTTAGGAGGAAAAGACATGAAAGATACAATTTACATGAATTCTAGCACACAATTCAAGACACAGAACCTTACAATAGTGTATTTATGGCTTTACGTTTCTATAACCCTAATCAAAGTCTAACATTGACCCCTAAGCACAACATTCTGTAGAAATAGCACAATGCTGTCCTAGTCATCGCCCATCATCTCAGTCATGTGATGGAGAGGATTTCGGCATATGCTACTACACTGTCACGAATAAGCTTTAACCTTGCACTACACATTTATAAACAGCTGAAGTGCTGGAATAAAGCAAACACAAATGGGCAGATTGATCTGTTTAAGAAAGAAAACTGTTGTAATTTACGCCAGAAAACGCTTGAATGCAACATTTATTAATTACGGTAATCGATTAAACAATCATCTTTTAGACATTTTTACGACTAGTACGGTAAAAGGGGAAAATTCAACATCCAGCAGCAGACACATTAACTACTTTAATTTAGTCTAACTATATCAAGTCTGATACATTCTTGATAAATCTGCCCAAAAACGTACTAAATATTAATTTCACATCTTAGGCTGTTTCTATATACTGTATTAAAAGGAAACCTACCATGAGACTATGGTAACTATTAAGGTAGATCTAGTTGGTAGGTTGCTAGTAATGTGCTAAACCCTAATCTATATTTACCTAATCCTTAAATACTTTCTAAACTAAGATATCTAATATGCAAATTATCGGCAGAGGCTATTGGGGCTTGGAGTAGCGTCTCAAGGCAATAGGAGCAAAGGCTACTCCACGCCCCAGTAGCCTCTGCCGATAATTTGCATATTAGATAAAGTATTGCTAGTTTATAAAATATTCTAGGATTACAAAACACTAGGGCAGTGGTGGCGAACCTATGGCACGGGTGCCAGAAGTGGCACTCAGAGCCATTTCTGTGGGCACTCAGACCATTGCCTCAGGGCAAAATTCACCAAGTACGACCAAATCCACCAAAATCTTACTGCAGTCCCAGGCAACTTAAGAGATGCTGCTCTCAGCGCCATTTTAAAGTGACACTTCATTGGCTGTTAGGAACTACGGGAAAAGTGAGAAGGTGTTGACAGAACTGCAATATCTTTGGAGGTCTTCCTGCTGGAACCACCATTCATCCTCCACAGAGAGAGCCTGGAGAGAATCTATAAAAAGTCTGAAATTGTCCTTCTTTCAACTGTATTGGTGACCTCAAAGGAACAATACGATTGAAAGATGTGGAAGAACAGGTAGTAAGAAGTTACTGCTTAAAAAGCCAAGTTGGCACGTCACGGCAAAAAAGTGGATTTTGCTTGTAGTTTGGGCACTCTGTCTCCAAAAGGTTCGCCATCACTGCACTAGGGGGTTCACAGGGGAACAGACCTCACTTAATGATAGATTGTATATTGAAGTATTTAGTTGTTTTTTTTACAGCTGTCAACCTTGCTGTCGTTTGGGGGGGTCGATCAATTGTTATCAATGTGAACCCACGAGGGATATTAGATTACTTTAATGCTCCATTAATGGTGATTTTCACAAAGTTAGGGTGCATGAAAACATACTATTTCAGGTGCTTGATGAATATGGCATTATGAATGTTTTTTATATATCTAATGATGGTATTAAAGGTTACTTGTTGTCTTGTGTTGTTATGGCATTGATAGCTGAATCATGAGTTTCTTTTACAGCTCTGCAGTTAGTGTGCCATCTTCTGGTCAGGAGATGAATAGAGAGAACATGGTTTTGTAAATTGTGGACCAGATAAAAAAACCTTCCAGGATTTCTATCTTGTAACAGTCAGGTTTTTTTCCCCGCTTATATTGTTTTTCTTGAGAATCTCATGTTTCTCTGCAGATTCGCCATCCAGATTTCCCATCGAATGCGCCATTATGTGATGACAAGGTCAACGTCGAACAGGCCATCACGGACACCAGTACACCTACCATCACTCAGAAACTTCTTGCAGCTTCCTGTACGTTGTGCTGGGGGGAGTGTTGTGATAGGCACCTTACGTCTGACCATCATCCACAACAGGGAATGGGTAGGGAGGGACACACTCTCATCATACAGATACAAGAATCGTTACAGCGTATAACCATGTGAACTTGTCATGACAAAGTTTGCAGGTTACTAAGGCTTTTCACACCGTGTCTGATTGAAACGATCTATTACAATGTGTCGATTTGGACATTGGTAATAAATAGATGATGTGGAAATTCCCCATATTAGCCATAACTGGTACATGGTAGGATCACTTTAGACAACTAGGGTTATTAAAGTACGCCTGAAGTTAAATAATTAAAATTTGTTATTTAACAATAAATATAACAACATTATTTTTTTTGTCAAGGTGACACACCACCGAGT
Source organism: Engystomops pustulosus (assembly GCA_019512145.1). NCBI lineage: Eukaryota > Metazoa > Chordata > Amphibia > Anura > Leptodactylidae > Engystomops > Engystomops pustulosus. Next base: position 122,305,697 of record CM033643.1, read on the forward strand.
TCATGTCCGGTTTTTGGCAGAATGTGGACACGCAAGCTCAAGGTTGCCCATCACGGTGCTAAACCCTATATATTTTACCTAATCCGAAATACTTTCTAAACGAAGATATCTCATATGCAAATTATCGGCAGAGGCTATTGGGGCTTGGAGTAGCGTCTCAAGGCAAATAGGAGCAAAGGCTACTCCAGCCCCAGTAGCTCTCTGCGCGATAATTTGCATATAGATAAAGTATGCTTAGTGTTTTAAAATATTTCGAGGATTACAGAACACTAGGGGTTCACAGGGGGAACAACAGACCTTACTTAATTGATAGATTGTATTATTGAAGTAATTTAGTTGTTTGTTTTTTTACAGCTGTCAAACCTTGCTGTCGTAGATTGGGGTGTCATATCAATTGTTATCAATGTGAACCCACGAGGGGTATTTAGATTACTTTTTAATGCTCCATTAATGGTTGATTTTCACAAAGTTAGGATTGCATGAAACATACTATTTCAGTGCTATTACAATATAAGATAAAAATAAAATAGCGGCATTGTGATATGATTATGAATTGTTGCGTATTATCATCTAATGATGGTATTAAAGGTATTGTTGTCTTGTGTTGTTATGGCATTGATAGCTGAATCATGAGTTTCTTTTACAGCTCTGCCAGTTAGTGTGCCATCTTCTGGTCAGGAGATGAATAGAGAGTACATGGTTTTGTAAATTGTGGACCAGATATAAAAAAAACCTTCCAGATTTTCTATCTTGTAACAGTCAGGTTTTTTTCCACGCTTATATTGTTTTTCTTGAGAATCCTTCATGTTTCTCTGCAGATTCGCCTATTCCAGATTTTCCATATAATGCACCATTTATGACAGGTCACCGCTACAGCCCATCACTGGACTCGGTGGTAACCCCTACATCCACAGCACATTAATGATTGACCCCATTTAGGTCCGTGTTACGGTCACCATAAAGACCAATACACCAATCTGGGATCTTTATAGTTAAACTGTACAACCACTTTAAAATTTGCAAAATGCAGTGTTTCCCTGGCCTTCATATAAGACAAGGGATTATCATGGTGAATGAAATAGCCCATCTTAATGTCTTAACAACCAGGCCTTTTTGTTTTTGCATTTCCATTTTTCACTCCCCACCTTCAAAAATCTATAACTTTTTTTATTTTTCCATGTAAAGATCTGTGTGAGGGCTTGTTTCCTGAGTAACTTACTGCAATTCAGAGTAACGGGTTATAATGTTACATGCCCTGTACTGGAAAGCAGAAAAAAAATACAAATGCAGTGAAATTAATTGAAAAATAAATTTGTGCCATTTTCTTGCGGGCTTGGTTTTTACAGCTTTCATTGTGCGCCCCAAATGACATGTCTATTATATTCTTTGGATTCAATCAAGGGCATACTAAATTTTTATAGGTTTTATAATGTTTTCATACATTTTTCATTTCATTTTTCTTCATTTTGCCATCTTCTGGCACTAATAACTTTTTAATACTTCAGTGACCGAAGCTGTGGTATGGTGTTATTTTTTGCAAGATAAGATGATGTTTTTAATGCTACCATTTTGAGGACTGTACAGCCTTTTAATCACTTGCATTTTGTATATGTTGCAAAATGGCAATGAAGTGGCATTTTCGACTTTGGGCGTTATTGTTTTGTGACAGGCTATAACCATTATTATATTTTGATAGATCGGACATTTTGGGACATAGCGTTACCTTGTTAGGTATCATGTGTCTCAAAATGTTTATGATATTTACTGTTTATTTATTTTTATATCAGATCTAGGGAAAAAAATAAAAGTTAGAATTTGTTGGGGTTTTTTTAAAAACTTTTTTATTTTCAGACTTTAACCTTAGGTTGTGTGATTGATCCACCTACCATCACTCCAGAACTCTCATGCAGCTCCTGTAGTTGTGCTGGGGGGAGTTGTTGTGATAGGCACCTTACGTCTGAATATCCACAACAGGGATGTAGGGAGGACAACCACTCTCACATACATATACAAGAATCGTTACAGCGTATAACATGTGAACTGTCATGACAAAGTTTGCAGGTTACTAAGCTTTTCACACCGTGTCTGATTGAAACGATTATTACAATGTGTCGATTTGGACATTTGTAATAAATAGATGATGTTGGAAATCACCCATATAGGCCATATTGGTAATGGTAGGATCCTTAGACAATAGGGTAATTAAAGTACCCTAGAAGTTTAAATAATATAAAATTTGTTATTTAACAATATAATATACAAATAGTTGTTTTTTTGTCAGGTGACACACCACCGGTTCTGTCCGGTTTTTGGCGAATTGTGACAGCGCAAGCTCAAAAGGTTGCCCATCACGGTGCTAAACCCTATATATTTTACCTAATCGTGAAATACTTTCTAAACGAAGATATCTATATGCAAATTATCGCAGAGGGCTATTGGGTGGCTTGGAAGTAGCGTCTCAGCAAATAGGAGCCAAAAGGCTACTCCAGCCCCAGTAGCTCTCTGCGCGATAATTTGCATATAGATAAAGTATGCTTAGTGTTTTAAAATATTTCGAGGATTACAGAACACTAGGGGTTCACAGGGGGAACAACAGACCTTACTTAATGATAGATTGTATTATTGAAGTAATTAGTTGTTGTTTTTTAAATGCTGTCAACCTTGCTGTCGTAGATTGGGGGTGGTTGTCATATCAATTGTTATCAATGTGAACCCACGAGGGGTATTTAGAATTATTTGTAATGCTCATTAATGGTTGATTTCACAAAAGTTAGGATTGCTGAAACCATACTATTCAGTGCTTCATTACAATATAAGAATAAAAATAAAAATAGCGGCACTTGTGATATGATTATGAATTGTTGCGTATTTCATCTAATGATGGTATTAAAGGTATTGTTGTCTTTGTGTTGTTATGGCATTGATAGCTGAATCATGAGTTCTTTTACAGCTCTGCCAGTTAGTTGTGCCATCTCTGGTCAGGAGATGAATAGAGAGAACATGGTTTGTAAATGTGGACCAGATACAAAAAAAAAAACTTCCAGGATTTCTATCTTGTAACAGTCCGGTTTTTTTCCACGCTTATATGTTTTTCTTGAGAATCCTTCAGTTTCTCGCAGATCGCCCTATTCCAGATTTTCCATATAATGCACCATTTATGACAGGTCACCGTACAGCCCTCACTGGACTCGGTGGTGGTAACCACTACATCCACAGCAGCATTATGATGACCCCATTTAGGTCCGTGTTACCGGTCACCATAAAGACACAATACACCAATCTGGATCTTATAGGTTAAACTGTACAACCACTTTTAAAATTTGCAAATGCAGTGGTTTCCCTGGCCTTCAATAAGAAAGGGATTATCATGGTGAAGAAATAGCCCCATCTTAATGTCTTAACAACCAAGGCCTTTTTTGTTTTGCATTTCCATTTTCACTCCCCACCTTCAAAAATCTATAACTTTTTTATTTTTCCATGTAAGATCTGTGTGAGGGCTTTTTCTGAGTAACTTACTGCAATCAGAGTAACGGGTTTAATATTACATGCCCTGTACTGGAAAGCAGAAAAAAAAAAATACAAATGCAGTTGAAATTAATTGAAAAATAAATTTGTGCCATTTTCTTGCGGGCTTGGTTTTTACAGCTTTCATTGTGCGCCCAAAGACGTCTATTATATTCTTTGGATTCAATCAAGGCATACTAAAATTTATAGGTTTTATAAGTTTTCATACATTTACAAAACCTCCTGTAAAAATTCTTCATTTTGCCATATTCTGACAATAAACTTTCATACTTCAGTGACCGAAGCTGTGGTATGGTGTTATTTTTGCAAGATAAGATGATGTTTTTAATGCTCCATTTTGGGACTGTACAGCCTTTTTATCACTGCATTTTGGTATGTTGCAAAATGGCAATGAAGGGATTTTGAGCTTTGGGCGTTATTGTTTTGGGACAGGCTATAACCATTATTATATTTTGATAGATCGGACATTTTGGGACATAGCGGTTACCTTGTTGGTATCATGTGTCTCAAAATGTTTTTGATTTTTACTGTTTTATTATGTTTAATCAGATCTAGGGGAAAAAAAAAAAGTTAGAATAGTTAGATTTGTTGGGGTTTTTTTTAAAAAAAACTTTTTTATTTTCAGACTTTAACCTTAGGTTGTGTGATTGATCCTACCATATACTGCCATACTACAGGCCCCCGGATCTTGCTTGTAGCTTGCAGAGTAAGACTGTGCACGCTGCTTGCTGGCAGGAAGTGTCTGTGATTGTCTCTGTGTGAGCTCATCTTGTAATGCAGTGGCTCACTGCAGATCACACTGCATCAAGCAGATAGGAGAAGCAATTCATGAGAAGAATCTGTCCTGCCCAACCACAAAAATCTGAAGATTTATGGTGAGACCCCAGGGCAACCGAAATTTGTACACACCAGGTCTGATAGAGACAGGTGGAAATTATAACTGAGAAATATATTTGTTAATAACATTGAGTAAGAGAATGTGTGTAATTTTGGTACAATCCTTTTTATAGAAAATAAGATGGCAATTCCCCAAGTTACCAATGACCATAACCATTCATTGCATGACCTGGACTCTCCATATAGGAACAGTATAATTTACAGTTCAAAACAACATAGGGGGTGCTCAATCCCCCCAAAAAACTTCCAATTCGTAGGCAGTGGAAATAAGTTGGAAGGGTGCTCACCCAATTACAGTTGTGTTATTCTAAAGACGCATTCCTTTATTGATGAAAAAACATTACATACCAGGGGAGAGGGAGTGATGCAAACAGTGCATGATTCAAGCAACTGCCTCACGCTCTCGGCGCGTCTTCCGGCTTGTTATTTTGTTATCATGAGTATATTTAAGAATCTTGTCTTCGTGGGAATACCCTTGTAAGTGCTGCTGGCAGCTCACTGTGAGAGGATACTGATTCGTAAAGAACATGGTGGAGATTCATATGTTTACTGCTTTTAAGAAAAAGTCTGTTTTTTTCATTCACATTTCACTTTGGTAGTGATCACCACAAGGGCAGCATTCTTTTCGCCTCTTGGCAGTCATTTCAGTCACCAGAGCAGGAAGTGTATTGGGCACCCTTTAGGCTACAATCATACATTCCAGTAGAACAGCATGACCGGAAAACAAAATTGCATGTGATCAATAAACATGTTACTTTTTTAATTGACATTTTTATTGCAGAAGTTAGTAGAATTGTACACAGTTTCTAGCTTGCCCCGTATCACTGTTACCATATAATTTGTTCATTTTTTTAATTTGTTTCTATTCCACAGCATGGGTGAGCTCCTTATCAATGGGAATGATATTCTTTTGTTCCCCTGTGGTCAGCATATTTACAGACATGTTTGGGTGTCGAAAAACTGCAGTTGTTGGTGCTGGAGTGGGTATCATCGGCCTTCTTTCAAGTTCTTTTGTCAGGTAAGATCTAGACACCTATTTTAATAAGTATTGAAGTTATTTTAAAAAAAACAGAGCACACCCTCCCATTCCAGTGCTTAATTTATGTTCCTGCACTTCTATTTTTCTGTGATATAAGAGAAGGTCACCTCTGCAGCCAATCACATGCCAACTTTTGCAGCTTGTAACTGTGAGACCAGTCTGTGTTGTCATGTGTGTAGAGGTTAATGTTGAGGGCTGTGACTTACCCTTGAAGAAATCACAGCAGAATAGAAACTGCATCAAATGGAACCTGGTTGCTGGTGCGGGAACAGAGGGGTCAGAGGGGTGCATACCCCCTCTGGCAGGATCCACTCTTCCTCTTACTCTTTATGCCCTAGTTTTCATGAAAAAAAAAAAGTGTTTAATTATGCAAATGAGCCTCCAGGCTCAATTAAGAGCTATGGAGCCTGGAGCCCCCCAGCTTTATTTGCATAATTGTAAAAGCTTTTTTTTTGTTAAAACAAGGGCCAGAGGGGGGACACACAAGCATGTAAGTGTGCTGATTTGCAATACCTGATTTGGTGATAGATGACCTTTAAGTTAACCCCTTCTCACACCCCGATGTAACTCTACATCACAGGATGCAGGTAGTTCAGATGCTGCAGGATCCCACCAGTATGCGATAGTTGGGATCCCACTGTAACTACCTATAGACGCTGCAGTCATGGTGACCGTGGCGCTTATGGGGCATTACCAAGGCAGGGCACGGAGGTGCCGATTTTTGCTATGGCAGTCTAAATGTACAATCTAATAGTGCTTCTGCCAGGCTATGCAATACATTAGTATTGCAGTATATTACAATGAACAAGTGATCCCACCCTGGGACAAAATAAAGCAGTCAAAAAAAAACTTAAAAAAAAAGTGCAAATAAAATATTTTAAAAAAAAGATAAAAGTCCCCTGATGCACTATCCCGTATAAAAATCAAATAAAACATAAGTACCGTATTTTCTGGGCCATTAGGCGCACCGGACTATAAGGCGCATTAGTAGAAAACGCCTTATATATGGAAAAGTTCCATATATAAGGCACACCGGACTATAAGGCGCAGGGTGGCCGGGGGCGTAGCGGAGGTCCGGGGGCGTGGCAGAAAACGGAGTGGAGGTGAGAGCGGCAAGAGGTGAGCGGTCTCCAGGGAAGGGGGTCCGTTCAGGTGGAGGAGGGCAGCGGACCCTACTTACATAGATCCCCGCTACCAGAGACAGCAGATCTCCAGCGGGAACTGCAGACCGACGCAGCAAAAGTTGTTCGTGCCGCGTGGTCTGCAGTTCCCGCTGGAGATCTGTCTCCGGTAGCGGGGACCTACGTAAGTAGGGTCTGCTGCCCTCCTCCATACATAGGGCGCACCGGACTATAAGGAGCACTTTGGATTTCTAAGGAAATCCTAGGCTTTTATGTGCGCCTTATAGTCCGGAAAATACGGTAAGTGAAGATCACCTAAAAACACTACATATTGAGCATCACCACATCTACAACAACACTTACAAAATAAAATTGGCACTGAACCTGTTTGGAGGATGCCGAAAAAAAAAAATTCACATAAAAAGTGATTAAAAAGTAACATTAACCCCCGCATGAAACCAAGAAAAATTACAGCTTATCCAGCGAAAAACATACCCTAAAACAGCTTTGTAAACAAAAAATAAAAATGTTATACCCATTAATACATGGTGATGCAAAACCGAGAACATTTCTCACAAAATGAGTTCTATATTCCGCCAAACAAGTTGAGCATAAAAAAAGCTATATAAAAATGGGATATCGGTGTAATCATGGTGACCCATAGAATAAAGACTTTTTTTTAACCACCACCAAGAAACAGTTAATAAAATGTCATTATTAGCTATTGACCCTCCCCCCCCCTATATGATGTACCTGAAAAGTGGATGTCATCCACAAAAAAAATAATCCCCTTTATGTCCAAATTACAACAAAATAAACATTGTATAGCCTGTAAAATGTGACAAAGCAAATCTGCTATGAATTACTCCTCCATTTTGTTTTAACCCCTGTGAAACATCTAAAGGGTTAAAAAACTTCTTAAAGTAGATATTTCATACATTCAGGGGTGTAGTTTCGAAAATGGCATACTTTATGGGGTTTTACTGTTATTTAGGCCTCTCAAAGTCACTTAAAGCTGAGGAGGTGCCTCTGAAAAAGTGTTTTGGTGATTTTCATAAAAATGAGAAAAATTGCACCCAAAATTCTGAACCTCCTAACAACCTACACAAAAGAGGATGTATAAAAAGCCACATTGACATTCAGACATTTGGGAAATGTTAGTTATGAGGTTATTTGGGTTCTATCTCTATCTGCCTGACAAGCAAAAAAATGTTAAACTTAAATAAAAATAAAAACTTAAATAAAATTTCTGTTTTTTATAATACATTACTATTATTTTGAAATACAATGTGTGACAAGAAAACAATCTAAATATCCCCTGTATACATTAAAGTGTGAGGAAGTGATAACCTCTCTAATGGCACAGAGCAGATTCAAAGCATCAGGCTTGGTCCTAAAGCTCTAAAATGGCTTAGTCCTGAAGGGGTTAAGTCTCTCCAACAATTCTAAACAATTTTGAAGGGGAGCCTTTTAGGTGTCTTTTTTTACCCTACTCAGGTTCCAGCACCAGGTAATGACCTATTATGATGCCTTTCTCTAAGATGTATACTGCTAAGAAGTCGAGTTATAAGCCTTTAAAACCTTATGGAAATTTACTGTGTATTTTCCTCTGTGCAGTTGTTTCTATCGCTGTTAATGGTAGCTTGGCTTCTTAATAGACCAAACCAGGTGAATATATGACTAACTTTATTATGTTATATTTTTGTCTGTATTTAATTTCTCATTCTTTTTTATAGGAGCCTGGAACCTCTTTATTTTACTTATGGGATTTTATTTGCCTGTGGCTGCTCATTTGCTTACCAACCATCGTTGGTTATTTTGGGACACTACTTTAAAAAACGCTTGGGTCTTGTAAATGGTATCGTCACGGCAGGCAGCAGTCTGTTTACTGTGTCCCTACCCTTTCTACTCAGCTTTTTACTTGACGGAATAGGACTTTATAATACCCTTCGTGTATTATGTATCTTCATGTTTATACTTTTTTTGGCTGGATTCACCTACAAGCCACTATTGCCTAGGAGCAGCAACAGGCGTAAAAAGATCTTAAACTTCTCCATCTTCAAATACAAGACTTATTGCATTTGGGCATTTGGGATCCCTGCAGCCCTTTTTGGCTATTTTGTGCCATATGTCCATTTGGTAAGTTATGGCCTTTACAACAGGTTTGTGCCCAGGAAACTTAGCTGCAAAACACCTGATGATTTGCTCTAACTCTACCTGGTTGCTGTTTATAAACTTAGTAGTGAATAACATATTGGTGATCATAAACAGCTTTTAGAGCAAAAACATATTTCTTGTTGATAGACACTTATTATATTGTTCCTTTTGTTGTAAATGTTGGGCGCGGTATAATCTGAAAGCTAAATACTATTTGTCTATTGAATGCAATGAAGAATCCTAACAATTAAGTGATTATGAGATTATCTGAGCATATTCAGAGTTTGACCATTTATTTGTTATTTCGATATTTACTCCACAGATGAAACATGTTAGGGAGCTTTTGGGACCTGAGGTCAAGGAAGAAGTGTTGTTGCTGTGTATTGGTGTTACATCTGGCGTCGGGAGGCTTGTTTTCGGCAGAGTCGCAGATTACATTCCAGGTGTCAAGAAAGTCTATTTACAGGTCAGTCCTACTTAATGGGTTGTCCGGGCTTTAAAAAAAAAAATATCCGGCCTGCAAGGGCTGTAGAAACAAAACAACGTATCCTTATCTCCTCCGTCATTCCTGTTGTTGCATGCCACCATCCGTCAGTGCTGTACCCTGTTTGACTACTTCCGATCTCCTGATACAGCATTGAATGTAATGCTGTATCCAGCACCCGGCAGTGGACGGATGTGTGTGCCAAACTCTGTAGACAAACAGGAGCACATGACTGACGGACAGCAGCACAGGACAACAGGAGCGACCAATGAGATAAGGATAAGTTTGTTTTTTTACAGCCCAGGCCGGATGTATAGTTTTTAAAGCCTGGACAACCCGTTTAATGTTAAAAACTTAAAAAGTTTCTATCTTAAAACATACATGTGGTTCTTGTGCTTATGCAAGCTTTATTTACAGGGGTTGTCTATTGCTAAGTACCTAACATCTTTCCTGATATGTCTTAGTAAATACTTATATTCCTTAGAATATAGCAATTTTGGTTCACTATTTCTTAGAACTCATACACGGACAACTGGGTGTTATTATTCCAGTGGTCTTTACCAGTTATCCATTTATTTATAGGTTTCTGGTAATGACCATCGTTCATGAAGGGGGTTAAGAAAAAATAACATATTTTACATATTGCAATGTTATCCTTATGATTAATAGACTAGTAGAATTCTTATACTATTTGATTTTTTTTTTTCCTGCAGGTGGTATCTTTTTTCTTCATTGGACTGATGTCTATGATGATTCCATTGTGCCACAATTTTGGTGGTTTGATTGCTGTCTGTCTATTCATGGGCCTGTTTGATGGCTGTTTCATTTGTATTATGGCTCCCATTGCATTTGAGCTTGTTGGGCCAGAGAATGTATCTCAAGCCATTGGATTTTTGCTTGGATTTATGTCAATTCCTATGACTGTTGGACCTCCTGTTGCAGGTAAATCTAAATATTTTGTCATTAATAGTTGCATCATGTTAGTACATTTACCCCTTATCACTCTATTATATAAATGTATTTTTCTGGATAATAGTACACACATTACAATAAAATGGTTAGTAACTTTAGTGGTCTAATCTGCTGCCTACCTTTTGAGTCCATTTTGCCTGTTTCCAATCTCCTGTTTCAGGAACTTTGGAGGACATTCACATTGCTGTATGGATGTAGCTAAAGTTTTACCATAAACCCCTGTCATTTTTCATCAGAGTTCAATCAGATTTCAGCAGAGTTTGTTCAGTGTCTCTTTTTTTGGCGTTATCAATGTATTTTTTACGTGCAGACAACACATGTGAAAAAGACTTATGACTGAGGTCTATCTTTTCTATGGCAATTGATAAGTGAAAAACGCATTGCACTTGCAATAAGTTTTTTTTTATCTCCATAGACTTGTATGGTGAGTTTTTATAGACATGACTTGCAAAAGTAAAGCATGCTGAGCAAGCGTAAAAAAAACTTGGGTGTGCACGTGCAAAAGAAATGCAAATGTGTCAAAACACATTGAATACAATGGGTCAGAGTGTAATTCAAGTTCTGCATGTCAAATACACGAGCAGAACAAACATTTGAAGGGGGCCTTAAGCCTTGAGTTTTTCTATGTTCTTCATGATGAGGGTATTTTATCATGGATATACATATTTTTGTGCAAGTAAAATAGCAGTATCAACAGCATTAGGCGGATGTTATATTTAGCCAGGTTTAGCCTCTGCAGCTGGCCTGACCGGAAAGAACTCTGATAAGGGCTGTTTCACTTTATAGATGCTACTTCTGCATAATGATAAGATAATGAAGACAGAACTGCTGTACAAAAAGAACTGTATTTAGCACTAAATAGCATCAATGGTAAAAGTATTGCTCTCAGAAGAATGACAAACAAAAAGAGCCTTAAGGGTGGAAACAATTGTCTGCCAAAGAAATCGATATTTACAAATCTTAAGGCCTCTTCAAATCTGTTTTTTTTTTTTGCATCAGTTAGGGTGCATTACGGTACAGCCCCCCCCTATAATAGCCCCATCCAACATGTTTCTTCTGGTGTGTCTGTACTGTATAGCCCCCGCAGCCATCAGGACACCACGTTAGGTGGCGAAACATGCCAAGGGGCCTATTATAGGTTTTAATCCTGCCAGGTTGTGACTGTCTACCCCAGCATGTTACTACACCTTGGTGTCTGTCAGTGTGTGAATGGGATGTGTTTTGGAATGCTTTAAACATAAAGGGGGAGATTTATCAGAAGTGTCTGAGAGCAGAACTGTTTTAGTTGCTCATCACAACTAATCAGAGCTCAGCTTTCATTTTCCTACAGCTGTTTATAAAATGAAAGCTGAGCTCTGATTGGTTGCCTTGGGCAACTAGAACAGTTCTGCTCTCAGACACTTCTGATAAATCTCCCCCAAAGTGTGTGTGAGATTCCCTGGCCTCCTCCAAACTGGGGGAGCGTCAGGAGCTAATCCCTAATAGGCGCCTGCACATTGAGTACTGAGAAATATCTCTAATATGCCTCTCATTAGTCTAAGCACACAGTGACCACTAAAAAAATTAAAGAGGCTTAAGTCAGTAACATGATCTGATGATTTTAATCCTAATAATATGGTAGAAAACATTGTTTTAACAAATAATCAATAAAGGTTACATTTTAGTGACCAAAGGGTTATAAGTGTCTGCTCAGCTGCTGATTTTCCATAGTGGTCACATGCTACACATGCATATGATACACTGCTGGGGTAGTATATTCTTTTAACACTATGAACTGTATACATTTTTATTTAGAGGAATGACTGCGCAATGTTGAAAATGCAACTGTGCTGAATTATTATACATAAGATATGGGCTAACACATTCAATAATTTCTATGTCTTCCAGGGCTGTTGCGTGACAAACTTGGTTCTTACGATGTAGCCTTTTATTTAGCGGGTATACCCCCCATCATTGGAGGAATTATCCTTTGTCTTATCCCCTGGATGCATGAAAGGACTTTAAAGAGGAAGGAAAAGGCACTGGATAAAGAGGTTGAAGAGAAAATTATGGATAACACTGCAAGTGCATTGACACATGTTGGCACAGCAGAGGATTATAAAAAGGAAGATGTCTCCATCATTTAATTTACAAAAACTAATTTTGTATGACTTTTGTATAACAGTGACTGAATTTTGTAACAGGTGCTATAAAACCAAAGCTACATAATCACTCTTCCATATATAACAAAACTTGCCACATCAGATTCCTTAAAGGGGGAATTGAACATCTGATACAAAAACCCATAATGCTATAAACAAATTAATACAACAGACTCAATATTATTAATCACAAAATGGAGCTTAAGTAGTTTGCTTTAATGATTCACAAAATTTGATGGGCTTTCCAAATGAGGCCACCACAAGATACTACAACTCCCATGACCATTCAGTAACAGCTCCTCCCTCTTATGCTCTTTTCCTAGTGATGACGTAACAACCTGTTTTGTTCTATTACCATAGTAATGATGTGTAACTGCACTGCAAGCAACCGACTACAGACGAAAATAGTGACGATCACATGACCTGCCCAGGCAACTGCAGGACATGTGGTGTGAACGTGCGACCAGCGGCCACCTTCTGTCCTTTGTCTCTTCCACAGGGACAAAATCAATGGACTGATTAAATGGCCAGTAGCATTGTAATTCTTCTTAATAGTCAATGTGTACATTTTTCTGCTAAGTAGAGCAAAATTTTAAATAACAATAATTTCATAATTAGCTTATATTTTAATGACCAATTTGAATATGAATTATGCTTATTCCTTGGATACCCATTTTATTCAAGCCTTTTTCTTGTTGAGTGAATCTATGATCCACTGTATGGGTATCATACCAAGACTTTGGAGCAGCGTAATGATTGCCACACAATAATAATACATATTCACAACTAGCTTTACAGCAGGGCAAATGTTTTTATGATATCTGTTCTACTGCTATCAAGTCTTAGTTGACTGCACATTTTTCATGTCTTATTTTTTGTAGGCTCCTGAAGCTATATTATGATAGAGGTTTTTTTTAATCAAATGATTGTAGTATTTTTATACGTTACTGCAGTCTCAGTTTAGAATTTTACAATTACCTTAAACTACTTTAACGACAGCAAGGTAGGATCAGCTATACAACAACTTATCATGGACACATTGACGTACACCCTCAATAATGTGGATAACACAAATATTCTACATGTGTCCCAGGCCTTTGAGTTTCTTTCCAGGTTTAGTGATATATGCCTCATTTACCAATGTGCAACTCAGTGTTTGCTGTATATGCACTTTATAACTTAATTTTTATATGGTAGCCACCCATGAGTAATGTATTTAAAGATCCAAAGACTTTGCATTTCGTGTCATTCTAGTTGTAGGTTTCTCCATGAATATATGTGCCTTATAGACCTTATGATCTACTTTGAAAGATATACCTAAGTGTTGCTTAACCAGGGGTGTTTACTTCAGAAATGCAGAGCTGGAGGTGCAGAGTAAAGACATATTTGCAGTAAAACCTATATGCTATGCCTAGTGCAGAGCTTGAGGGGACAAAGCTGAACAAGAAATCATTGAATGGTGTTCCTTGGATACCAGTGTGTGTATTTGCCTGAAGTGTTCTTCTCAAGGAAACCAAAAGAAAATAAATGTGCCAAAGATTTTTTTTAGAAAGAGCTAAATCTACTATAGTATTACCTTTAGTAATGAACTTTTTGTAGTTTGTGTGACGTTATTGTACTGTTTATATAAAAAAAAGTAATATGTTAATAAGTCACTAATGCTGGAAAATATGCGTGCCTCAGAGTAAGGGCTCATGCACATGATAGTTATTCAAGGACATGTGCTGTCCGTTGTTTGAATGGCTTGTACCCATGTATTTCTAAGGGCTCTTTTATACAACATCTGCGCCTGAGCAGACCTCATGTGCCAAGGATATACGCGTGCTGGGACATTGGTCTGTTATTTGGGGCCCTTAGATACACAGGTTCGTATGCATGTAGCATAATATTTCTGCCCTATCTCTTTCTGTTGATGATTTACATTCATGAATGTTTTATTAATTTTGTTGTGTATTTGTTATAATTATAATACTGAAGGAACATGGAATTTGGACATAACCAATACATCTCCATATTACTAAGAATCATTTCTTTGGTTTTAATGAAATGCATAACAGCCTATTAATGTTATATGTAAGGTGAGACCTTTACAATTATTAAACACATAACACAATGCTAGATCTGCAGTTTGCAGCCAAGTCCCAGGATTAATGTCAGATATAAATAGTGTGTATATAAATATATATATCGCCTAAAATGTCAACCAGCATCATCTGTACTTTTACTGTCAGGCTCCTTTTTAATAGCATGCTGTTCTTGGCAATGTAACTTAGTAAATAAAAAATGGGTTAAAGGGACGTGGTAGCTGCTGAAAAGAAATGTTACTCATTGTGAAAACAGTCCAAAATAATTAATAACTTAACACAACCACATGGCTGTCACCAGTAGTAACCAAGGGTGCTGTAACTATATCAACCTGGATTAGTTCACAAAAGTAAAATCAGAAAAATTCAATAATATGACCTGGTTACAAGTCAAAAGGTAATCACTAATAGAGGTGGCAAATGTAAGATATTTAATTTTGGGAATAGTATATGGCCAAAAGCAATACTAATCCTAAGGCTACCATTTTTACATATTCTAATGAAGTATAGTTTATGGTTGATCCATGAAAATAAGGGCCATGGGCTGTAGAGGAATAGCATTTAGTACAGCCATGTACAATGTACATCTATCCTAAGCTCATTACACTACACAGGATCCTATCCATGAAACTCCTTAGTATGCCCTAGTGCAGTGGTGGCGAACCTATGGCACTGGTGCCAGAGATGGCACTCTGAGGCCTCTCTGTTGGCACACAGGCTGTCTACCAGGCACAGAGTTTGCCAGACATGGCATCTTCCTGCAGTCTCAGGTAGTCCAAGTAGTGCCCTGCTATTGTAAAGTGACCCATCCTGTGCTGCTTGTTCCTGTCCAAAGAGTGAAAAGGTGTCGGATTGGAGCTCAAAGATTCTGGTAGAAATAAGTGTGTTACTGCCTAAATTGCTGTGTTGGCACTTTGGGAAAAGCTAGTGGTTTTTGAGACTCACTTTGGGCACTCAATCTCTAAAAGGTTCACCATCACTGCTCTAGTGTCTAATTTGTGCTATAACATTACAGGTATCTGACCAAATCTGTCCAATCACAGTAGCAGTATGGTAAATTGGAATATGTGACTGACCAATTGATCAGACAGACATCTGGAGCATCTGCAAGAAACTTGATATCTCTTGTTTAAAAATATCTCTGTCACAAAGATGATAGTGTCTGAACAATATGATTATAAATGACACTTATCAAACCACCATCTTAACATGCCCTGTAGTTCTGGAAGTAAACAATGAAGTTTTTACTGCCTGCAAGTAGAAATTCTAGAATCTGTAAGAATTGAAACAGCACAGCATTGGCCACTTGAAAGTCATGACACCAAAGTCGCCTTCTCCCTATTCTGATGAGTCAGTTTTTTAGAAGGGTGAAGTCAGTAAAACTAATTGTCAGCATTCAAGGTAACTCAATGCCTTCATGTAGACAGAAGAGGTAGTGAAACACTCGTATCATGATGAGCCTCTGTCCTCATGCCATCCCTGCAGGAAGCTTCACTTCTTTATTGAAGACTCTTGATTGAATGAGACAGCAGTTTTAGTCAAACATGGCCTCCTTTGTGAGCATAGTAACTTATGAGGAAATATCAGATGTCAGTTTTACACACACACATCCTGTTTCTCACAGGTTTTCTCATAACTTGGACTTATGCTATTCATTCTGGCAGTATTAAAACTACGACATTCAACATTTTCAGATTACTACTATAGTATCTGTACTATTTCATTATTAGGTCTTGGGCAAATGGTCTCAGCCTCATCCAAAATACCATTTCAACTATTGAAGCCTAGGGAGGAAAATGTTCAATGTTTCATAAGAGAAACCTGAACACCTTTGTGTTGGACGTAAAGATACATCTAAGATACATTGTGTGGCCTAAATTTTAATCAATACAACATTTGGCATAAACTTTTCTAACTTTTAATATGCATGTAGCATTATAACTTCCCCCATTTTCGTTCTAATGCTTCATTAAAAATGTTTCAATCCGGCAGGAGAACCGCAAACATAGCAAACATGGTGCTCGCTAGATCGTGGCTTGGCGTCTAAGTGAGTCTGAGTCTCTGCCCTAAGGATCAAGTAAACGTAAGTCCTAGTTAATTATGCTATAACCAGAAATATCCTGCCGGATTGAAAAATTTTGAATGAAGCATTAGAACGAAAATAGACTCATATGATCCAAGGTGTTAATATTTTTGCAAGCTAAACAGGATATGTGCAAATTATCATACAACTATTAAACTATGGGACAGACAAATGTTTTAAACAAAGAATGCATAAAGCTACATTTTTGAAGTAAAAATAATTTATTCTGCGAAACTGCTGGTGTGGTCATTGTATTGGACACTCACTGTTCATAGAATGTGGAATTAAATTTGACCCATTACATAACAGCAAATTTTTATAGATTTCTCAGAATGTTCTTAATTTCTTGTTAGATAGGAATAATGAAAAGGTATCCAAATATATTTATGTGCTTTCCTACATTGCTGAACTGTAATCATTAATACAGCGGGGAAGATGGGTCTCCTTGCATCAAATCATTCTATCGCCTGTATTACAGTTCCCATTCCACTATAGACAGGCAGTCCCAAGTGTACATACAAACGATAGAGGTATGGGCTGGAGGTTTGTCTTAAGTGTGAATTTTGTATGTAAGTCGAAAACTGTTGTATATTTTATAATGGAAGCCATCTAGACAATTTTTTTTCTTTTGCCCCAGTGACAATTGGAGTTTCAAAATTTTGGTGTAATGGACCAAGAATTATAATAAAGCTTCATTACAGACATCTACAGCTGATCATGCAGTTGGGACTATAGTAAAGCACCAGAGAGCTTCACCAGAGGTCACAGTGGGCAGAGGGGTCCGTTCTGTAACTATGGGTTGTCTGTAAGTCGGGTGTCCTTAAGTAGGGGACCGCCTGTATAGTGGTTGGTCCATGAAATCTGTCTCGGGGCTCGTTCCATTTTTCACTCTCAGACCATGGTTGTGTAATGCCAGCCTAACAGGTTTATTGTTTAAGCTGTGTGTATTCAATACTTTTGCAGTTGTAAGATGTCCATACTTAACAGGAAACCAAAGAAAAAATTTATTCTTCACTCCGATTCTTTGGAATTTACAAATAGCAATGTATCCAGATGCATTGTCATGGATAAGTGCAATAGCAGTCAGTCACTTACTAATATAATAAGGATACAAAGTATTGGTTTGATGTCAAAGCCATAAAAAGCTGATGGATATTTTTTGTATAGCAAATGCAATACGAGAAAAAAAAATTAAATACAGTTGGCTGGAAGAATGAGCTTATCTATGGAGATGTAAAAAAAAAAGTTGGGGATCTGCAGAATTCAAACCAATCAAATTTAGATTTAATTTTCTTAAAGGGAACCTGTCACCAGGGACCTCATTTTCACTAAAGACAGACTAAAATTCCTTAACAAATATGCCTCTCTGCCTTTTCTAAACATTTGCATTACAAAATAATTGTGTGTTATAACTTACCTTGCAATGGTGTAATGTCTTTAGTGAAAATGAGGTCTCTGGTGACAGGTTCCCTTTAAGACCTTTTCACCTTGAGAGTTGGGAAGTAATTCAAAAGCTACAACAGTCTATGGGTAGTTCTTTAAATATATACTATATCCATCGTGAAAAGTCATTGAGTGACAGTTCTCCATGTATTGGTAAGCATACAGCGATAGCTACCCCTGTGACTTCTCAAGATAAAGAGAGCAGAGATTTAAATGCATAAATGTAGGTTATAGAAGATCTGTCCCCACAAACCTATAAATCAATCCATTAAGCAATTCCTGCTCTATAACACACCTGCATAATAAACTGAATTTAACCCCTTTCTGACATTGACCGTAGTAGTACGTCATGGGCGGCAGGGAGTTGCCTCACGTGACGTAGTACCACGTTCTGCTTCTGGCAACGGCTGCCGAAAGGAGCCGGGCCCAGAAGCTGTGGGTGTCGGCTGTACATTACTCCAATCACGCAAGACTGTGACATGTAAGGGGCATGTGGGTTGTATTGGACCGCCACAGCGCTTACTGAGGGGGGCCTGTGCTCCGATGGCAGCCCTGGGGTCTGCCAGTGCCGGGGGACTGCGCAATCCTCTCTGGGAGCCGGATACCCCACTTATTTGGTATCGCCGAATCCGTAACAATCTGTACAATAAATCAGTAACATTATTGGACCCGCTGGAGAACGCAGTAAAAACACAACCCAAAAAACTTGCCAAATGTACTTTTTTCATAAGATCCCTTTTCAAAAATGATACAAAAATGATCAAAAAGTTATGTGCCCCAAAATAGTACCACTGAAACGGACAACTCAACACGTAAAAAAATAAGCCCTAAACCAGGTCTGTCAACCAAAAACTATTATAGTTATGTCTCCGAAAATATGGCGATACTAAAATTTTCTCTATATTGGTTTTTCTTCAGAAAAATTTGAAAAATATATAAAAACTATATAAATGAGGTATCACCCTAATCGTAGTGATCTTTTTTATGGTAGGTTGTGCTGTCCCAAAAAAATACAAAAAGAAAGGAAACCAAAATTGTTGATTTTCTTTTTCTCCATACATCAAGAGTTAATAAAATATTCAGCTAATGACCTACTAAAATGAAGTATTTGTAAAGTGCATCTGATCTCGCAGAAAATAAGCCCTTATATGTCCAAATTTCCAAAAAAATAAAGATTGTATAGCCATTAAAAGTGACAATGCATAATCTGCTCTGAATGGCGCAGCTTCCCTTCCATGCCGTGGCGTGCGCCCATACAGCAGGTTACCACCACATATGGGGTATTGTTATACTCAGGAGAAGTTGGGTATCAAACTTTGGGAGGGTTAAAATCTGAGAAGGTCCCTTAACAGCATTATTTTGCGATTTTTTAATTAAAATGTGAAAAATCACACCTAAAAGTTAAAGCCTCATAATCTTCTATAAAAATGAAAGGATGCGTAAAAAACCATGTCAACATAAAGCAGACATTTGGTAAGCATTAGTTATCAAGTCTTTTTTCTGTTGTGACCTTGTGTTGAAAAAGTAGAACATTTTGAATTTCGAAAATCGAGAATGTTTCCAAATTTACACCACAGTGTCCCGAGGAAACCATTTCAAAATCACTAAGATATGTTGAAGCGTTCCAAAGTTACAACCACTTATAGTGACACAGGGCAGGAAGGTGGGCCGTGTCAGGAAGTTGAAAAGTGGCTTTGGCGCCAAGGGGTTGAAGTTTACCCAACCTTTCAATACATTCTGCATAAATTTGTAGCACACTCTATACATAGGGTACAATGTTGATTATTACCAGTATATAACATACTTTCAGTTTTCCTCCAGCACTTTATATCCTCTCTTAGTTTGTGTGACAGCTGTACATGCTTTACCTTAGTCCCAGGCTGTAATTATCAGCTGTAATGTGTCTGTAATGAAGTTTTATTGATAATCCTTGTTCCCATGGCAGCAAAAAATTTGGAAAATCCAACTGTCACCGGGACAAAAAAAAATTGTGTGGAGCTACAATTATAAAATATACAGTACCAACTTACATACAAATTCAACAAGTTGTACGTAACTCGGGGACTGCCTGTATAGTGCAGTCTATGTCTTTGTATAGACTGATTGTTGATCCCTTTCGTACCCATACAGTTTAACAGCTTTATTAGAAACCAGCAGCATCATAAATACAGCTCTGGGCTATTATACATTTTGTATTTGCAGAATTACTTTACTCTACATTATTTACATATTTTATACAATGTTGAAGTAGTTGCTATTTTTGCTTCTTTATATAATTAGGGAAACAAATAGCCAAAGATTGTAATAGCCATATTTATCTGTTGCACTCAATATGACTAAGGCTCCGTTCTTACTTGTGTTTGGTAGCTTCTGCTATGCCCCAAAAAGTAAAAACAGCATTGTAGCCTGCATAACTTTTCCTTCTATAAGTGATGGGAGCTACCCATCACTATATGGAATCTTATGGTGAATAGACTTTCTGTGTTTCAATTTTGTTGCAATCTTTTATCATGAAAGGACAGGCACAGATGTGAAGTAGCTGTTCTAATTTTCTAACCTTAAGCCTTATACTAACCTTGCTAAGGTGCTCACAAGTATTCTTTTACCAATATCAATGTGTAGTATAAAAATATCCTAAAAATGAAGAAAATCTTAGTAAATAAAGTTTGTGTACATCTTCTTGAATACGTTTAAACTTTTGGTAATGAAATAAAAGAAAAACAGTATTTTCTCTTGCTATTTTTTTTATTAGTAATAAGGCTAATTTTGAAATGTAAATATGCAATGAATGTGAAAAGAAGGCAGGAACTCTATAATAACTGTTGGTAAATGAGTACCTAATAAACATTGAACACCTTACTTGTATGTACACACGTGTTTGTTTTTCTTTATATGCAGACTAACTTTAAACAGTAGTGGGTAAAGAAAATGGAAAAACTTTTAGGGAAAGAATCTATTGTACACATTGGGTTGCAAAAATATTCATACAACTTTGGGTTTGGTCCATCCTGTTCAGGACCGTCTCCGGGTTTCAGTAGGCCCTTGAGTGACAAAGCCTCAGTGGGCCTCTTTGCAGTAAACTCACGTAGCGGCATGGATTCATTATATGTAGCCCCCCCTCACCCTCTATAAATTCATTATATACAGCCACCTCACCTCCATTGATTAATTATATGCAGCCCCCGTGGATTAATTATATGCAACCAACCTCACCCCCTATGGATTATATACAGCCCCAATGGATTAATTATATGTAGCCCTCTCACCCCCATGGATTATATGCAGCTACACTCCCCCCATGGATTTATTATTAGCAACCCCCCTTCCCCACAGATTAATTATATGCCCCTCCCACTATGGATTGTATACACTCCCCTCCACCCCCTTGGATTAATTATATGCAGGGATTATATCACCAGGGACCTAATTTTCACTAAAGATAGGTTGCAGAAGCCCAATACACTTGCATTGCAAATCTGCCTTTTATAATCATCACAATAAAATTGTGTGTTATAACTTACCTTGCGCCCTGACAAATTCCTGGGGTAGTCACATGGGATGGGCTTTGGTTTTGATGCATTGCAAAAAAAACATGTGCCTTGTCTGTGTTACTCACTCCTCAGAGCTTGGCCCCCACCTTTGTGCTCCTGTCTAGCTTCTCCTCCTGCTCCTTCTCAGAGGTCACAGCCTGGTGAGATGACATCAGTGGGGGAGGGACAGAGCTGTACAGAAACACAAAGATAGAGGCAGCCTGCAGCTCAGACAAGTCACATGTTGTTTTTTGAAATGCATCCAATCCAAAGCCCAGTCCTGTGACTACCCCAGGATTCTGTTAGGATCCAAGGTAAATTATAACACACACAATTTATATTGTAATGCAAATGCTTAGAAAAGACAGAGAGGCAGATGTGCACTGCAGGTGTCATGGGCTTTTACAATCTGTCTTTAGTGAAAATGAGGTTTCTGGTGCCAGGTTCCCTTTAACTATATGTACCCTGGGCCCTCTTCATCCCCCCCTCACCTTAATTGATTCACTATAGGTAGCTGGGATCCCCTCAACCCCATCGACTTGAAGTGCCCAGTAAAAAAACAAACAGTAATACTCACCTCAGGTGCAGCCAAAACTCCCGTTCTCCTGTCTTTAGCCCTTCTGCCGCCAGCCGTGCAGTGCAGGAAAGCATACCAGTGTCCTGCAGCAAACAGAGCGCTTTAGGTCCCGACCCTTGCCCGGGAATGCCAGGTGCTGGCGCCAGCCCTGATAATCCTGGATTGGTATTTTCTCTGGTACTACCCATTAGTACAATGGACTTCACGAATGGCAATGCTACACAGTGTACTTCCTGTGCCATGTATGCTTTCCTTGAGCAACCATTTGAGGAGGAATACTGCTGTGTGGGATGTGTGAAAAATGCTCATATGGAAGCCCAGATTCTAAATTAGCAAGCTATTACAGCTGGGACCCTGCTCTAACAGTCCGTATCACATATAAAACAATAAATAATAAAAAAATGGAAGTAAAAAAAAAACACAACCTACCAGCAGTGTCTTCAGTCCGTACCAGCGTTACCAGTGTTCCTCTGTGTTACTGCTGTCATCCCAGGCTCTGACTGTTTTGTGTATTTGTTACCTTGGTTGCCACCGCGGGTCTCATACCAAACCCTGCGGTGGTCCAGAGGGTTCACAGACTATTCCCAAAGGAACTTCCCACACATTGGAGTGTGACAGACTAAAGTACAGTAGATTACCAACATCCAGAGGTCCGTTTGTAACTAGGGGTCATCTGTAAGTCGAGTGCTCTTAAGTAGGGGACCACCTGTAGTAATAATTTTTTGGGAGTATAAAAAGTTTTAATTTTTGGTAAAATCTATTAACACCTAATAAAACCTATATATATTTGGTATCCTTGTGATAGTACCGAATCTAAGAATATATTAGAGATGCTAGTGTACAGTGTAAAGTGAAAGGTGTAACAGAGCCCCCAAGAAAACAGCAAAAATGCGGTTTCTTGTAAATTTTACCGCATTTTGAATTGTATTTCCACTCCCCAGTAGAAGGGATGGAATATAAAATACTATTACTAGGAAGTACAATTTATTACACATAAAACAAGCCCTCACACAGATCTGTACACAGAAAAATAAAAAAGTTATTGATATTTAAAAGTAGGGAGCGATAAACAAAAAGTAAAATGGAAAAAGCCCATCGGGGCAAGGCGTTAAAATTATCCCCGATACCACATGATAAAAAGTTTACAATTCTCTGGGAGAAAGATGAGTTGTTACCCGAGGCCTCACATGTGCCATTTTGGTTGCATTTGGAAACACAATCCAAAGGCTCCTCTAGTGATCACATATTTTGGTAACATTGGGGCTTATTTACTAAGGGTTGCGGATAGTTCACTTTCGTTGGACTGTTCATTGTCTTGGGAAATTGCGCAGCTTTGACGGGTATTTAACAGGGTTTTGCGCTGGGATTGTGTCACACGCGATCGGATTGCGGCGCAGCTGCGCTGGCTTTCATGCGACAGCAAGCCGGTCGTCGGATGATCCGACGGATTTGGACTATGTGCGGGATTTAACTTTCTATTCAATGTTTGGATGAACTCCAACGGCCGGGTATGTAAATGTGCCCCATTGTGTTTCCAACAAGTTAACTGAACGCGAAGGAAAAGCAATCTTACCTCAACGTGTGATCGGAGGTAGAGCTTTTGGATTGCGTTTCAAAATGCAACCAAAATGCCACGTGTGAACATGGCCTCAGGGGTCCTACAAACACGTCATGGCACCTGAAAACTGTGCTCCTTCCCTTTCACGCTTCGCCATGTGCCCTGACAGTGGGTTACATCCACATTTGGGGTGTCCTCTTACTCGGAAAAAACTACCCAATATATTCCTGGGTGCATTTTCTACTTTTATTCGGTTAATGTGGGTACATTTTGCAGCTAAGTGAATGTATTAATGAATTCAATATCAAACCTTCATTTTGTTTGACTTTCTGTAAAATGTATAAAGGGTTAACAAGCATCCTACCTGCTGTTTTGAATAGTTTGAGGAGTGAAGTTAATTGAACAGGATGATATGTGGGAGGGTTTCTATTAACAGAAGTTACAAAACCCCTATAGAAATTGTCTCAAATAATTGATTTTAACATTTTCTTAGAATGCTGTTCGATTTGTGATCTTTCTAGGGTCGTAATAAAAAAAAAAAAAAAGGACACTTCCAAAATGATGCCAACACAAAGCTGAGATAAGGTCTTGGTCATTAAGGCGCAAGCAAATGAGCTTGGTCACTAAGGGGTTAAAGGCAGCAGGTTTTGTCAATAACAAAAGACAATCACCTGTCACACCTAGTCCAGAAGCATCAAAATTATAGGTAAGGGTACACCTGGGTAATAGTGACCACAATATTATTGATTTTGAATTATCCTTCACAGATGGTTAGTAGAGGGGAAACAAACACTCTAAACTTCAAGGCAAATTTTCAGCAACTAATGGCAAAACTGGCACTGTTCTCAATTTCAAAAGCATCCCAAAAAATGGGTCATTTTCAAAAATATTCTAAAAGATCCTGTGGAAAAACATACCATGTGGAAAATAGTACAAGAGAAACGGGAATTCCTCAAAGTTATTTTAATTTGGGCATGAATCCATCAGAAGACAGGAAAAGAGGAGGGCAACTGGCCAAGGGAGCATCTCCCACAAAGCTTTGCTTACCGATTTGACCCAAGCTTTCTCTTTAGAAGATGCAATACTCAGGGAAGGAAGTTTACATATTATATTATTTTCTTTTTTCCTCTGTCGCAACTGAGTAAGATTGCAATAGAAGACATTGAAATATTCAATCATTCCCCAATTCTGATGGTTCTAGTGGACATGTCCCCTAAGGTCATTCTCACAAAAGATGAAAAATTTGTAGAGCTGTTAAAGGGGTGGTTGTATGGTGGTATGCCAACCGCTGCAAGAGTAAACAAACTAGTTTTCTTTCTTATCACAATCTTTCCGTTTGCAGAAGGCAACCTCTCCCCCTTGCTATTCAACTTGCCAAATCGAACCTCTGTCCAGGCGATTAATGACCCCAGGGATATATTAGGGAATACCAGTAGGGGGATCTGAACTTAGGCACGCTGTTTTTGCATATGACTTAGCCCTTTTTATGGGCAACCCAGAGAGGCCTACTGGGATTTTGGCACCTTTTCAGGATATTGGGTGAATAGCTCTGAATGCAAAATCCCCTTCCTGGGACCACCTAAGGCTACATTCACACTGCCGTTGCCCGCCCGTACCGTACCGTAGCGGGCAACGGCAGTGTACGGGGAGAGGAGGAGGAGGTGAGCGCAGCTCACCCCCGCCCCTCTCCATAGCAACCTATAGCGCACGGCCCCGTATTACGGGAAAAGATAGGACATGTCCTATCTTTTTCCCGGGTACGGAACGGTACGGTGCCGCACGTGTGCTGCACCGTACCGCTCCCGTAGGGTGCCGTGCGCTCATAGGAGTGTATGGGGGACGTATATCGGCCGTATATACGTCGGCCGTATATACGTCCCCCATACGTTCGTGTGAATGTAGCCTAAGTGTAGTGCCCCACAGGCCCCCTCAATATGTGCTATACCACTGACCAGAACCGGGATACGTTATTTGCACATTAATAAAAAGAAAACCTGTATCAGACTTTCCCCTTCCTACTGAAATATCAGGATGTTACCTCCCTCAATTAAGCGTTCTCCAACTTTCTGTGGAAAAACACACATGCATAAGTTTGGGATGCATAATCTTATGCCACCTAGGGAAAGGGTGGTTTGACTTGCAAAACCCATGAGTGTTTAATCTGGCTTGTATTTTTCAACACTTTGCAGATTGGCTCAGAGGTACTAGTCATCATTCAGACAGGTTCCTAGAATCTGCATTTTGTGCTCCCAATTATCTTTGCACCTTTCCTTGGCAGACATCCAACAGTCATTGAAAAGCGGCATTCTGCTCAAGGATACATTAGCAACATGGAGGTCAATTTGGAGGGCCTATTTGGATTCCTCCTGAGAATAGAACTCTGTCTTATCTTGCTCTTTGGGGACTGGGGACAAAACATTCTTGATTAGAAGTGTTGAAATTTCTTCCTCCAAAATTACTTGTTCTTCTGTGGGCAGCTGGAATACACAAAATTTGTCTGCTGGAGGTAAAGTTGCAACCTGTGGACGATACCCATGGCTTATGAGATCTAGGAGCCATGGTGAAGAGTAATTTTCAACAAGTAGATGAAATTATGTAACGGCTGACAATAAAGACGCATACATCATTTGATACATCTTAAGGAAGATTTCCAAAGACCTCACCCAAAAATCTTTATTAATACACATCCATATGATGGGAGTTTCTGAGGTGGATACAAGGAGGAGTTATGGGTGTTATTGAGTGGTACAACTTTATAAAATTATACGTGACCAATTACATAATTACACTTGATACCATATTGAAAATATCTTGTATTATTTAGTTCTCATGTTAGATCTAAAAATGAGGTAAAGATGATAACACACTTATTTAGCAGACAATATGGATGTTTAGCTTAGTTTGTGTATATGCATCCTTATCATGTATATATGAGTATACACACATCATACTAGTTCTGACCATTACTCTCACAAAACTGTTCCACTGAGCCTTCCAATAAATTGTGGTTCTAAATTAGAAATTTCATTTCTTCCTTGGGACACAGTGGTTATCCGGATAAATCCTCCTGATCGCCTTTATCTTAAGGGAAATCTACCACTAGACATGATTTGAATTAAATACACTTATTGTAGGAACTTCTTTTCATTAGGCCTAAAATACCTATATAAATATTAAAAAAACGACTTTGTAAAATAAGCTAATTAGCTCCTTGCACTCCTTCAGTTCGTAATTATGCATTCCTAATTATGCACTCCTCTCCCCCTCTCGGGAAGTCTTGTGGGTGTGAGATGGCTTCTTAACTGAGACCTGGACAGCGCACTTTCAGTCTGACGTGCTCCACTGTGGAATGCAGTTGGTCGCTAAAAAGATATGCGTCCAGTCGAACCCAAAAGTTGGGGGTTTGAAGAAGAGAAGTACATCCTATGTGCTTCCCCGGTCTGTAGATTGGGCGCTAGCGGCGAACCCCCTCAAGGTAGCCGAAACCTCCCAAGCTGCCCATGAGACAGGAAGGAAGCTGAGCAATTTGTGTGCCATGTAGCGCCCCTCCAGATGCTACACAAGATGGATGCTGGGATCCAGGTTAGGTTACTGTGACTGTGATGGTTCAAGACCATGTAACCCTATTAGAATTTATGCGCACCTTCATAGAGTAGGACGTGCGAATATCAGTTAGGACCTCTAAAAAAAAAACCTCTAAAAAAAAGAGACAAGGTCCCCGTCTACCTCTAGAAAGTCAAATTTATCAGAAACTGAGTCAGAGTATTATTTCCGAACCCACAAGAAGAGGATCAGTCAGGGTAGATGTGGAACACCTAATAAAAATTGTAGGGGCCACCATGGAACTAGAAGAGGAAAAACAATAAAGATTAGTTCTGGATATCATGTTCCAGGGATTAGGGGAGAGAAGGAGGAAAGTGTTCCCTGTACACGAAAATCTCTTGTCCCTCATAAGAGTGGAAAAGACAATATATATGTACCCTGAGCAGTTAAAAGAATATATTCCTTTGCTGATAAAGATGTGGAATGCTGGAGTTCTAAAGGACCCAATGGATAAAAGAGCAGACAGGTTCCTTCGTAAGGCCTGCAAAGCTTTCTTCACAGCTTTCAATACAAACATTGCAGTCACTTGTGTTTCTAGGTCCATGCTAATGTGGCTAACCCAGTTAGAAGAAAAGGTGAAAAGTGGGGTTTTGAAATATCAACTCATAATTAAATTCACTACAGTTTAGAAAGCTTAAGCGTTTCTGGCAGACGCTTCGGTGGATGCGCTCAGATTGTCGGCCAGGCCATCAGCTCTCTCCAACTGAGCTAGAAGGGCACTATGGCTTAAAGGTTGGAGTGGTGATTTAGCCTAAAAAAAATCACCTCTGTAACATCCCTTGTGAAGGTAAATTCATGTTCGGTACAATCTTGGACAAGATCCTTGTAAAGGCCGCAGACCACAAAAACGGATTTCCAAGTACCAGCTCTCAAGAGAGGTTTTTTTCGTCCCTCCTGTAGGTTCAATCCAACTCATAGACCATCAGAAAAAAGGAGTCTGACTGGAGAAACGGTAAAAGAACCAAGGGTTTCATGTTTGGGCGCTTCTCTCAACCAGAAAATAAGTCAGAACAGAAATGACGCCAGAGGCCCGGTGGGGAAATGGGAGAAGATCTCAGGAAGCAAGTGGGCCCTAAACATCATCATAGAAGGCCTCAAATTGATTTTCAAATCTATTCCCACACCACAATTCAAAATTACTACGGCTCTAGGGAACATAGCTTAGGAAGCTACGTTTTGAAGGGAGTTCCTGTACAGGAAGACAGCGAGTTTTACTCGACTCTGTTTCATGTAAAAAAGCTGGATGCTTCCCTAAGAACTATAATAAATTTAAAGCCACTAAGCAAATTTCTCAAGATAGAGAAATCCAAGATGGAATCGCTAAGGACTACTATAAACCTGCTTTATCCACATTGCACCACACAGAATCTCAGGTGTATCTGAGGGTAGCCATTTGGATGAAAGGAATTCTAGTACATCTCCAGTTCTAGGCCTTGCCATTTGGGGTAGCAGTAGCCCCAAGAGTTTTTTTTTACAAAACTTGTTTCCGAGATGGCTTCTTATAACAGGAAGGAACAAGGGAACTTGTTCAGGGGTATTTCCCATTCCTGGGCATGTATTTAGGTCCTGCACTAACATCATCGTGACAACGGTCAATGTCGACAGCATTGCGGGGAGCTCAGCTGTACACATCAGGCAGGACTCCCAAGAGACCGCTATCGCTGCGATCCAAGCTGTTTAACCCTATAGGGCATCTAGTTATGTCCCACTGCTCCATTCTTGGTGGGTGCTGATCATCTCTACAGCAGCTCTAGAGACCGGACGGTCCCCTAAAAGCCCCATAAATGACTAAACTACTACATTTAAAATGACAATCAAACAGCACATATAATATATCAACGCGTCTGTAACAACCCGTACAATAAAATAAATTCAGAACGAAACCTGTATAGTGAACACAGTAAAAAAAATCATTGAAAAACAGGCCAAAAATTACTATTTTTGCTCATCCAAACAAACAAAAAAAACCTATAAAAAGTGATCCAAAAGTTCCATTTACGCCACAATGATACCAATAAAAGTACAGCTCATCACACAAAAAAATAAGCCCTAATACAGCTCAAACTAAAAAATCTAAATATTACACCTCTTAGAAGATGATGATGCAAAAACAAGTGATTTTTCTCTCCAAATGCATTTTTATTCAGCAAAATTATTCATACATAAAAAAGCTATATAAATGGGAATTTGCCGTAATCGTAGTGACCCATAGAACATAAATAACATGTTATCTTTTCTGTACAGTGTATAAAACAAAAAATAAAAGATCAGTATCAGAATAGATTTTTAGCATCTCTGCCAAAATAATTAACAAAATGTAATCCATGGGCTATAGACACCGCAAAATAGTGTTACTATACTCCTTTAGGGATGTAGGATTCAAATGGGGTCACTTTTTAGAGGTTTCTCTGTTATCTGGTATGTTATAGGCTCAGCAAATGCTACACAGCCCCTGAAATTTGTTTCAGCAGAATTTGCCTTCCAAAAGTGTGATGGCGCTCCTTCGCTTCTGTTATGGGGCCATAAATTGGTTTACTGTAAATCCACATGTGAGGTATTGCCAGACTTGAGAGAAACTGCACTACCAAATCTGATGTTTTCTCATTTTATCCTGTGTGAACATGTAAATTTCAGGACTAAGTAAACATTTTGTCAAAATTTGAAAATTCTGTACAGAATCTCCATTTTGTTTTATTTCATGTTTGATGCTTAAAGGGTTAATGATCTGTTTTGAATAATTTTAGGGGCAAAATTTAGAAATGTGGTACTTTGTAGATCGTTTTTAATAAATAGACACGTTAAAACCCCTATAAATACGAATCGGTATCTAAAATAATTGAATCTTACATTTTTGTGAACATTTCAACCAATATATACTACTGAGGTGAAGTACAACATATCACGAAAAAAACGATTTCGAAAATTACCTTGGCAAGTTAAAGTGTTCTAAGGTTATAATATCATAAAGTGACACAAATTCTCAATCCCCTAGTGACGTTAACGTAATATACATCATTTTTAACTCTTTAATTTACATTTTACTCAGTTTTATTGCTGTTTTAGCTCCTATCACTCATTGATGTGAGTGTGGGCGGGGACTCTCTAAGCAGACACATCATGACCCATTTAGTGCTGTTTGATGACAATGTGGTTAGATTATCAGGGTACAGGGTTTATATACACTTTCATTTACCTTCTTAACATTGTACTAGTATCTGACACATAGAAAGAGATGAGACAGATCAGAGATGAGATGCCTATTACACATAATGACACTCTCCTAGCTTGTAGCTCTCCTCTCGCTGCTGCTGATGTTTGCTGGCAGGAGTGAAGTGTGATCTCTGTCCTTCAATGCAGGGGGGAGGGGCCATGGAGTCAGACAAAAAAGCAAAATGGCTGCTGACCCTAAAGTCAGAAGATACAACGTCGGCAACCAGGGGCAATTGAAATTGTATACACCAGGACTGATAGAGACAGGTTTGAATTGTTATCCTGAGTTTAAGAAACTTATCTTAGTGGGAATATCCCTTTAAGGTGAAAAATAGCTGGGTCCTTAAGGGGTTAAATGCAATGAACCTAAAGATGATTTTGCTCTGATGACAAAGTGTTAATGTTCAGTATATCTTTTTGCATAAGCAGTTCCTCCTTCACAGGGCCATATTTTTGCAGACAGAACACCAAGACATTAACCCCTTAACGCTCTGCACCGTAGCTCTACGGCACACAGGGTGTATGAAGAGGGCTCACGGGCTGAGTACTCTTCATACACAGGTGGGGATTGTTGCATATTGCAGCAAACCCCCACCGCTAATAACCGCAAACGGAGGGCGCCGCCATCATGGATCCGAGGCTGCATAGTTTCTGCAGTTTCATTACAATGAGCCACTAGCTCATTGTAACGTATACTGTGCAGAAATGCCATATACTGCAATATAGTAGTATTGCAGTATATAGTAGGAATGACCAGACCATCTACGGTTAATGTACCCTAGAGGGTCTAAAAAACTGCAAAAAAAAAGTTTAAAAAGTTTTAAAAATACAAAAAAAATGTTAAAAACCTAAAAGTTCAAATAACCCCTTTTCCCTAGAACTGACATAAAATGTAATAAACAGTGAAAGTCACAGATACAATAGGTATCGCTGCAAAATAGGATATAGGCAGTCCCCGGGTTACGTACAAGATAGGGTCCGAAGGTTTGTTCTTAAGTTGAATTTGTATGTAAGTCGAAACTGTATATTTTATAATTGTAGATCCAGACAAAAAAAAATTTGGCCCCAGTGACAATTGGAGTTTAAACATTTTTTGCTGTAATGGCGACCAAGGATTTCATAAACGCTTCATTACAGACAATTTACAGCTGTCATTGCAATCGGGGGGACTATGTAAAGCATCAGAAAACCACGAGGGTCTGTCTGTAACTATGGGTTGTCTGTAAGTGACGGTGTCCTTAAGTGGGGACCGCTGTACAATTGGTATCCCAAAATGCCCAATCTATCAAAATATAAAAACGGTTATTGCTGACGGTGACCCCCATAACGGAAATTGGCGCCCAAATGTCCGAAATGTGACTTTTAAACTATTTTACTTCACATAAAAAATGATAGAAATGAAAACTTTGGTTCATTTTGCAAAAAATGACTTATCACACTCCGTACACCAAAGTATGAAAAAGTTATTAGTGTCAGAAGATGGCGAATTTTTTTTTCTCTTTTGGACACATTTGTTTAATTTTTTAAAATGTATTAAAAAACAATAAAACCTATATACCAGTGATGGCTAACCTATGGCACTGGTGCCACAGGTGGCACTCAGAGCCCTTTCTGTGGGCACTCAGGCCATCATCAGAGAGGACTCCAGGTTTCTTCCTGCAGTCCCAGACAGCCCAGGACTTGCTGTGCACAGAGCTATTTTAAAGTGACAGCTCTACCTGGGACTATTTTCTGCTTTATTGGTGTCCTCAGGGGCTGGTATCAATGAAAACTGTGACAGAGAAGGGAGTATAAATCAAAAATTAAATTTCTGTGTTGGCACTTTGCGATAAATAAGTGGGTCTTGGTTGTAGTTTGGGCACTTGGTCTCTTAGGGCGCGTTCACACGTTGCGTTTTGACCTGCGTTTTCATTGC
The DNA here is from genome assembly GCA_019512145.1 of Engystomops pustulosus. NCBI lineage: Eukaryota > Metazoa > Chordata > Amphibia > Anura > Leptodactylidae > Engystomops > Engystomops pustulosus. The sequence goes on from CM033643.1 coordinate 122,338,036, forward strand.
GTTTGAAACGCATATACAACAGCTGAGGAGAGGTGATTTGCCTAATTTCATCACTGTTAACACATACGTTAACAAAACGCATCGTAAACGCGACGTTAACGCATGCGTTAACAAAGTGTTAACGCATGCGTTTTGTTAACGCATGCGTTAACATTGCGTTTACAAACATAAACGGTAATGTATTTAGGCAAATTACCTCACATCAGCTGTTGTACATGCGTTTCAAACGCAATGAAAACACAACCAAAACGCAACGTGTGAACGCGCCCTAAAAGGTTTGCCATCACTGCTATAAACGGTAAGTTTGGTATCACCACAATCGTACCGAACCAAAGAATAAAGTAGAGGTGTTATTAGGAGCACACAGTGAAAGACGTAAAAACTGAGCCCACAAGAACGTGACGTGAACGTGATTTTTTTCCAATTTTTCCACATTTGGATTTTTTTCCCAGCTTCTCAATACACGGCATGGAATAATAAAAAATGTGACGGAGAAGTAAAATTTGTTACACAGAAAAAAAACCCTTTTTCACGGAAAAATGAAAAAGTTATGGATTTTTGAAGGTGGAGAGTGAGAAATGAGTGAAAAAACCCTGCGTCCTTAAAGGGGTATTCCGGGAATATGAATGTTTGACACAAAAACCCATGATGATATAAATAAATGAATACAACAATACTCAATGTCATTAGTCACAAAACGGAGCTTAAATAATTTGATTTTCTGATTAACAACATTTTATGTCCTCTCTAAAGTAGGTGGAGTTATCACCAAGATGGCCGTCACTGGAAAATACAAGTCCCATGATCCTTTAGTTCTCAGTAACTCCTCCTCCCTCTTATGCTCTGCTCCCGGTGATGATGTAACAGACTTTCTTGCTCTGTTACCATAGCAATGATGTGTAACTGCCATCACCACAACACTGGCCATACTGGATGCACTGCAACCAACCGGCTACAGCCAAACATAGTGGTGATCACATGACCTGCCCAGGCAGGTGCAGGACATGTGATGTGGACATGTGACCAGCGGCCATCTTCTTTTCTGCGACGGACCGCGTGGAGGAAATTAACGGACTGATTAAAGGGCCAGTAGCATTTTAATTCTTCATTACAGTCTATGTCAGCAGCATTTTTCTGCTAAGGGGAGCACAATTTTAAATAACAACTAATTACACATTAGCTTATATTTTGAGTACCCATTTGTATATGAATTATGCTGATTCCTGGAATACCCCTTTAAGGGGTTAATGGAGCCATGCACATGTTTTTTTATTGATCAAGGCTGTAGGAAACTCAGAGCAGGTCCTATTTCTTGTAGTCCATGCCTTCCCATAGAAATCTATGGGAACATGAAAAACACGGATGACACACAGCTGCCAATTGCACATGGTCCGTATCTGCAGATCAGTTGCTATTTAAAACAATCAGATCAGCAAAAACTAATGACACCACAACTGCAATGTGATTGAAAAACACATTACACACAGCTACTAAGAAGCAAAAAAGGCCCACAGATCAGTTGCTGGTGGCCCGAGAGCAGCACAACAGTTCAGATACGGATAGCCTAAGGTGCGTCAGGTGGGACAAATATTGACTAAATCTTGGTACTTTCTGCACCTTTGCTCCATTGTGCACAGTTCCCACCATTCATCAACAAACGTCCATGTGAAATAAGCTCAGAGTTTTGGCGGAGGACTAGGCTCCTCAGGTCCACACTCAGCCCCGGCTTGTAGCCGGAGAAGGGGCCGGCGCTTCCCGCTCCTCCCACCCAGGTACACCCGGCCTGTCACTGCTACACTTGGGAAGCAACATCCGGGTTGTTCCCGGAGAGAGAAAGCCGAAGCCGGATCCTGTGGGGAGACATGAGGCCGGGACTGTAAGTGGCAACGGAACAGGGGACATGGCAACGGGGAACGGGAAGAAGAAGAAGCAGGTGCGCTTCGCCCGAGCCGAGGAGGACGAGGCCGGAGACGAGGAGGAAGAGGACACGTTGTTTGAGAAGCGCTCAGCGAGTGTGAGAGGCGGACGGGGGAATGAGGAAGGCGGGAGCCGTCGGCGGAGAGTGGAGGATGAAGTGCGCTTGGTTCCGGGAGGCCTGAGGGGCAGAGACGGGCAGCAGTGCGGGGGACTGAGGTGCTGTGTGACCGCCGTCATGTGCGCCGCCTTCCTGGGGCTGGTAAGAGCCTGTCAGTCACTCCTCTGCTGTGCGCTGGTGTACAGGTTGTACCGGGCTCCATCACCTGTGGGGGATACAAGCCGCAGCGTGTGCATTCTGGCTTATCTCCAACCTTCTTACACAGAACGTGAATGGTTACCCACAGGCCCCACTATCCCAGACTAACACCAATGTATCACAGTACAACAGGTGACTGCTCCCAAACATCAATGTCGAAAACCATACACAGAAATATGTATGTAATCCCCAAATGTCACATAACACAAGAGACATGATGGATAACCGATTCCTATAAAGAAGCTAAACCTCTACGAATTTATTACTCTCAAATAGTAAATCTAGATTGCAAATGTTAAATTAACACATTGAAAATCAAGGGATCAGGTGCGGTACACCTAATGGGGTAACAGATGTATACACAAAAAGATATAGTCACATAAGTATAATCGTGAGAGTAACAGATAAGAGCATAACTACACAAATAATATCAGAGCTGATATGTCAACATGGAAATAAAATGTCACAATACTGCCAGTAGAAACAGGATGTGATTATGTCACAAAGATAAGTTGTTCAAAGGAAATCTACCATCAAAGTCCATCATGATAAACCAGGGACACTTACTCCTAGCTCCAGATACCATGAATGTGGTAATCTTCTTATATTTGTTATCCGTGGCCCCCCTCCTTCTATAATGATGTTTCACAATTATGCTAATGAGTCTGAAAGGCAACTCGGCTGCTTCCCAGACATCCTGTCTCAACCTTCCTTTTCTGTACCTGCTCAACACTCCCCCAGCCTGATGTAATCTTTCAGCACACAGTGGGATGAGGAAGTGCTCCTTGTACACTGTAACAGCCTGTAAAACTTTAAGACTTTAACAGTTGGTGGACCCCGTAGTTTATCAAAAGTGGAATTATGGGTACCCCTGAGTGTCTGATATGATTAACTGGCCCATTAATTGACTGATCCGCTGGTAAATGAATTCAAATGTTTTCTATTTTTAGGGCATGGCTATATCGGTTTTGGGTCCAACGTTCCCTGAACTAGCTGAAAATGTGGGAAGCACTGTTGGAAACATTTCCTACGTTTTTGTGGGAAGGTCATTAGGATATCTCTGTGGTTCTGTCTTAGGAGGTGTCCTATTTGACCGCATAAACCAGCACCTCCTCCTAGGTATGTATGCACCACTCACCAAAAAGTTAGTGATATTTAGCTTGTGGGTGAAATTCGGGATGAACTTAAATGCACATTAACCGTTACAGGTGAAGTTGAGTTTTCCAGTCTTCAAATTTTATAGACTGGTGTGTAGGGGTGTAAAAACAAGAATGAAGCTTTACTTACATTCCTCCATTTCTGCGGTTCAGTTGTTTCTCCTGTCACAGCCAGTCTTTGTATGTATACGAAGTCTATCTGTGTAATGCTGGGTATGGGTGTATGCATGGTTGTGACGTCACCGCTGCGCCTCTGTATACTTACAGTAACTGGCTGTGACCGGAGACAATTGCTGGGGTCCCAGCAGTCTGACCCTTACCGATCAGCTTTTTATTCCATATCCTGTGGATAGGTGAGAACTTTCTAACTTTAATGGACTTCAGGATTTTAGGAAAACTTGCACCAAAAGCCGAGAATGTATTTAAAAAATTACAACTTGGCACAAGGATCCAGTGGCCTTTTATGCAGCATGGATATAGACTTGTGACGGCTACAGCTACTTCCTGTAGAATAAAGAGGCCAGTGATTGCTTGCAGCAATTACACATACATTATGGGAGGAATATATCACATGCCGGTGCTCATGCTCCGGCATACGATAAAGGATACAGTCACGTGTCCTGGCGGATACATCGAGAGGATTAGGTCTCATGATGTATCCATCAGACCTGGCATAGCTTTGCGAAAAAAACCTGGAAACGAAAGTTCATAGGTTTTTAAAAAGAGTGCAGGTGACCCCATGCAAGCCCACATAGCATGGAGGTGACGTCATCGCAATAATAATCACGAATTCTAGTAGTGAGCAAGAATTTTCAATTATTTCCGTGCTTCTACATCATAAAATGGCGTACGAGCACTAATAAATCTCTCCTATGTTTTTACTTGAGGACAAGTAAAAACAAGCCTGTGCGCACTAGGAAAATACTGTAGAGATTTATGAAATGAGGTGTTTAAACATATTCATGCTTTTACTGATATTTAAAAAAAACAACGAGAACCCTTTCCTTTTGTTTGATTTCTTATATTTTCTTGTTGGTAAGGATTGTCAATGCTGGCAACTTGTGGTGGACTTTTGATGTTGCCATGGTGTAAGAAGGCCATATTTCTTATTGGAGTTATGTCTGTTGTTGGAACTTCCATGGGATTCCTAGACACTGGTAAGTATAATGTTTTTTATATATGTTTAATGATAATAAACAATATAATACACTACTGATAATGAAAAAGCTTTTTGAATACAATGCATACAACCATTGAGTTGTATAAAGCCATAATGCACCCTTCTTTAAGTTGTTTTCTTACTAAATGTGAGAAAAACAAATTGTGGCTGTAATATACAACCATTAGGACAGCTGGCGCTTCCATATGGCACTGTGCTTGGGATCTGCTGTGTAAATAAGGCATAAATGTATTTAATAAATGCATATACTATGTTTATTTCCATTACCTGATTTCAGTAGGTAATATAATCAGAAATTTCCTTATGGGTGGAGTACATAAAGGGAAAGCTGAGGTAATGGTGTCAGGGTGCTGTCACACGTCGCGTTTACCGCATGCGTTTAAAAACGCATTGCAATAGCTGGAGAGTGATTTGCCTAATTAAACAGCTGCTAACACCTGTGTTTACAAAACGCAACCGTTAACGCATGCGTTAACATCGCGGTTAACGCATGCGTTTTGTAAACACAAGTGTTAAGAGGTGTTTAATTAGGCAAATCACTCTCCAGCTATTCCAATGCGTTTTTTAACGCATGCGGTAAACGCAACGTGTGACCGCACCCTCAGAGTTAATATTTCACACCTGCTCTCAGGTCTTCCTCTAAAACTGGACTGTGTTGAATTAAAAATGGAGATGTTTCTATTATGAACAGTGGGTGTCTTATTTGGAGAAAACGGCAAATATGCACAAAGGCCTTATAACAACCATCAAGCACAGTCCTGGGTGAGCAGGACAAGGGCACTGTGTAGTTACTAGGGGAGAATTTATCAATTGTATTGTGCATTTATGGACATTTGTCAATAGGCTCTTTATCTACAAAAATGGAAATGGCCTTTTCCTTGATAGATTAATCAATTATGCATTTTTAAAATTGTTCAAAAATGTGCTAAAAGCTCAGCACTACCAGAGTCATGTAAAAGTCGCAGGAAAATATGTTAAAGCGACTTTTCATATGATTTTAAAAGGTATTTTGGCTTCATTTTTTTGTAAATAATGGAATATGTTTTGTATGGAACAAGTCCAAGCAAGGGCTGGCACCACTCACTTATATGAGCCTATTAGTCACTTCCCATTGATGTTTTTCTGTTGTATGTTCATCTTGTCTTCATGTCAGGTAAGGCTTTCTAAGAACTACATACTTTTTAAATTATATTCTGATACATGTACTTTTACATTTATTGGGTCTTATGTTCCGTGCTATTGTTAGTGTGTATTTTGGTGTTCTCATGATGATATTTTTTTATTAAATTTTTTCTACGTCAGGTGGAAATGTTGTCATTCTGAACACCTGGGGAGATGAATCTGGACCACACGTGCAAGCACTCCACTTCAGTTTTGCTTTAGGGGCTTTCTTAGCTCCAATTTTGGCAAAACTAATCCCAGAAATTTTGCCGCTCGAAAAAATTCACATTATAGGAAGCCAGGTGGTACCGGTTGACAACAGAACATCCCAGAAACTACTGGATTTGCCTCTGGGAATTAAAAAACCCATGTTATCTTATATTGTTATTTCCACATATCTTTTGCTGGTTTCCTTATTTTTATTTATTTTGTACAGCAAAACACAATCAAACCAATCATCCATCAAGAGTTCAGAAGATAAATTACGGACAGCCAAACATCACAATGCTATTATATTTCTTCTTTTTTTGTTTTTTTTCTGCTATGTTGGCGCAGAAGTTGCTTATGGTTCTTATATTTTTACCTATTCCATCACTACTGTTGGAATGGACCATGATAAAGCAGCTGGACTTAATTCAATATTTTGGGGACTGTTTGCTGCAGTTCGAGGCTTGGCCATCTGTGTTGCAACATGTTTATATCCTGGCACTATGCTGCTGCTTAGTATGATTGGCTGTGCTGTGGCATCACTGTTCTTACTTTTATTTCATACCCACCCCATTGTGCTGTGGGTTGGCAGTGCCCTTTATGGTGCCTCCATGGCTACCACGTTTCCTAGTGGGTTTTCTTGGGCACAGCAGTATACAACAATAGGAGGAAAGGCTGCCTCTTTATTTGTTGTTGGGGCTGCATTAGGCGAAATGGCTATTCCTGCTTCTGTAGGTTACCTTCAGGGAATGTTTCCCACTTATCCAGTACTTATGTATGCAATCTTGGCCTCTTCTGTGTTGACTGCCATTCTGTTCCCAGTTATGTATAAACTGGCCACATATCCAAGAAACAAAACTCGATGGGATGGAGTTGAAACCGAGGACAGACAGGCTTTACTTTCAGGCCCTGGTATAGAAGAGGAGGAAGAGGATGCCCAGCTCTGGAATGATGCAGATTTTGAAGCTATTGAAATGAATGACCAAAGTAAAAACTGCTGCAACACTGTGATGCAAGCAAGCACGTCAGAAGTTACTTCAACATCCGAAGCCAGCAACCAATTGGTAACAAAAAATGGGGCAGCAAGTGAACCGATTGCTAATAGATCTCCCTCATTCAAACTGAATGCAGACAGAGAAAAAAATGACTAGAAATGTTGCTTGATAAAGCCAGCTACCATGTCCAGCAGACAGATATCTTGCCAAAATTGTCTATAATTATTGGCTGGAAGGATTTGATGCAGCGGACGTATACATAAAAATTAACAAGCTGTCCAGTTATAGTCTAGTCATCTCACAAAGCAGAAGTGGTAAAAGGGCGCTGTTTTTGAAACAGTTGAATCATAGAGACTGGATATTTTTCTTGGTTTTCAGGTAGATGGATATGTGGGGATAAATGCAAGTGAGAATCTTCAGTGTATATACCACTTTAGACATCTAGTTAATGGTGCATTCACACGTTGCAGTTAAAATGCATCACAATCAGTTTTGATGTTGTTTTAGGTGCAGCAATGTTAATATAACAGGTGAAAGACACAAAACAGAATTTGAAGGGAAACCTGCTCAATAAATGTGATTCACATGTTTGGTTCATGTCATTCAACTGTAAAAATAAGAAACTGCACCTAAAACCACCACAAAACTGATTAGCATGTAACGTGTGAACGCACCCTGAATGGAGTCGAGTGCTAGCCATATTCTCAAGTGCATTCTAACATTGTCCTTTATAGATTGTCCTTTGTAGAAAAATTAAAGAAGCGCTATAGAAGATTTGACTATATAGTGCAGCTTAGACTGCATTTATGAGTAGTAGGAGGCAGCATAAAGCTGCGTTACCAAAGGATACACTGGAAATTTTACAATCATCCCTCATACATAAGAATTGTTTCATATGAGTGCATTTACAATCTGTATTATATTTGTTTGTCGGGCCTGTAATAGAGAGCTGACAATAATCTATTATCCAAATTACCAAAAAATACCAAAATATTAGAGAAGAATTGTATGTATTGCACACAGTTCAGAGGATATGAAGGCACTTGTAACATGTTATAGAAGATCTATTGCACTATGAGCAGCTGTTTGTACTGTCTAAACTGCTGTAAAAGCTTCTCATGTTTAATTGTTAAACTTGTATTGACATTGAATGCAGTCCCAGGACAAATGCTGTAAAAAAAAAAAAAAAATGATGCAACTTTTAATGACATGCTATTCAGCTTTGACTCATGGAGGTTACTTGCACCTTCAAATGGAACCTGTTAGCAGAAATTGACCCAGTAAACCATCAGCATGCGGTAGCTTCACACCTTTCAGACCATGCTCCTTTTATGGAATTGCATAGTGGCAGATTTAAGTATTAAAGTCAAACTCTTCTGCCAATTTAATAATTGGCTGTGAATACAGGGACATTAGTAACCGGGTCTCCAGTAGTCTAGTGCATAATGTCAGTCACAACAGAGTGGATATTTGGGAGTGAGGAGAGCTTGGCTTCAGTGCTGAGCTCTCTGTCTCCATGACTTTATAAAACCAACTTGCATCTCAATTGGATGATTCCACCATGAAAAGCCATGAAATGTGATCTGGAAGATGTGAACATGCTTGAGAACATATTAGGTCAATTTCTGATGATAAGTTTTCTTAAAAAAAAACTTTCCCTTACAACAGTTATATGTTCCTTACAGGGATTCGGGTGGCAGCTAAAATGATCAAAAAAATGACAAAAATATTATTTGTAAACCAATAAAATATTTCTTGGTGGGTAAATGAACCTTGGAGTCCAAACCTAATTAAAAAGTTTGTCTGGTGAAACAGGTTCTACATGAGGCCACCTGGATATTAACACATGTACTACTTCCAGGCCCTGGGGCAATCAAGTCTTAGGTGTCTCCTGAAACCATAGCAAACATTGGCTAAGCAGGCCTTTGCTGAGGACGTTCGCTCCTTAAAGGGGTTTTCCCCACGAATAGGGCCTAACTTGCTGATCAGTGGGGGGTCTCAGTGCAGCGCTTGGCAATTTCTGTCAGCTCCATAGAGATTAATGGAGCAGAACGGTCATGCACGGCCATCTGCTCCATTAGTCTGACGGAGCAACGAGGGGACCGATGGTGGTACGTGGGACCCCATCGGACCCCTTATTTTTGTGATCTGTAGGGATAGGGCCTAACTTTTCTTTCCTTTTAAACCAGTGATTGGCTGAATAGGTCTCTCCTAGTGTTTCCTGTGGTGTCAGGAAATCTTTCATGTAGTAATGTTGATTTAATTAATTTTCATGACCAAAAATATTATGTGGCTGTTCACTTTTTACACTTAGGAATCAAAGCTGTTTAAAGTTATTTTAATTTAAAATAATATCATTATGATTTAATTAGGAGCTGGTCATTAACTTAATTAATGAAGTCTTTCCTAATAAACTGTACTTATTTCTAAGGTTATTTTCACAAAATCAAAGATTGTTTAGGTTCTATAAGTCCTGATATTGGTTATTGCTGCTTACTATGCTGCACCAGACTGCCTTATGTGAACCTAGCTCTTAAGAGGTTCTCCATCTTCATATTTTTGTAAAAATATATTAAGAAAAGAACACTTACAATAGAGAATACTGCAAAAAATCTAAAAAAATGGAAGTACTTAGAAAACTAGTAGCTATGGTGAATTGTTAAGTTCAGTGGAAGTGTTTCACTTCTGAATTTGTAACCCATTGTTTGTTTGTTTTTTTTATGACATATTCACATAATTTCCAAAACTGTATTCACCCCAAATCTGCAGCACATCTACATCATATTTAAGCGTGTGCAACACCAGGTACTCACAACAAAACATTGAAGTAACATGCAGGTTTATGCCTCAAATTTTTGGCAACGTCTGTGGCAGAAAATATCTGTCACATTTAAATCCTCTTTTAGGTCAGTAACATAGGACATGAAATAGCTGCAAGAATTATCACCATAGCAGAAACCTGCCATACACCAGTTTGTACTGCATCTGTGATTTCTCTGCACCCAGGGGTCCCTTGCAAGGCTGAAATCTGCATGTAGAATTAGCAGCGTAATTCATTTTAGACCTTTGTGGTTTTTACACAGCATGTGGATAAAATTTGTATAAATCCCATCCCACTTTGCTATCAATATAAACCACGGGGGATTATGCAAAAACTATCCGGCACTGATTAAGGCACTTATGTTCCGGGCTAATACTGCCATATTTTACATTTACATTTTTTATAACTGGATTGTCTGGACAACAAAAAATACTCCTGGGTAAAATACACCTGCATGCTGCCTCTCAATGCAATGTTCATTTGTAGATTTGTTTTTTTTTTTTTTTATTTTGCAGATGTTTATGCACTGGTTAGAAAAGGTCATTTCTCTTCTGGGCTATTTTTGGGAAATCCACAGCATAAGTCACTAGAATCTTACAAATGCAAGCCACAATGCTTGAATGGGGTTTTCCCAACCCTGTTCCAAAGCCTGGCTGGTCGGAGAGATGGAGGTGCAGATCCTGCATCTTTCAGATATCTATTGCTGCTGCAGGGGATATTTCATAAATATCTAATATAAGAAAATCTCTTTAAGGGGCAGTCGGTGCTCTTCTTCCAATCGTATTGACTGCCTGACAAAGTGGTCCCCTGCAATTGTATAGTGGATGTGAGCAAACCCCGACTTATTTTTATCCTGCATAGGCAGCATTCTTAATTGTGGTTTCTATTTTTGTGTTATTTTATTGTGTTAAAGTTCTATTACATATGATAAATTCAAATATATTGTAATGTTTTTTTAGGTGTGATATTTATGTGAATATATATATATAAATATAACCTTTAAGGAGTTGTCTAAGTTAATTTAGTTCCCTAACAATGGCCACTAACATAAAATAGTGTACTTGCCTCTTATTCCTTATTGATCTAGTACTGCACGTGCTCACGTGGTTCCTGATTCTGTTGTTTTGTGACCAGCACATGACCGCTGCAGTCAATCAGGATTGAGTAGTGAAATACTGAATGTATGCAGCCTGGCCTGTAGATGATACCTGAACACTAACCCTCTGATTTGCTGAGGCACAATGGAGACTAAAAGCTGGACTCTCAGCCCTGGATTACAGGGGAAAAAAGGTTATTACATGTTGTTATTGGCCAGAGTTTGGCGGATGAATTAAAAAAAATTACTCTGATAACCTCTTTCAGGTTTGCAAGTTTTTTAATTTTTGAGCCAAGATTTCTTTAACTGTTAACCCATACTGTCTTCTCTTTGTATCGATCTTTTAAATAAAGTTTTTAAACAAATACAGCATTAAATTGCAAACCAGTCACCCTAAACTAGTGAAAGATGTTAAAAAATTTTTCAAAAATGTCAAGAAAAACATACCCCACCTTATGCACTAATTCTGGTTAGTATTTTGCATTTATCCTTTTTTTCGTTCAATTAACTCTTGGTTTTGACCAGGGCTGTGGAGTAAGTCAGAATAAAATGGACTGACTCGGAATCCAAAGAATATATAATAAATTGTTACAATCCGTTCACTGTAGTATCGTCTGAATAATTTTTTCATTAGAATTTTGGGAAATTATATTACATTATGTCATAAGTGTCTGTTCTATTTCTGATCTAAGGCTGCATTCACACACCTGTGTGCCTGGCTGGACCAGATCCCATGTGAGAACTCTTCACCCCTCCTCCCTTCATAGAAAAATTGAGCAGTGTGCTCACTGCATCGTGACCCGGAGACATAGAAGTCTATGGGGCCATGAACTGGCCGCAAATTATGCATGCAGTTCACAGGCCCCTGAACGGCTGTGTGAATTCCCCCTAAGGAAGTAGGCTTTTAGTTGAGATGAATGTGGATGCACTTTTTGCTCATGCTCAGTAGTAAAGCTCGTCTCCTACTGAATACAGTAAACGGACACTGAAAATGCTTGCACTCATATGAGCAATGCTAGAGTGACCAGTCAATTTATGATTAAAGGGATATTCTTACGAAGACAAGTTTCTTAAATGTACTCATTCTCTAACACATTCTCTAATTTACTGTTACTACCAAAAATACAGCATTTCACAGATATGAGACCAATGTTTCTCAGTCCTGGTGTACACCATTTCATTTGCCCCTAGACATGACTCTGTAACTTCTGACTTGGTGTCGGGGAAGCCATCTTGGATTTTTGTGTGATGGCTGTGCAGCTGAGTTTCTCTCTCTCTCTCTGCTCCCTGCACTCTAGCCCTGCCCCCCTGCAGTCCAGGTTCTGGGTTCCTGATGGAAGCAGCCCGAGGAGTGTAAAGCTACAGACAGATACGTTCTTTATCTGGGGAGGCAAAGCAGGTCTAGTGTGTTGTGGAAAAGCAGAGATGCTGGAGAGCTGACTGTAATTTTGTGCAATAGGCATCTCACAGATCTTATCATCTCTGATCTGTTTCTTCTCTCGTTGTATGTGTCAAATACTAGTACAATGTTCAGAAGCCAATGTGTATATAAACCGGTACCCTGATAATCTAAGCACACTGTCACCTCACAAAACTAGATGGATCATAATGTGTCTGCTTAGAGAGACCCTGCCCACACCCTGGAATTCTGCACTGACCATCACTAAGTGATAGAAGCTAAAACAGCAATAAAACTGAGTAAAATTGTGAAGTAAAGGGTTAAAATGATCTTTATTGTGTTAACATCACTAGAGGATTGAAATTTGAGAATTTTCTTTCATGGGAAAACTCCTTTAAGGTAAATACTTAGCATATCTAAAGTTTCAATAAACGGTGCATAGATCAACTGTCCAGTGTATATTCTGTCTGTATGCTGCTTTACATTTTGTTTTGCTTTTTCTCTGAGCTCATTTTTGTATGCTATTAGTTGAGATGAATGTGACTGCACAATATGTACATGCATTGTATTGAAGCTCCCCCCCTACAAATCAAAAAGGAAGGTATGTCTGCACTTTCTTAGAACTGCTAGAGTGATCAGGAAAAATGCTTAGTGAACTTTCTTTTCAGAGAAAAGCCTGATATTGAAAGTTCAACTGTTCATCAAAACTGTCTGTTTATGAGGCAAGTCCTCTACTGTATATTTCTACTGGAAATAGTTTTTTTGTTTTTTCTTTTTTAAATCAAGCAACACTTTATTGATGCCACATATACCACAGAATAGATTACAGTTTCATAGCAAAATAGCATTACAATTGGATACTGCATCAGAAACAGATGATGGTAACATGTTCACCGCACCTCTTTTCACATACACCTTCAGCTCCATCCATATGGTGTTATTCAATGACCTCTTCACTTCCCTCATTCTCGGCGCGGCAGCATCCAACCCGTGCATGGCAATAGATTTGCGCACATGATATAAGACCTTTGCAATTGCTAACTGTTGCTTTCTGGTAACCTCAAGCTCTCCCACAAACCCTAACATGCACACTTTCGGGTTCCCGGCACAGTCATTCCAAAAGCTGTGTATCATTTCCAGTGCTCTGCTCCACAGGGCATCCAATTCCCTGCATGTCCAGAACATATGAAAATCATTCGCATCATCCTCTGAACACTTCGGACAGCAGGCATCCCCCCTTAAGCCCATAATTTTTAACACCCAATACACTCTATGGAGCCGGAACAGTTGTGATCATCTTTGTGCCACGTTTAAAGAAAGCGTACTTGGAGATGCCAGTACCTCTCCCCACTCCTTGTCTTCCAAACGCCCAACTCTCTCCTCCCACTTTTTCCTGACCCCCTCCATTGGGTCCCTTACCATCTCATCCAATAATACCCTATACAAAAGCGATATTAGCCCCCTCATATGTTTAGCAGGCACTACCCCGTACATCACTTTAATGGAAGAGAATGTCACCTCCTCTTGGCAAAATTGAGCCTGTACAGCATGTTGAATCTGGAGGTACTGAAAAAACATCAAGCGGGGAAGCTCAAACTCATCAGCCAATTGTTAAAATGATTTCAGCGCTGACTGGTCGTAAAGCTGTGCGAGAGCCTTTATTTCCTTCTGTTTCCACCCCTGCATGCCTTCCAGCATAAATATTTTGCCCAAGAATGGATTATCCCATAAAGGGGTATATTTGGTAATGGCCCTACCACCATTATTGTCTTATAGGTCCCCCAGATCTTTTGTATCAAGAGTAAAGTCAGGTGTCCCCTAGCTACTCTCCCAAAGACTCCCGACTCTAAGGCCACCATCAGAGACATTGAACCACAGAAATGCCGCAAGACCCTCGGACACCACGACTCCAAGTCAAGCGCATCCGACCCCCAAAGTACTGACATTGTGCTGCCAGGTAGTACACCGGTGCATTTGGAATCGCTATCCCCCCGCGGTTCTTAGGAAGCTGTAACAGCTCTAGCTTAATTCTGGGAACCCCCTTCTTCTAAATCAAGTCCCTAAACAGACTATGTATTCTTCGGAACCAGAAATACAGGAGCCAAACTGGTGCGTTATGCAATATATAGAGCATTTGTGGCATTATAACCATGTTAATAAGGTTGGAGCGACCCAACGCCGACAAGGGCAACTTATTCAACACCAACACCCGGGACCGCATTCTAACAGGGGAGTCAAGTTTAAATCAATGTAATCCGTCAAAGATCTTGCGACCCGTATGCGCAGGTATTCAAATTCCTCCACCACCGATATCCCCCACCTTTGCATGATCTAGCTGCCTGTAAGGGTAACAGTGCCGACTTTGTCCAATTGATGCGTAACCCTGAAAAGTCCCCAAACTGTGACAAAAGTTCCATTACTGTGGGTAGACATCAGTCCATATTATCAAGGACCAAGTCATCCGCATATAATGCCATCCGTTCCTCCACCCCAGCATATCTAAACCCCATTAAATCCGGGTGCTGTCTAATCAGTGCAAACAAAAGCGGAGATAACAGGCATCCTTGTCTTGTACCCCGCTGGAAGCAAAGGCGCCCAGACACCATCCCATTTACTCGAACACAGGCTACAGGAGCCCTATATAACAGTTAAACCCATCACATAAAACCCAGTTTCCTTAACACCGCCCATTAGTACTCCCATTCAATGCTACCAAAGGCTTTGGCGACATCTAAAGATACCACCGCCGCCTCCTCATGTGCTTGTAAATTCAAATACAAGCGACACACATAAATAGCTGTGGATTTGAATGTAATAAATGACCTGTTTGGTTATGATGTACTACTGACCCTATAAACCTGCTCAGCCGGTTGGCTACTACTTTAACCAGAACTTTAACATCAGATGTTAATAATGAAACCAGTCTATAGGACTCAGGTAGATGGGCCTCCCGTCGCTCCTTAAGAAGTACCACTATTAATGCCTCATAACACGAGGCAGGAAGGCAGCCTTCATCAAAACATTCTTTTAGGGTTTCCCACCATTGAGGTATCAAGATATCCCCATACTATTTAAACATCTCTGCCGGTATGCCATCTTTGCCTGGGGGCTTCTCATTGGCCATACCCATAGCTGCCTCCTCAAGTTCTTCTAGTGCTATAGGTTCCTCCAACATATCTTGCACCTCCTGTCCCAACCTAGGCATTGCAATCCCCCCAAATAATCCTCTACCAGAGCCGTGGGGTATAGTTAACCCTTGATGCATATAACCGGCATAAAAAGTTTTGAAGATCCCCAGAATACCTCTTGAATCTGTAAAAGCACTTCACCCTCCGCATTCTGCATACTATGCACAAAGGTGTTCTCTTTCTGCACCTGGGCCATCCTTGCCAACAACCCTCCCGTCTCCTTAACCTGTTTAATCTCACTTTTACACCTACCTCGAAGATACATTTTTAAATAATCCCATAAGACCCGTCTAGGCACAGAAACTTCGTTAAGGGCAAAATATTCTCTCAGCTGCTCCTTCATCCATACCCCTTCAAACAGTTTTAACCAAAATGCATTCAGGCGCCATTACCCTCCATTCCTACTCACCACCCCCCTCTCCCCATTTCCATTTACTTGCAGCACAATTGGGGAATGATCCAAAAGGGTTCTAGGCAAGTACACCACATCCATCACCACCTGCAACACTCTCTCAGAACCCAGTATCATAACAATGCGTGACATAGTTCTATGGGTGGCGGAAGCGCAAGAGTACTGACGAGCTCCCACGTGGCGTACCCGCCACAAGTCTTGTATCTCACACCATCTTGCAAATAATGTGGAACCCTGAGTCCACTTCCACCCCCACTAGGGAACTTGTCAATGTTTTCATCCAGTACGGAATTAAAGCCCCCATAATAATAAGTGGTGCCTCCGGTAAGGAGGACAAACGTTCCAGTATGGCCCTCAGAGTTACACTAGAAAAGGGCGGCGGGGCATATACCACAACTATAATACAATCCCAATGATATATTCTACAATGTACCCCCACAAATCGACCCTCCGGGTCAGCAAAGGAGGTATAGCATCGAAAAGGCACTGATCGATTGACCAACAGACTCACTCCTCTGGAATAAGTGGAATGGAAAGCATGATACCCGTGACTAATCCAGGACCGTTGCAGTGTAGACACCGTATCTTTCGTTAGATGCGTTTCCTGCAACACCATTATGGAGATTGAGTGATCTTTCATATACTTGAATATGGCCCTTTGTTTATTTGGAACTCCCAAGCTCCAGACATTCCAGGACGCACAATAGAAAACCTCACCCATGATGTTCATCCTCACTCCACTCCTCCCTACGGTGCATCCCCCACAATACACATGCGTGACAAATATATAATAAATTAGAGACCCGATTGCAGCCCACCCTATACCCCCCCCACGACATTCTCCTCCTTCCACCTACTTCTAGGGTTACCCCTGCTAATCTCAGGAGTCCCCCCAGGGACATGTATCTCATCCCAGCAAGAAAGATTAGGCAAAAGCAATAACAACTGTATAACAACCACTCAAGACTCCTGTGGTATTCCACTCCCCGCCCCACTCTATTACAGAAAATATAGAAGGGCCGCTTCCATGACAAAAACTCTGTCTAAATGATATTAATCGAAACACAGTAGTCCCTTGTCACTGGACGCAAACCACGCAGACTTCTGCTTTCAGGCTTCTCTGGGATTCCCTGCAGGCCTTCGCAGCTCATTTGCTCATTAATGTCCATCCAGTGCAGCACTGCTCCAGTCGTATCAAAAAAAGTGTAGTACCCAGGGCCACAACTCGCAATTTCGCCATGTATAGCATTGAATATGGCACTTATGGTGCCCTCAGGTGCTTCTTTATATCCAGAAACTGCATCCAACGTCGCTGGTCGCTGGGTGCTCTCTGGCTTGGCGCAGAATTTTATCTCAATCTTTATAATGTAACAACTTCACCAGCACAGGTCGTGGACCTAAGCGGGAAGGGACACTATGTGCTTATTCAACTGCAAACAGGGGCGTCGGGAAGGGGTTAAACACTATAAACACTTTAAAAGAGACATGCTTTAACTCCTTCTGTCCTCTTACAAAGTATTTGATTGCAGCTGCTCAATGTACAATCAGTTTTAGTTTCCGGAATTAATACAGTTTCACATTCTCCAGCAGTCAAATCTCCCCTAGTTCCTCCGGTCGTGAAATCACAACCTCATGGCGTCTTAAAACAACTTATGAGGCGCCGACTCGATCCCTCTCTAACGTCCCTACCAAGCAGGTCTATGGGCACCACCACTTGAATACCAGTACAAAGTACCAGTACCAGTACCAGCCCCAAGCCCCTACTCACTCTTCATGGCTTGGGACTCCTCACTATCTCCCCCTACATCACCATCTGCCCAAAATTAAAATACAACAGTCAGAGTCTGCTATATGAAACCCGACCAAACAAGAGAAAAAGAATGCCTGAGGAAAAGCGTGGGGAGCCCGTCGTCCCTGTCTTGATCAACCTCCTCCCACTGTATGCTGGTTCATTGGTGGTAACACTTTGATTGCATTTTTACTCTCTACTTAATACTTTCTCACGTTTACCATATAACTAGCACCTTTAGGCCTAAAACTGTCATATAAGCAGGGAGTCAAATTCTTCAGCCTTGTGTATACACAGATCTTTGGACCTTTTTCTGTGCATTTAGCATGCTTGGTACTCTTTTTCATTTACTGTCATGTTTAGGCCGAGACTAAATTGGGAGGTTTGACATCACTATTTAGTGATTGACAGTGGGCAGTTACAGTGTACCAACACCTGCAAAATCAAGAAAGTGGAACCCTGCACAGCAATGGTATACTCCAATAATATAAACGACACACTAAAACAAATCCATTAAACAAAAGCCAAGCTGTGTGCCACTGTTAGACACAAAAACATGAATTTTATTGTTGATTTCAACAATAAAACTCATGTTTTTGTATCTATCTAAACAGTGGCACACAGCTTGGCTTTTGTTTAGTGTACCAACACCTGGTCACTGTATGAATTTTTGGTCTGTAAATTATGTGTTTTAAATGTTTTTAATCAGCGTTATGAATGGTCTGTCATGTACTAATAAAATTTGATATATGTTTTTGCATGATCCCATGAGCCTTTGGATGCATTCTTTTTCTCTTGTTTGGTTTGATATTGTATCTAGAGCATTGGCTCGCACACACTTTGGCTGTGCTACACCCTCCGTCTTGGTGCTCTATATGAGACCCGAACTCAATACTCAATATTTTCACCGCTGCAGCAATAACCTAACCGGTCTTGAGAAGGCTTACAGTAACCTGGCAATGACACTATAACAATGTATAAATTCTTGAAACTTCACAGCAGAGCCCGAGACCTGCCACTTAGGCGCGGTCTTCGGGTCGGCTTAGAAGTGAAACTAACTCAAACACTGGACCAATGTCACAGATAAGACAAAGATTCACAAAAAAAATCCTTGAACTTACCATGTTCAGTTGAGTTGATCAAACTTAGGTCAATCCAGTGAATGGCCAGAAAACACCCTTTGATTGCCGGTCTGGGGGCACTCTCGAGTGTCACGGCACCAGCCGTCAAGTTCTGCCCCTGTTTACACAACCTCAGGTTCTCTAATGACTAATAAAATTCACAGGGTGAGCTCGGAAGAAATCAGACCAAGACAACATATGGTATAATGTCTCAATCTCTGTGTACTGATGCCATGAAAGGCTAGGCAGATGTGAGAAACTATTTGCGTCACAAAGGATTATACATAACTTTTAGAGGGCAGGACCTGGGCTTGGTTAGTTAAAGATAAGAAGTAATGTCTATAGTTCATTGGTTAGTAAACTATTACATGGGCATCCCAGAAACAAAAGACGTTCTCTTTGTAGTGGGAAGTATCGTAAATCAGCCAAAGCCCACATTCTTTTTCACTGCACAGGAGTCTGTTATCACACTGTTATCAATCTTCACCCACAGCTTTCATTAAACACATAACACTACTTAACAAGATGATGAAATCCATGAGATGGATATAAAACACAATGACACGTTCAACTCTGCTACCTCACCTAAATCAATAAAACACTGTGAACGCTGCTATAAAGACCTTATCTGTCTGTAGTTTGTAGAGTATGTCTCTGCACACTGCTTGCTGGCAGGAAGTGCCTGTGTCTGAGCTGGTTTTGTAATACATGGGGGAGGGGCAGGAGGCAGACAGCCATGCACACAAAAGAAGCTATTCATGAGAAGAATCAAGAAGACTATAGTCAGAAGATTTACAGTCATATCCAGAGACAAGAAAAATTGTAAACACCAGAACTTAGACAAAAGTTAGAATTAGATCTGTGAAATGTTGTGTTTTTATTAACACTGAATTAGAGAATTTTGTTATGCTCAGGATATTTAAAAATCTTGTCTTCAAGACAAGACAAAAAGGAAATATGAATACAAATTGATTCTATATTGCAATTTTCCCACAATTAACCAACAAAGAGGGAGGCTGGCTGCCACCAGGACTGCTGTAAAGGTGGGCTGTCTATTCAGGACCTCTGGTGATGTACCCTGATCACCTGTGTGCATTGGGAGTGGCATTGTTTTACTGAATACAATGAGCAACAGCCCGTTTGTTGTTGGTTGTTGCTGGCCAGTGAAACACAGGGCTGGGGTGGGTTAGTGACAGCCGGGATCAAAGGGTTCAAGAACCTTACAGTGATGAAGCATGTGATCAGTCACTCCAAGGTCCTGCAGGTATTTCTCACGTTGGGACAAGGAGAACTGGTGAAAGGTTTTGTCAGCACTTCACCTGATCTCCAGGAAAGCGGTCAGAAGGATCTGACAGTGCTGGATCCTCTAAATCTTCGGACTTTAAAACGCGGGCCCTTTTTAGAAACACTTTTTCTGCATTTCACACTCCAAAATATACAGTATATCAAACACAAACACACAAGAAAGTCAAGAATAAAGAAAATCTTATTCATATTTGGAACATATTTGTGAAACATGCAATTTGACTGCTATGTTCCCATAATTATATACCTGATCAAAATATATATATTTTTTATATATTTGGTCTGCAAAATAGGGTTGACTCTCCCATCATGTATTTACTACTAAATATATTTATCCTCGCACAGCAGTACAAAATGTTGCCCAAGTCACTGTATAAGTTTGGCATAAAAGCCACATTGGTTAAACATATTAAGGTTTACACAGAATGGGCATTAAGGTGACCTAAACATTTACAATGCAAGAATGTAAATCTAATGTTTGTTTCTTTGTACAAGTAAACCAGGTCCTATTAGAATCTGTACTAAAATAATGGGAAAGCCGTCTCTGACGTCAAGCGAAAGAAGTTTGATCCAAAATACTTAGTGTGACCCTCTACATCCCACAAAAAAGCTTGGCTTCTACTAGTCTCAGGTGATTGAGAACAAAGCGTAGCGAATTCTAAATTAACTATACTGCTATGGAAGAAAGATTACATCAGCTTTAATCTTCTAGGCACTTTGGGAAATACCTGCTGTGCATTATATTTTCTTCTTGTATTGTTTAAAATTCACATTTTAAAAGAAAAAAAATGACATTTCATACAAATTCACTTAAAAAGAAAGAACCCATTGCGCTACATTCTTTCAAGAGATAGGGGAGATTTACTATGCCTTCTCCAACAGTTTTCTGGCAGAGACGGCATGTAAATAGCCCCAACTCCACTCACATGCCACTTTTGGCGTAACAGGGTGGAAAGCGAGGCAGGGACGTGAACGCTTGGCCCGCCATATTTACTAGAGACAGTAGCTGAAATCTCTGGTCACACCTGGTGGAGAGTGCTTACTAAAATATATAAACAGGCAGGAGAAGTGCCGAAAGGGGAAGGGGGGTTATATTAAGATTGCCATTCAAAACTTAATAAGATTGCCCCGAAGCGTTCACCAGAATTTAACAGGATAGTCCATCAATATAAGAACAATGGGGATCTGAATGTAGACACTACCACAGATCCCTTTTTTCTAGGTGCTGTTACACTTACTGCTGCAAATTGTAGGTATTCACAGAGTGGGGTGTTGAAAAGATATAAATGCAACACTACTATTGGGATTTTCAACAATAGCATAAAGACTTGAAAAATGCCCGTCTATTTTCCATTATTATACATAATAAATTAAACCATACAGGTCAATAAATTAACAAATGTGAATTGGACAAGTTGTTACCAAAACCTGGTGTGGGTAATATGATGTCATAAGCCCCTTGTGAAATGCATGTAATTTAAAAAAATGCCAAATATGTCTGGCTTCGGTTGAATTCTGATATAAGAGCCTACAACATAACTCAATTTATGGTGCAGGTTTTTTCCACAGCAAGTGGATTGGATTTATTAATGAGTATTTTATTTTTTATGTTAAACTTTGCAGATTTACAAATTTCATACCCAACCTGATGTTAATATACTGATGTGTAAGCTGGTGACAGGTTAATTACAAGTCACAAATATACACTTAAACCTTAGACTTTCTCATAATTGGTGCCCCATATCAGATTTACTAATCTTACTAAAAGGTGGAATAAATTATATCTCATTGCTGGTATATATTTCAGCTTCCGGCACCTCATCCAATTATATTAACAAGCATGCACCTCTTATAACTAGCATACTCTACCTGGTGGAAAAGATAAATAGCAATAGATTCAAATAGCTATAGTAAGGGAGCTTTATCAAGATTGATCCTTTCTCCAGTTTTGATAAATCTCCCTTAGCATAGATAGTTTAGTCTAGCTCTATTTTAGGGTTAAAAATAAAAAATAAAACAAAATCCCGTTTTCCTCCTCGTGTGTGGTTGAAATTTTATGGGTTAATGGCTTCAACCAATATGAATGATGAGTAATATATAAGCAACATATTTAACATTTTCCTTGTTGTCACAGAAAATCAAGACAGTACAAGAATATATATATATTTTTTCTTTTTTAATATTGTTTTTATTTTAACTTTTCAAACGATTTCCAGTTTAAAAAACGATACACTGACCACATAATTTCTTTTTTAAATTTTATACAGTTATACAAATAATCTAAATACACTGTCATGTTCAGGATGATGGCAAATAAGATTTAACTGTACATAAGGAAAGTAAAATATTATAAGCATATTTAGAAACCATAGAAATGTCTATACAAAACAAGCAAAATGGAATAAATCTTATATTTAAAGTATTGCAACAGTCCCACAGTTTTATAACAAAAAAGGTCTTTGCACAGTTCCTCACAATGCCCCATTACAGATAAAGCAAGACGGCAATATTTTTTTTTTTCCTTTTCTTTTTTTCTTCTTCTTTTATAAGAAAATGACAAATCTGAAATGCTACACAGGAAATACAATTTGCACATTCTGAACAAAAATAACAAAAGAAGTCATATGAGTGGAGCCAAACATGGAGGACATACACTGACCAACTTTATAAAATCTCATTGCACATTATTTTACGCAGTTGTTTCAAAAGTAAAAAAAGGTCTATTTACAAAATATTTTGCACTTTAACTTAGAAATAATATGGGTGCTCGAAAACTGAACAGAGGTCTTATACTAATGTACCAAGAGAGGTGCATTCTGCTATCAATATCTCAGTGCTCCTTCCTAGGCAGCGTACCATGGAAGTAACCAAAAGCCTATTGTAAGAAATGCATTTACACAATGATTCCTCTTAGCTTGTTCAAACACCTGCATTAGAAAACTGTATGTTACAAAGTTAAAATAAAAGGAAAAATACTTTGTACATTGTAGAAAGATAGCAATACATAGGTAAACCCCCAGCACTGATGGAGATGAGTGTCACTCTGAATAATTAATATTAAACAAATCATAAAAGATCATGAAAGCAATGCAATCCAAAACAGCACCATGCACAAGAGTTTTTAGTGTGATAAACACAGAATAATATAGCACCAGTCACCTCTTAACGCAATTTAAAACTGGTCAAGGAGTTGACGTAGATAGGGAGCCTTGGAGAGTTCCCGGCTCACACGAGAGAGCTTGAAAAGTACCGGACAGTTGAGAGAAACACACTGGATCTGTTGGTCACCGCAGCCTGTGCAATTCTTGCATAACTAGAATAGAAAGATTGATACTGTAACTTTGCACAATTACACCGCCTATTGAGTATAGTAATAGACAACCAAGTACTAAAATAACTTCCAATCACACATCATCAATCTCAATCAGTAATAAATCAACCACAATTAGGAAATGGGGATGTGCTATTATAGACTAAAATAATTTCTCTTAAAGTGTAACTCCGATATTGATTTTAACAAATTGTCATATGTGATTTCAAAATAAACATCCATAATAAATAAAATAATTGTCCATATTGTGCTGCTTTGACTTTTTCATCCCAGAGTTATTGCATTTTCTGTTCTAAACGGTTTGTCTGAAATCTTCCTCAGCAGCAGGGAAGAGGGCGGAGTCTAGCCTCTTCCTGCCTTTGCCCTGAGCCAAGTCAATTACAAGCTCTTGCATGCTCTCTCGTGAAGTAACCCATCACTAGATCATCTCTCAAGTGCACTGGGGTAGGACAGTTTCGCTGTTGTAAAGGTATAGTAACTAGAGAGTGGATGCTTGGGGGAGGGATGAAGAGTATTTGACACCACTCGCAGTGCCGAATCACGGACTGGGATGGATGGACTAATAAGCATCAGGGGAGCAATGCTACTCAGCAGCAGACACAATCCTCTTCAGCTACCTACACACACAGAACATCACATGACCTCCCTCTCTGCAGAGTGAGAGCAGGGAGAAGCAGCCATTCCCTTAAGCTGCTAAAAACTCTTAATTCTACAGGTTCTAAGTTGCTCAGTAAGGGTACTTCTTCTGAAGCAACACCTTTCTATAGCACCACATCAGAGGAAGATTGATGGACATTGGGTCCTGCTGCTACCAGGGCTGGGCTGTGTTATCACTGCTCCTTTTATCACCCATCGGCACCTCACAGCAACGTGAGTACTACCATGTCCAGCAACTGGCACCAGCTGGATTTGCACACAAAAATCAAATAAAGTATAAAAAACCCCACAAAAAACCCTGTTAACCCATCTGTTTACAGACTTCATAAAAGCTATTTTACATTATAGGTTGAGAGGTGGGGTAATTTATGGGTTTTATTATTACTAAGGTCTCTCAAACTCACTTGAAAGCAGAGTTTTGGCGATTTTCATGAAAAAAAGAAATGTTAGTTATCAAGCTATTTGGGTGGTCTGACCATCTGCATGGAAAGCAGAGCATTTCAAACTTTGAAATGGGGACATTTTCAGAATTTTTTTTTTTTTTTAAGAACAAAACGCCAAACTTTATTACTAAAATGTTTTAGCTACCATGTAGTACAATATGTCACAAGAAAACCATCGCAAAACCACTTGGGTATGGTAAAGCAATCCAAAGTTATAAGCAATTATCGTGACACGTCAGATTCTAAAAATAGGGCCTGATCAGGAAGGTGAACACTGGAAATGGCTGCAAGGGGTTAAAGTTTTCATAAAAACATTAACTTTTTTTTCTCTGTAACTGCTTCTTTTAACACTTATTGAAGCCTGACAGAGTGTCCATCTGTGGTTAGGAACTGATGCCAGTTTCAGATGGCAGTATTCTAAATCAGTATTTTCTGCTCAGCCTGAGGCTATGATGTGGACACGAGGACATGACGTGGAAATGAGGATGTGTGGTAGCCACATTTTGTACAGCTAGAACACGTCCTCATTCACTTTCATGGGCTCATACACAAGGCTGTGAATTCCCTGTGCATGAGCTGACTGCCAACTGTTTGGCTGGAGTAGTATAAGTTTTATTACAAATATATATTTACCTTGACAAGCTGGTCTTGCCTGCACTCCAACTCCCGAATCTCTTGATTGAGAATCACTACTACATGCTGTGGCTGGCTCCGACATTTACTGCAGATCCCATGTTGTGTCAGTTCATCACATATGGGACAATGCAGGGTTGTGAAATACTGAGAGATTGTGCCTTTCCTTGTATCCAGTTCATGTCGCGCTGTGGAGTATGCAGAGAATGCCTTCTGGATCTGACAAAGGAAAAAGATATATGTATGGTGAGTACCTCTCCAATATGCAAGCAATCAGTATACCAAAGGCAGATTCCATGTGACACATAGGGGGAAATTATCAAAAGCTGGTGCATAATGCGCTGGCAAGGGAGGTCAAAGTGGAGTCCATTAAAAAGTTCCTACAAGTCTGATGGTATGTCAAAATGCTACTTTTTAAGCTAGTCTTTCTCCTGGTAACTCCACAAAAGTCATACTTGTTCATTCTGTTTCCAATTGTATATGTTCAAGTTAAAACAACACTACAGGAACAGCTATTTTGTTCCCTTCCAGCACCCATTCCCCAATTTTCATCTTCATATAAGAAGTGCCAAGTGTGAGAAACATTTCCTTGCCAGCAGTGCAACCTACCTATCTGCTCTCATCTCACTTCATCATGTTGGATTTATGTCTTCTATACTACCTATAGTAGGTAGTTTACTCTCCATCTTTATTAATGTATGACCGAACGTCTCTCATCAACACCTGTGATAAGTTTTGTGCTCCCCTCTGTGGAGAGTCTGTGTGGTACAGTTCATCAGTAGGAAGAAAGAGATCCCGGTGGATACAAAAATTCATGTAAGGTTTCAGATAGGAAGACTTACTGACTCATACCATACTAGGGCTAGGCATATATGGAAATTGGGGAAGAAACAATAAAACACTCCATTGATTTTTTTTTTTTACCAAACAGAGGCCTGTAGAGCCCAAGATGCTACAATTTATTTTCAATTTCTCTGTGCAATGCGTGGTTTGAGCTGGTGGTATATTTTTGGGACCTCCCCTCCTAGGATGATTTTCAACTACCTTAATAAGAAGCATTTATGTGACACACTACTATGATGAATGCACTATTTCCCTTGTACTTCCCCCCTTAGAAATCCAATTTTTCCAACAAGGCATGTCTTTTAACAATGTGTACTTACCCTTGGTAACTCATCGTACCAATTGGTTACATCAACTCCAATGAGAGAAAAGAGTCGGTTTAATGGAGGCAGGATTTGCTTAGTGATGTAGTAGGTTGCATTTACTCTGAGATTCTGATCCTGGAGGACATCAATAGGTCGTCTTACAAGCTGAATAAGGGGTACGCCAGGCGAACCATACACTATTACATATGGCACTCTTTCTCCGACACGTGGTTCTGAACGACGGTCATATGCTACCATTTTCCTATAAAGAACAGCTGTGGTAAAGATCAGGTGGTCCAAAGTCTAGGACAAAAAACCCATTCTCCAAGTACTCATATTTAAAACACAGGGCTAACACATGCCTTAAATATACATTTCATGCTATTCTGCAATATTGTCTGATTTTTCCAATATTGTAAGATTTTTGTTTTCCATTACCTTTGATTTGTTCCCTTCTGAGGTATTTCCATTCTTCTGATTTATATAGGAACCCACTATGTTTATTAGAAGTTTTTTATAAGATGCATTACTTATAAAACTAACTTTATTTAGCTGAAGCACACAAGCTTCTATGACTGTCACCAGAGCCTCTGCCGTCTCTGGTTCTTACACGCCCCCCAAAGCACTTCCTTGGTGCTTTCTCCCCTCCCACTGTATGTAATGATGTATGTTATGAAAGAATTAGAAAATCTTTTTAAAACTCAAATCCTTTGCCTCCAATCATATTGCCATCCAATGTTACCTTGTGAGTTCCAATGCTGGCACACAGGCTCCTGGTCGGTAAGCAAAACTTCCTCTGTATTCCTTGGCAAAGATGAGATCCTGCATGCTGGCCTTTCCCTCCAAAAGCTTCATACATTGTCTCTGAACATACTGCTTTATTTGACTTATATCTCTTGTTTCAAACAGCAGTTTAATAGAACGTTCAAGTATCTGTAAACACAGAGGGATAAAATAAAAAGATAGATTTACACATGAAAAAGTCACCAATTGACCAAAAGAGGCATCATGTATGAGATAATATTCCGTTTATTAAAGTAACACTTCCACAAAAATGCTATTCTCTGACCAAAATTTACACTACGTAAATTGTAGCGAAGGTAATTGGGAAAATTCAAAATATTTTGAGTGTTTTAGACCATTTTTGGGCTGTTTCTGAATTGTACGAAAATGGTGTAGACTCGGGGAAAAGAAGCTTGGCCTAATCCACGCGGAAGAAAATTGTGAGATAAACTAGTACTTCTCTGTACTCCAGATACAATACCCAACATAATTTATTTAGTGAAGTATAAGACTACATGGGTCCATTCAATGACTCATTCAGTGTACTTATTTTCTCATCTAGTCCTCTGGTTTAATGGGAAGTTGGATTATTTATTCCGCTTTACTAACAGCCGGTTAGTGGGTCTCATTGCTGGACACACAACATAACTGAGAACCAGAGGAGATCAAATAACTCTGATATTCTTACAGGTGGCTGTATTTTATATGCAATTTATATGATGTATCTCAAGGGTTAGTTTGTAAATTTGTCATGGATCTCAGTGAGTAGTGAAGCATTTTCAGGTCTGTGGATAGGAAAATGAATTCCATACAGATAAGTTCTTGCTTATTCCCATCAATAAAGGAAGCAGTTCTGAAATTGGAAGGTAGCCATTAGAAACAGAATCATAACAAGTGGTCACCATAGCTCATCATTCTTAGTATACAGACAGAATTGTGGATGTCTCCTTACCTTACCAACGGCTGGACATGCATCTCTTCTCACAGTCTCAATGCCTTTTGCATCAAAAACTGGATCCTTCTGATCAAGGGTTTCATACATATAACCCACATATCTCTTCTTGGTTTGTAACACACAGGGAAGATAAACCTGTGAACATGTAGAAGTGTAACATGCTGTTAGCAGAAAAGAGAGGAGTCCCCTTCAAACTAACACAGTCCTCATGTACTAATGGAATATGTAAATTGAAAATTATAGTGTGGAAACGATCAGGTCAGAAAAGATTTAGACATTGCTTTACCTTCTCGAACTTCAGCTTTACTGGCTTTGGGTTTGTAGCAGTGACAGCTTCAGCGATTTCTTGTCCTATTTTGAAAGACTGTTCTTTTGTTGCCCCTTTAAGCAGCACAAACATACTACAAAACAAAAAGTTTTCAGATGGTAACATTTGTCCGAATAAAATCTGCTATAATAAGATTGTGCAGAGAATTTATCACTGATATCAAGTGAATAAATACACTTCATATAGTGCAAGTCACAGAGATGCATGGCCTATGAGGGTGCTCACCTTATAAATACTATGTACTCCTAAGTAAAAGTATGTATAACGTCTTCACTACCACTAAGGGAATGATTCTTAAAAGTGACTACTGTGACAGTTCCATCTGAAGCATCAAGACATAATAAATGTTGGTTTGGCGCAATTATATTTATTCCTAATCATCTGTGAAGTATTTGGCCTTCAACCCCTTCAAGACCAAGGGTCATTAGTACCTGAATGCCCAATCAATTTTTGCAGTTCGTTTTGCACTTCTTTAACCCCTTAAGGATGCAGGGTTTTTTCGCTCATTTCTCGCTATCCACCTTCAAAAATCCATAACTTTTTTCATTGTGTCAGGGCTTATTTTGTACGTAACAAATTTTACTTCTTTGTGCCGTTATTTATTATTCCATGCAGTGTACTGGGAAGCTGGAAAAAACTTCCAAATGTGGAAAAATTGTGGGCTCAGTTTTTACGACTTTCACTGTTCGGTCCAAATAGTTATGGATTTAATTCTTTGGTTCAGTATGATCACGGTGATACAAAATTTATATAGGTTTTATTGCGGTTTAATAAATTTTTTTAAATTAAACGAATGTGCAAAAAAAAAAAAAAAAGTCGCCATTAGCTGACGCTAATAACCTTTTCATTTTTCGGTGTACGGCGCTGTGTTAGGTGTCAATTTTTGCAAAATGAGCCGAGGTTTTATTGCTACCATTTTCAGGTCTGTGCGACATTTTGATAACTTTTTATTCCATTTTTTATGTGGTGTAAATATGTGGTTCACGCCGGCTTAACCGTTTTTCTATTGATTGGGCAAAATACTACTGTATTGCAGTATATGGAATTTTTACACAGTATTCATTACAATGAGCCACTGGCTCATTGTAACGAAACTGCTGATGACCGCGGCACCGACCTTGGGTATTAGTGGTGGGGGTTTGCTGCAATATGCAACAAACCCCTCCTGTGTATGAAGAGGGCTTAGCCCGCAAGCCCTCTTCATACACCCCCCGCACCTCTGCACCATTCACGTACGGCGCGGAGCGTGAAGGGATTAAAGATTACCTTTCACCACCTCAAACATGTGGAGATTAGCATACAATTCTGTAGGGACTGCTACACAGATTCAGGAGCACCTCAAACTTTCTTTCTAGCCCCCATAGTTGGAGAGAGATCAGTCCCAGTATCTGATCATTATACCTGAGTGGAGTTGGGCCCCCCACCTTGTTCAAATCAAACAAAATTGGTGTCAAACGTTTGTGCTGGTTTGTGCAGCAGAAATTTACGTTTGTGCCGCTATCATTTTTAAGATATTAAAGGGGTTCTCTGGAGGTGGAAAAACATGGCTGCAGTCTTCCAAAAACAGCACCTCACCTGACCATGGGTAGTGTGTGGTATTGCAACTAAGCTCCATTCATTTCTATACAGCTGAGCTGCAGTACTGGCAGTAACCATGGTCAGGTGTGGTGCTGTTTTTGGAAGACTGCAGCCATGTTTTTCCACCTCCTGAGAACCCCTTTAATGAAAGTTTCCAAAAGTCATCAGAGGTCAACCAGTTCTGCTACGTTTGTGCTGCTCAGATTTTTGTTTGTGCTGCTTTTGTTTTGAATATATGAACAAAAAATTAGGAGGTCAAAAGTTCACCCAGCCCCCCCCCCCACTAACCGAATCAAACAAAACTGGGGTCAAACGTTAGTGCTACATTTGTGCAGCAAAAATTTTCATTGTGCCGCTAGCACAATGCGGCACAGACGAAAATTTCTGCTGCACAAGCCAGCAAAATGGTAGTACAAACGTTTGACACCAATTTTGTTTGATTTGAACAAGGTGGGGGGGCCAACTTCACTCAGGTGATCATTATAACCTCTGTTTAGTCAGAGAGGAATAGTTTACAACAACCCACTGTAGTGACATAATTCATTCGTAAGACAATAATCAGTGTTTGATCAAGGTTCTCCAACATGTATGTAGCAATATGTGAAAGATCATAGCAGTTCACAGAAAGTGCAAAAATACATAGAGTTTGTGGGTCATGAACTAAATGAAGTCTGTCAAGAACAGTGCAGCAGGACTGAACAAAAACAAGTGGATTTATTCTAAACATATTCCAATGTGTTTAGGATACATTCACTTGTTTTTTTTATGGAGTGCTGCTGAATTCTTTGTACCTATTCACATGGAGGATCGCCACGGATACTCTGTTGGCTTACACCCAGGATTAAGTATTTTTGCAGAGCTGCTCTGGACTTTGTTTTTAAAAATATCTATCTACCTATCTATCTATCTACCTATCTATCCATCCACCTCATGAATTTACAATATCTATTTATCTATACACCTCATCAATTTACAATATCTATCTATCTATCTATCTATCTATATAATCCTTAGGAAAGAGGGCAGGCACCATATAACATGAAGCGGGGTGAATCTTTATTCCATCAGTGCAATGTTTCGGTGTGAGCACACACCTTTTTCAAGCATGAAAAAGGTGTGTGCTCACACCGAAACGTTGCACTGATGGAATAAAGATTCACCCGCTTCACGTTACATGGAATGCTGCCTCTTTCCTAAGGATTATGGCATGTGACCCTGGCCAAGGGATCTACGCTGTGAGTTGTGCTGCTCTGGATTTTTCTAGGGGGGGTTTAATGGAGGCAGGATTTGCTTAGTGATGTAGTAGGTTGCATTTACTCTGAGATTCTGATCCTGGAGGACATCATAGGTCGTCTTACAAGCTGAATAAGGGGTACGCCAGGCGAACCATACACTATTACATATGGCACTCTTTCTCCGACACGTGGTTCTGAACGACGGTCATATGCTACCATTTCCTATAAAGAACAGCTGTGGTAAAGATCAGGTGGTCCAAAGTTAGGACAAAAAACCCATTCTCCAAGTACTCATATTTAAAAACACGGGCTAACACATGCCTTAAATATACATTTCTGCTATTCTGCAATATGTCTGATTTTTCCAATATTGTAAGTTTTGCTTTTATTACCTTTGATTTGTCTTCTGAGGCATTTCCATTCTTCTGATTTATATAGGAACCCACTATGTTTATTAGAAGTTTTTATAAGATGCATTACTTATAAAACTAACTTTATTTAAATGAAGCACACAAGCTCTATGACTGTCACCAGAGCCTCGTCGTCTTTGGTTCTTACACGCCCCCCCAAAGCACTTCCTTGGTGCTTTCCCCTCCCACTGTATGTAATGATGTGTATGTTATGAAAGAATTAAAAATCTTTTAAAACTCAAATCCTTTGCCTTCAATCATATGCCATCCAATGTTACCTTGTGAGTTCCAAGCTGGCACACCGGCTCCTGGTCGGTAAGCAAAACTTCCTCTGTATTCCTTGGCAAGAGAAGATCCTGCATGCTGGCCTTTCCCTCAAAAGCTTCATACTTGTCTCTGAACATACTGCTTTATTTTGACTTATATCTCTTGTTTCAAACAGCAGTTTAATAGAACGTTCAAGTATCTGTAAACACAGAGGGAATAAAATAAAAAGATAGATTTACACATGAAAAAGTCACCAATTGACCCAAAGAGACATCATGTATGAGATAATTTCGTTTATTAAAGTAACACTTCACAAAAATGCTATTCTCTGACCAAAATTTACACTAGTAAATTGTGCGAAGGTAATTGGGAAAATTCAAAATATTTTGGTGTTTTAGACCATTTTTGGCTGTTTCGAATTGTTCGAAAAGGTGTGTAGACTCGGGGAAAAGAAGCTTGGCCTAATCCACGCGATAGAAAATTGTGAGATAAACTAGTCTACTTCTCTGTACTCCAGATACAATACCCAACATAATTTATTTAGTGAAGTATAAGACTACATGGGTCCATTCAATGACTCATTCAGTGTACTATTTCATCTAGTCCTCTGGTTTAAGGGAAGTTGGATTATATTCCGCTTTACTAACAGCGGGGTTAGTGGGTCTCATTGCTGGACCACAACATAAACTGAGAACCAGGGAGATCAAATAACTCTGATATTCTTAACGGTGGCTGTATTTATTGCAATTTATATGATGTATCTCAAGGGTTAGTTTGTAAATTTGTCATGGATCTCAGTGAGTAGTGAAGCATTTTCAGGTCTGTGGATAGGAAATGAATTCCATACAGTAAGTTCTTGCTTATTCCCATCAATAAAGGAAGCAGTTTGAATGGAAGGTAGCCATTAGAAACAGAATCATAACAAGTGGTCACCATAGCTCATCATTCTTAGTAACAGACAGAATTGTGGGAGTCTCCTTACCTTACCAACGGCTGGACATGCATCTCTTCTCACAGTCTCAATGCCTTTTGCATCAAAAACTGGATCCTTCTGATCAAGGGTTTCATACATATAACCCACATATCTCTTCTTGGTTTGTAACACACAGGGAAGATAAACCTGTGAACATGTAGAAGTGTAACATGCTTAGCAGAAAAGAGAGGAGTCCCCTTCAAACTAACACAGTCCTCATGTACTAATGGAATATGTAAATTGAAAATTATAGTGTGGAAACGATCAGGTCAGAAAAGATTTAGACATTGCTTTACCTTCTCGAACTTCAGCTTTACTGGCTTTGGGTTTGTAGCGAACAGCTTCAGCGATTTCTTGTCCTATTTTGAAAGACTGTTCTTTTGTTGCCCCTTAAGCAGCACAAACATACTACAAAACATAAAAAGTTTTCAGATGGTAACATTTGTCCGAATAAAATCTGCTATAATAAGATTGTGCAGAGAATTATCACTGTATCAAGTGAATAAATACACTTCATATAGTGCAAGTCACAGAGATGCATGGCCTATGAGGGTGCTTCCTTATAAATAACTTGTACTCCTAGTAAAAGTTGTATCACGTCTTCACTACAATAAGGGAATGATTCTTAAAAGTGACTACTGTGACAGTTCCATCTGAAGCATCAAGACATAATAATGTTGGTTTGGCGCAATTATATTTATTCCTAATCATCTGTGAATAGTTTGGCCTTCAACCCCTTCAAGACCAGGGTCATTAGTACCTGAATGCCCAATCAATTTTTGCAGTTCGTTTGCACTTCTTTAACCCCTTAAGGATGCAGGGTTTTTTCGCTCATTTCTCGCTATCCACCTTCAAAAATCAATAACTTTTTCATTGTGTCAGGGCTTATTTTGTACGTAACAAATTTTACTTCTTTGTGCCGTTATTTATTATTCCATGCAGTGTACTGGGAAGCTGGAAAAAACTTCCCAATGTGGAAATTGTGGGCTCAGTTTTTACGACTTTCATGTTCGGTCCAAATAGTTATGGATTTAATTCTTTGGTTCAGTATGTATGATCACGGGGTGATACAAAATTTATATAGGTTTTATTGCGGTTTAATAAATTTTTTAAATGAAACGAATGTGCAAAAAAAAAAAAAAAGTCGCCATTAGCTGACGTAATAACCTTTTCATTTTTCGGTGTACGGCGCTGTGTTAGGTGTCAATTTTTGCAAAATGAGCCGAGGTTTTATTGCTACCATTTTCAGGTCTGTGCGACATTTTGATAACTTTTTCCATTTTTTATGTGTGTAAATATGTGGTTCACGCCGGCTTAACCGTTTTTTCTATTGATTGGGCAAAATACTACTGTTTGCAGTATATGGAATTTTTACAAAGTATTCATTACAATGAGCCACTGGCTCATTGTAACGAAACTGCTGATGACCGCGGCACGACCTTGGGTATTAGTGGTGGGGTTTGCTGCAAATGCAACAAACCCCTCCTGTGTATGAAGAGGGCTTAGCCCGCAGCCCTCTTCATACACCCCCCGCACCTCTGCACCATTCAGGACGGCGGGAGCGTGAAGGGATTAAAGATTACCTTTCACCACCTCAAACATGGGAGATTAGCATACAATTCTGTAGGGACTGCTACACAGACAGGAGCACCTCAAACTTTCTTTCTAGCCCCCTAGTTGGAGAGAGATCAGTCCCAGTATCTGATCATTATACCTGAGTGAAGTTGGGCCCCCACCTTGTTCAAATCAAACAAAATTGGTGTCAAACGTTTCGTTTCGTTTGTGCCGCTATCATTTTTAAGATATTAAAGGGGTCTCTGGAGGTGGAAAAAACATGGCTGCAGTCTTCCAAAAACAGCGCCTCACCTGACCATGGGTAGTGTGTGGTATTGCAACTAAGCTCCATTCATTTCTATACAGCTGAGCTGCAGTACTGGCAGTAACCATGGTCAGGTGTGGTGCTGTTTTTGGAAGACTGCAGCCATGTTTTTCCACCTCCTGAGAACCCCTTAATGAAGTTTCCAAAAGTATCAGAGGTCAACCAGTTCTGCTACGTTTGTGCTGCTCAGATTTTTGTTTGTGCTGCTTTTGTTTTGAATATATGAACAAAAAATTAGGAGGTCAAAAGTTCACCCAGCCCCCCCCCCCCCCCACTAACCGAATCAAACAAAACTGGGGTCAAACGTTAGTGCTACATTTGTGCAGCAAAAATTTTCATTGTGCCGCTAGCACAATGCGGCACAGACGAAAATTTCTGTGCACAAGCCAGCAAATGGTAGACAAAAGTTTGACACCAATTTTGTTGATTTGAACAAGGTGGGGGGGCCAACTCACTCAGGTGATCATTATAACCTCTGTTTAGTCAGAGAGGAATAGTTTACAACAACCCACTGTAGTGACATATTAATTCGTAAGACATAATCCGTGTTTGATCAAGGTTCTCCAACATGTATGTAGCAATATGTGAAAGATCATAGCAGTTCACAGAAAGTGCAAAAATACATAGAGTTGTGTGGGTCATGAAATAAAGAAGTCTGTCAAGAACAGTGCAGCAGGACTGAACAAAAACAAGTGGATTTATTCTAAACATATTCCAATGTGTTTAGGATACATTCACTTGTTTTTTTTATGGAGTGCTGCTGAATTCTTTGTACCTATTCACATGGAGGATCGCCACGGATACTCTGTTGGCTTACACCCAGGATAAGTATTTTTGCAGAATGCTCTGGACTTTGTTTTTAAAAATATCTATCTACATATACTATCTACCTATCATCATCCACCTCATGAATTTACAATATCTATTATCTATACACCTCCTCCATTACAATATTATCTATCTATATAATCCTTAGGAAAGAGGCAGCACTCCATAACATGAAGCGGGGGAATCTTTATTCATCAGTGCAACGTTTCGGTGTGAGCACACACCTTTTTCATGCTTGAAAAAGGTGTGTGCTCACACCGAAACGTTGCACTGATGGAATAAAGATTCACCCCGCTTCACGTTACATGGAATGCTGCCTCTTTCCTAAGGATTATGGTATGTGACCCTGGCCAAGGGATCTACGCTGTGAGTTGTGCTGCTCTGGATTTTTCTATTCTCTATCTATCTATACACATCAATTTACAAATGGGTCACACTCAGATTGATTTGGCACAAACACATATGAGATTTGGTCATAAATAAGGTTTGGAAATGTACAAAAGGATGCCTTTCATTACCTGTCAGTATCACCATACACAACTCTGGCTCCCCACTTCTTTGTGTCATTTACAAGTTTTATAGCACGCTCCAAGGTCTCTCGTGCTTTATGGATAATACTGTCCCCAATCTACAACAGATAAAACACAATCCAACATCACAATTGTTTGATATGCCCAGAATCTGGTAATAACTTAGTAATGTGAAGTCAATAAGGATACTCATAAATGTGGGAAAATATTTTCTAATTTCAAACGGTTACATATATAGATACATTTTTTTTTGCAATATTACTTGGTGAATGCACTCACTGATAACAAATTACCAATGATTACTAGTAATTTTATATCTATATTATTTAGTTGAAAGAATAAAATCAGAACAGATCTATGTGGTGATAGTAGTTTCCAATAGTTAAATAAAAGCATGCATCCCACTAGTTTGTGGCTACAGGCGGTCCCCTACTTAAGAACACCTGACTTACATACGACCCCTAGTTACAAACGGACCTCTGGATGTTGGCAATTACTGTACTTTAGTCCTAAGCTACAATAATCAGCTATAATAGTTATCACCGGTGTCTGTAATGAAGGTTTATTGTTAATCCTGGTTCTAATGACAATCCAACATTTTTAAAATCCAATTGTCACAGAGACCAAAAAAATTTTGGCTGGGATTACAATGATAAAGTATACGGTTCCGACTTACATACAAATTCAACTTAAGAACAAACCTTCAGATCCTATCTTGTATGTAACCTGGGGACTGCCTGTAATGTACTATATATGATACAAGACTACAGAATTTTCAAAACACAAGTAGATTTGGCATTTGTGAGAGTGAGTGAGTGTGAGAGAGAGAAAAAATATACAAACGATCCCAAAACTTCGGGACACCAGATGACCCCTAGTTACAGACGGACCTCTCTGTCCGATGCGACCTCGGGTGAAGTTCTCAGGCTGCAATGATCAGCTATAATGTGTCTAATAAAGTTTTATTGATAATCCTTGTTCCCTTGACAGCAAAACATGTAGAAAATCCAATTGTTATGAGGACAAAAAGAATGGAGTTCTAACCTATATACCTGTACTGACTTGCATACAAATTCAACTATAGTAGAAACCTAAAGAACCTATTTTGTATGTAACTGCCTGTATTTAAAGTTTCTATTGCGGATACAAAGGCATATGTTCCAATGCTTTTCCATCACTGTGGCATGAATGTCCTCATACCTCTACACAGGGCATTCTCCCAGAGAAGTTAGCAGCAGTGTAGCCAAACGTGACATTGGCAATTAATTTCAACCCCAATTGTCGGGCATCAAGCAGGCGTGTAAGGCTTCGGTCTTCTTTATATTGTTTCATGGACTGTTTCACCATTATTCGGGTATTTAAGATCTCTTCTAGCATTCTTGGAAGCACCCCTTTTCTGACAGAAGCCTAAGTTAAGAAGAAAACAAGCACATTTAGATAAATGGGTAAGAACTATTTACATAAGCAGAATAATACAGTCCCTTGTTGAGAAGGACCTGGGGGTACTAGTAGATCATAAGTTGAATAACAGCATGCAATGTCAAGCAGCTGCCTCTAAAGCTAGTAGGATCTTGTCATGTATCAAAAGTGGTATGGACTCTCGTGATAGGGATGTAATATTACCACTGTACAAGGCATTGGTTCGGCCACACCTGGAATATGCTGTCCAGTTCTGGGCACCGGTCCATATAAAGGATGCCCTGGAGCTGGAGAGGGTTCAATGTAGAGCCACAAAAATGATAAGGGGTATGGAGGGTCTTCGTTATGAGGAAAGATTAAAACAACTAGATTTATTTAGTCTGGAAAAGAGACGACTACGAGGGGACATGATTCATTTATATAAATATATGAATGGTCCATACAAACAATATGGTGGTAAGTTGTTTCAGATTAAATCAAATCAAAAGACGAGGGAGAAATCAAGGTTTAATCACCGGAGGAGACAGGGCTTTTTTACTATGAGAACTGTCACTCTGTGGAATAGCCTGCCTCAGGCGCTGGTCACAGCAGGGACAGCAGAGAGCTTCAAGAAGGGTCTAGATGCCTTTTTACACTTAAATAACATTGATGGTTATGGTATATAGAATTGTTTCCACTAAATCCCTTCCTCATCCAATCCCTTCCCTGGTTGAACTTGATGGACAAGTGTCTTTTTTCAACCGTTTAAACTATGAAATACAGATATATTCATATATTTATAGGTTTAAACAGTATAGTGCCGGATACATTATTATATATGTTGTATATTATATACCATTGTAGGGATGACAGAATACAGTTTCAATATGCAAAAATGGCCAAATAGGTGGTATGAACTTGATGACCAAATTTACCAAGCACAATCTATCACCGTCTACTCCAGGTTTACATGGTCTAACTATTAGATCATTAGGAATAACTAGTGGCAGATTTTCTAAATTTGTCCAAATCTTTGGGGGAGATTCATAACAAGTAACCTACAGGCAACCTATATTTTATAAAACTGTAGTTGGAAAATTTGATCTGATCTGACTGGTTGCCATGAACAGCTAGAACAGTTTTCCTCTCAGTCACTCAGGAAGTCTTTTGTTCTTAGATTGTCTATTTAAAGGGAACCTGTCACCAGGAGACCCATTTTTAGCACTCCCCCAGTCCCCACAGAGTATAGTACATGCACTGCCAAAGTGTTTTTGTATAAAAAATTGGTTTTACAGAAAAAAAGATATGTTATATTGTACCTTTCATTAGCATCTGCTGTGTGACTAGGCAG
The DNA here is from genome assembly GCA_019512145.1 of Engystomops pustulosus. NCBI lineage: Eukaryota > Metazoa > Chordata > Amphibia > Anura > Leptodactylidae > Engystomops > Engystomops pustulosus. The sequence goes on from CM033643.1 coordinate 122,376,827, forward strand.
TTGCCAAATGGGAGGGGCTGGAAAGGAGCAGTTTCCCCCCACCCTTGGGAAACATGTGACCTTTTCAAATATATGAATAACTCTCCACACTCGGGACTGGCTGTAGAGGAGCAGGGGGCGTCGCTAAGCCAAGTGATGGGTGTTTTCATATATTTGAAAAGGTCACATGGAGAAGCTGTTCCCCAAGGGTGGGGGGGAGTGGGGGGGAATGGTCCCAAATGAAATGTATGTGTTAACATCTGGTTATTTCAACCACTGGCTCAACAGAGCTATTTAATGTAACTCTATTCCTCAACCCTAATAAAGCTCTTTGACAATTTTTTGATCACTAGTTGAAGGGTGACAGTCTCTAAGAGGTCAGTCACTTTCTGTTGACGATTTTGTAATCATTATGCACATTCTCACTCGTCATGCACATTTTCATTCATTCATGGAAGGCTGCCTCAAGAGCAGTGGTGGCGAACCTATGGCACGGGTGCTAGAGGTGGCACTCGGAGCCATTTCTGTGAGCACCCCCTACCATCACCCCAGGACAGAGTTCACCAAACAGGACCAAATCTACCAAGTCCCAGGGAACTTAAGAGATGCTGCTCTCAGCGCTATTTTAAAGCGACACCTCATTGTCTGTTTGGAACTGCGGGAAAAGTGAGGTGGTGTTGACAGAACTGCAATATCTTTGGAGGTCTTCCTGCTGGACCTACCAATGATAGTCTGAATTTGCTCTCCTTCTTTCAATTGTATTGGTAGCCTCAGGGGCTGATACATACCCGGAAAGTCTCTGCTGCATATTGCACGATCCGTCGCCTTGGTAGCCTCGGGTGTTCTGAATACCCAAGGCTACTTAGTTTTAACCCATGCATTACAATGTGCTAATTGCACATTGTAATCAATCGGGAGTAAAATCCACATACAGTAGTATGGCAGTATATGATTGGATGAATCAGACTACCTAGGGTTAGAGTACCCTATTGAGTCTGAAAAATAGTAAAAGTAAAAATTAAAAAAAAAGTTAAAAAAAAAAAAAATTCTAATTAAAAAAACCTAAAAATTCAAATCACCCCCCTTTTCCTAGAACTGATATAAATATAAATGAACAGTAAAAATCATAAACACATTAGGTATCGCCGCGTCTATTCTGACTCAATAACCTGGCTGTAAGCAGGTGTTTATAGATAGTCTTATATCTTTGTTTTAACCAGTACTTACACCGAAATCACTTTTTGTCAGATAGGGTCAACTCCATCGAAAGAAGCATGTGGGAAGATTCCAGCTTTATTTAGTGCAGAAATCTTGAAGAAATGCTGGTTACAACGGTGTGAAAAGGATTAATTTGCCAGGGTCAGAGAGACTTCAGATATGCACTTTTCCTGACAAGATGGCTGCATACATGAGGGAGAGGGAGGAGGTTACAATACTGAAGCTAGAGGACAGGAAGACAGGAGGGTCAAAAGGCAAAGCCGTATTATACACACATTACACTGTCAATGAATAGAAACAAGTCCTGGGACATGACACTCCCCGTCTGAAATCTTAAGATTTCATAATATACCAAAATTGAAAGAATGTCGTATGAGTCCATAGGTTGTTCTTAAAACCTGTAAACAAGAGAAAAAACAACATGCAAACAATAACAATAAGTCCAAATCTTGAGGTTGAAGATTTGAAATCCTGATGCGAAACTGTGAAGAAGTTCAAGTAAACCCATCTTCGGATTGGGGAAGACGGTATGCTCCCCGCCATAAACTAAGTGGGTATCCAAGTCACTCATGTAGCTTCTTCCTTTGGTAGCAGAAGCACTAGCTCATGGATGGGACGGAAGAAAACCTTTGCGGAACCTCCCTTTGTTACCTTGACTTCCACTTTGCGAATCTTTCCATCGTCGCTTATCTGTAAACACAGAGGGATAAAATAAAAAGATAGATTTACACATAAAAAGTCACCAATTGACCAAAAGAGACATCAGTATGAGATAATATTCCGTTTATTAAAGTAACACTTCCACAAAATGCTTTCTCTGACCAAAATTTACAACTAGTAAATTGTTAGCGGAAGGGTAATGGGAAATTCAAAATATTTTGAGTGTTTTAACCATTTTTGGTGTGTTCTGAATTGTGTACGAAAATGGTTGTGTAGACTCGGGGAAAAAAACTGGCCTAATCCAAGCGGAAGAAAATGGTGAGATAAAACTAGTATATCTCTGTACTCCAGATACAATACCCAAACATAATTTATTTAGTGAAGTAGTATAAGACTACATGGGTCCATTCAATGACTCTTCAGTGTACTTATTTTCATCTAGTCCTCTGGTTTAGAGGGAAGTTGGATTATTTATTCCGTTACTAACAGCCCGGTTAGTGGGTCTCATTGCTGGACAAACCAACATAACTGAGAACCAGAGGAGATCAAATAACTCTGATATTCTTACAGGTGGCTGTATTTTATGCAATTATATGATGATCTCAAGGTTAGTTTGTAATTTGTCATGGTATCTCAGTGAGTAGTGAAGCATTTTCAGGTCTGTGGATAGGAAATGAATTCCATACAGATAGTTCTTGCTTATTCCCATCAATAAAGGAAAGCAGTTCTGAAATGGAAGGTAGCCATTAGAAACAGAATCATAACAAGTGGTCACCATAGCTCATTCTTAGTATACAGACAGAATTGGGATGTCTCCCTACCTTACCAACGGCTGGACATGCATCTCTCTCACAGTCTCAATGCCTTTGCATCAAAAACTGGATCCTTCTGATCAAGGGTTATACATATAACCCACAATCTCTTCTTGGTTGTAACACACAGGGAAGATTAACTGTGAACATGAGAAGGGTAACTTGCTTTAGCAGAAAAAGAGGAGTCCCCTTCAAACTAACACAGTCCTCATGTACTAATGGAATATGTAAATTGAAAATTATAGTGTGGAAACGATCAGGTCAGAAAAGATTTAGACATTGCTTTACCTTCTCGAACTTCAGCTTTACTGGCTTGGGTTGTAGCAGTAACAGCTTCAGCGATTTTTCTTGTCCTATTTGAAGACGTTCTTTTGTGCCCCTTTAAGCAGCACAAACATACTACAAAACATATAAAAAAGTTTTCAGATGGTACATTTGCCGAATAAAATCTGCTATAATAAGATTGTGAGAGAATTTATCATGATATCAAGTGAATAAATACACTTCAATAGTGCAAGTCACAGAGATGCAGGCCTATGAGGGTGCTTCCTTATAAATACTTATGTACTCCTAAGTAAAGTTATGTATCACGTCTTCACTACCACTAAGGGAATGATTCTTAAAAGGACTACTGTGACAGTTCCATCTGAAGCATCAAGACATATAAATGTTGGTTTTGCGCAATTATATTTATCCTAATATCTGTGAAGTATTTGGCCTTCAACCCCTTCAAGACCATGGGTCATTAGTACCTGAATGCCCAATCAATTTTGCAGTTCGTTTGCACTTTAACCCCTTAAGGATGCAGGGTTTTTTCGCTCATTTCTAGCTATCCACCTTCAAAAAATCAATAACTTTTTTATGTGTCAGGGCTTATTTTGTACGTAACAAAATTTACTTCTTTGTGCCGTTATTTATTATTCCATCGCAGTGTACTGGGAAGCTGGAAAAAACTTCCAAATGGGAAAAACTTGTGGGTCAGTTTTTACGACTTTCACGTTCGGTCCAATAGTTATGGATTTAATTCTTTGGTTCAGTATGTATGATCACTGTGATGACAAAATTTATATAGGTTTTATTGCGGTTAATAAATTTTTTAAATGAAACGAATGTGCAAAAAAAAAAAAAAAGTCGCCATTAGTGACGCTAAAACCTTTCATTTTTCGGGTTGTACGGCGCTGTGTTAGGTGTCAATTTTTGCAAAATGAGCGAGGTTTTTATGCTACCATTTTCAGGTCGTGCGACATTTTGATAACTTTTTATTCCAATTTTTATGTGGTGTAAATATGTGGTTCACGCGGCTTAACCGTTTTCTATTGATTGGGCCAAACATACATGTATTGCAGTATATGGAATTTTACACAGAATTCATTACAATGAGCCACGGCTCATTGTAACGAAAACTGTGATGACCGCGGCACGACCTTGGGTATTGGTGGTGGGGTTTGCTTGCAAAATGCAACAAACCCCTCCTGTGTATGAAGAGGGCTTAGCCCCGCAAGCCCTCTTCATACACCCCCCGCACCTCTGCACCATTCAGGTACGGCGCGGAGCGTGAAGGGATTAAAGATTACCTTTCACCACCTCAAACATGTGGAGATTAGCATACAATTCTGTAGGGACTGCTACACAGATTCAGGAGCCCTAAATTTCTTCTAGCCCCCAAGTTGGAGAGAGATCAGTCCAGTATCTGATCATTATACCTGAGTGAAGTTGGGCCCCCACCTGTGTTCAAATCAAACAAAATTGGTGTCAAACGTTTCGTTTCGTTTGTGCCGCTATCATTTTAAGATATTAAAGGGGTTCTCTGGAGGGGAAAAACATGGCTGACGTCTTCCAAAAACAGCGCCTCACCTGACCATGGGTAGTGTGTGGTATTGCAAAATAAGCTCCATTCATTTCTATACAGCTGAGCTGCAGTACTGGCAGTAACCATGGTCAGGTGTGGTGCTGTTTTTGGAAGACTGCAGCCATGTTTTCCACCTCCTGAGACCCCTTTAATGCAAGTTCCAAAAGTCATCAGAGGTCAACCAGTTCTGCTAGTTTGTGCTGCTCAGATTTTTGTTTGTGCTGCTTTGTTTTGAATATATGAACAAAAATTAGGAGGTCAAAAGTTCACCCGCCCCCCCCCCCCCACTAACCGAATCAAACAAAAATGGGGGTCAAACGTTAGTGCTACATTTGTGCAGCAAAAATTTTCATTGTGCCGCTAGCAACAATGCGGCACAGACGAAAATTCTGCTGCACAAGCCAGAGCAAATGGTAGTACAAACGTTTGACACCAATTTGTTTGATTGAACAAGGGTGGGGGGGCCAACTTCACTCAGGTGATCATTATAACCTCTGTTTAGTCAGAGAGGAATAGTTTACAACAACCCACTGTAGTGACATAATTCATCGTAAGACAATAATCAGTGTTTGATCAAGGTTCCCAACATGTATGTAGCAATATGTGAAAGATCATAGCAGTTCACAGAAAGTGCAAAAAATACATAGAGTTGTGGGTCATGAACTAAATGAAGTCTGTCAAGAACAGTGCAGCAGGACTGAACAAAAACAAGTGGATTTATCTAACATATTCCAATTGTGTTTAGGATACATTCACTTGTTTTTTTTATGGAGTGCTGCTGAATTCTTTGTACTATTCACATGGAGGATCGCCACGGATACTCTGTTGGCTTACACCCAGGATAAGTATTTTTGCAGAGTGCTCTGGACTTGTTTTTAAAAATACTATCTACCTATCTATCTATCTACCTATCATCCATCCACCTCATGAATTTACAATATCTATTATCTATACACCTCATCAATTACAATATCTATCTATCTATATAACCTAGGAAAGAGGCAAGCACTCCATAACATGAAGCGGGGTGAATCTTTATTCCATCAGTGCAACGTTTCGGTGTAGCACACACCTTTTTCAAGCATGAAAAATGTGTGTGCTCACACCGAAACAGTTGCACTGATGGATAAAGATTCACCCCGCTTCACGTTACATGGATGCTGCCTCTTCCTAAGGATATGGCATGTGACCCTGGCCAAGGGATCTACGTTTTGTGGTTGTGCTGACTCTGATTTTTCTATTCTCTATCTATCTATACACATCAATTTACAAATGGGTCACACTCAGATTGATTGGCACAAACACTATGAGATTTGGGCATAAATAAGTTGGAAATGTACCAAAGGATGCCTTTCATTACTGTCAGTATCACCATACACAACTCTGGCTCCCACTTCTTTGTGTCATTTACAGTTTTATAGCACGCTCCAAGGTCTCTGTGCTTTATGGATAATACTGTCCCCAATCATACAACAGTAAAAACACAATCCAACATCACAATTGTTATATGCCCAGAATTGGTAATAACTTAGGTAATGTGAAGTCAATAAGGATAATCATAAAGGGGGGAAAATATTTTAATTCAAACGGTTACATAATAGAGTACATTTTTTTTGCAATATTACTTGGTGAATGCACTCACTGATAACAAAATTACCAATGATTACTAGTAATTTTATATCTATATTATTTAGTTGAAAGAATAAAAATCAGAACAGATCTATGTGGTGATAGTAGTTCTCAATAGTTAAATAAAGCAGCATCCACTAGTTGTGGCTACAGGCGGTCCCCTACTTAAGAACACCTGACTTACATACGACCCTAGTTACAACGGACCTCTGGATGTTGGCAATTACTGTACTTTAGTCCTAGCTACAATAAACAGCTATAATAGTTATCACCGGTGTCTGTAATGAAGGTTTATTGTTAATCCTGGTTCTAATGACAATCCAACATTTTTAAAAATCCAATTGTCACAGAGACCAAAAAATTTTGGGCTGGGATTACCAATGATAAAGTATAAGGTTCCGACTTACATACAAATTCAACTAAGAACAAACCTTCAGATCCTATTTATTGTAACACTGGGGGACTGCCTGTTAATGTACTATATAGATACAAGACTACAGAATTTCAAAACACAAGTGATTTGGCATTTGTGAGAGTGAGTGAGGTGAGAGAGAGAAAAAAATACAAACGATCCCAAAACTCGGGAACCAGATGACCCTAGTTACAGACGGGACCTCTCTGTCCGATGTGACCTCGGTGAAGTTCTCTGGATGATTTACTTTAGTCTAGCTGCAATGATCAGCTGTAATGGTCTAATAAAGTTTATTGATAATCCTTGTTCCCTTGACAGCAAAACTGTAGAAAATCCAATTGTTAGAGGACAAAAAGAATGGAGTTCTAACCTATATACCTGTACTGACTTACATACAAATTCAACTAAAGTAGAAACCTAAAGAACCGATTTTGTATGTAACTGCCTGTATTAAAGTTTCTATTGCGGATACAAAGGCATATGTTCCAAGCTTTTTCCGTACTGTGGCATGAATGTCCTCATACCTCTACACAGGGCTTCTCCCAGAGAAGTTAGCAGCAGTGAGCCAAACGTGACATTGGCAATTAATTTCAACCCCAATTGTCGGGCATCAAGCAGGCGTGTAAGGCTTGGCTTCTTTATATGTTTCATGGACTGTTTCACCATTATTCGGGTATTTAGATATCTTCTAGCATTCTTGGAACCCCCTTTTCTGACAGAAGCCTAGTAAGAAGAGGAAAACAAGCACATTTAGATAAATGGGTAAGAAACTTTACATAAGCAGAATAATACAGTCCCTTGTGGAGAAGGACCTGGGGGTACAAGTAGATCATAGTTGAATAACAGCATGCAATGTCAATCAGCTGCCTCTAAAGCTAGTAGGATTTGTCATGGTTTCAAAAGTGGAATGGACTCTCGTGATAGGGATGTAATATTACCACTGTACAAGGCATTGGTTCGGCCACACCTGGGAACATGCTGTCAGTTTGGGCACACGGTTCCATAAAAAGGATGCCCTGGAGCTGGAGAGGGTTCAACGTAGAGCCACAAAAATGATAAGGGGTATGGAGGGTCTTAGTTATGAGGAAAGAATAAAACAACTAGATTTATTAGTCTGGAAAAAACGAGATACGAGGGGGACATGATTAATTTATATAAATATATGAATGGTCCTACAAACAATATGGTGGTAAGTTGTTCCAGATTAAATCAAATCCAAAAGACGAGGGAGAAATCAAGGTTTAATCACGGAGGAGACAGGCTTTTTACTATGAGAACTGTCAATCTGTGGAATAGCCTGCCTCAGGGCTGGTCACAGCGGGGCAGCAGAGAGCTTCAAGAAGGGTCTAGATGCCTTTTTACACCTAAATAACATTGACTGTTATGTTAGATAGAATTGTTTCCCCTAAATCCCTTCCTCATCCAATACCCTTCCCTGGTTGAAACTTGATGGACAAGCGTTTTTTTCAAACCGTATAAATATGAAATACAGTATATTCATATATTATAGGTTTAAACAGTATAGTGCCGGATACATTATTATAATATGTTATATTATATACCATTGTAGGGATGACCAGAAAACAGTTTCAATATGCAAAAAATGGCCAATAGGTGTATGAACTGATGACCAAAATTTACAAGCACAATCTATCCACCGTCTACTCCAGGTTTTACATGGTCTAACTATTAGATCATTAGAATAACTAGTGGCAGATTTTCAAAATGTTGTCCAAATCTTTGGGGGAGATTCAAAACAAGTAACCTACAGGCAACCTATATTTTAAAAACTGTAGTTTGAAAATTTGATCTGATCTGACTGGTTGCATGAACAGCTAGAACAGTTTCCTCTCAGTCACTCAGGAAGTCTTTTGTTCTTAGATTGTCTATTTAAAGGGAACCTGTCACCAGGAGACCATTTTTAGCACTCCCCAGTCCCACAGAGTATAGTTACATGCACTGCCAAAGTGTTTTGTATAAAAAATTGGTTTACAGAAAAAAAGATATGTTATATTGTACCTTTCATTAGCATCTGCGATGTGTGACTAGGCAGTTGCCAAATGGGAGGGGTGGAAAGGAGCAGTTTCCCCCCACCTTGGGAAACATTGACCTTTTCCAAATATATGAATAATCGTCCACACTCGGGACTGGCTGTAGAGGAGCAGGGGGCGTCGCTAAGCCAATGATGGGGTGATGGGTTTGTTTTCATATATTTGAAAAGGTCACATGGAGAAGCTGTTCCCCAAGGGTGGGGTGGGGGGGGGATGGTCCCAATGAAAGTATGTGTTAACATCTGGTTATTTCAACCACTGGCTCAAACAGGCTATTTAATGTAACTCTATCCTCAACCCTAATAAAGCTCTTTGACAATTTTTGATCACTAGTTGAAGGGTGACAGTCTCTAGAGGTCAGTCACTTTCTGTTGACGATTTTGTAATCATTATGCACATTCACTCGTCATGCCATTTTCATTCATTCATGGAAGGCTGCCTCAAGAGCCAGTGGTGGCGAACCTATGGCACGGGTGCTAGAGGTGGCACTCGGAGCCATTTCTGTGAGCACCCCTACCATCACCCCAGGACAGAGTTCACCAAAAGGACCAAATCTACCAAGTCCAGGGAACTTAAGAGATGCTGCTCTCAGCGCTATTTTAAAGCCGACCCCTCATGTCTGTTTGGAACTGCGGGAAAAGTGAGGTGGTGTTGACAGAAACTGCAATATTTTGGAGGTCTTCCTGCGGGACCTACCAATGATAGTCTGAATTGCTCTCCTTCTTTCAATGTATTGGTAGCCTCAGGGCTGATACATACCCGGAAAGTCTTGCTGCATATTGCACGATCCGTCGCCTTGGTAGCATCGGGTGTTCATGAAACCCAAGGCTACTTAGTTTTAACCATTGCATTACAATGTGCTAATGCACATTGTAATCAATCGGGAGTAAAATCCACATACAGTAGTATGAGCAGTATATGATGGATGAATCAGACTACCTAGGGTTAGAGACCCTATTGAGTCTGAAAAATAGTAAAAGTAAAATTAAAAAAAAAGTTAAAAAAAAAAAAAAAATTCTAATTAAAAAAACTAAAAAAATTCAAATCACCCCCTTTTCCTAGAACTGATATAAATATAAATGAACAGTAAAAATCATAAACACATTAGGTATCGCGCGTCTATTCTGATCATAAACGGCTGTAAGCAGGGTGTTATAGCTAGTCTTATATCTTGTTTTAACCAGTACTTACACCGAAATCAACTTTTGTAGATAGTGTCAACTCCATCGAAAGAAGATGTGGGAAGATTCCGCTTTATTTAGTGCAGAAATCTTGAGAAAGAAATGCTGGTTATCAACGGTGTGAAAAGGATATAATTTGCAACAGGGTAGCAGAGACATTCAGATATGCACTTTTCCTGACAAAGATGGCTGCATACATGAGGGAGAGGGGAGGAGTTAAGTACAAACTGAAGCTAGAGGACAGGAAGACAGGAGGGTCAAAAGGCAAGCAGCAGTTAACACATATACATGTCAATGAATAGAAACAAGTCCTGGGACATGACACTCCCCGTCTGAAATCTTAAGATTTCATAATATACCAACATTGAAAGAATGTCGTATGAGTCCATAGGTTCTTCTTAAAACCTGCAAACAAGAGAAAAAACAACATGCAAACAATAGCAATAAGTCCAAATCTTGAGGCTGAAGATTTGAAATCCTGATGCGAAACTGTGAAGAAGTTCAAGTAAACCCATCTTCGGATTGGGGAAGACGCTATCAGCAAAACTTCCACCAACCCACACTGTAATCCACAGGTGATATCATAGTCTATGGCGGTATGCTCCCCGCCATAAGCTGAGTGGGTATCCAAGTCACTCATGTAGCTTCTTCTTTTGGTAGCAGAAGCACTAGCTCATGGATAGGACGGAAGAAAACCTTTGCGGAACCTCCCTTTGTTACCTTGACTTCCACTTTGCGAATCTTTCCATCGTCGCTAGGCATGACTTTAGTGATGAGACCCATGGGCCACTCATTACGATGGGCTTCTTTATCCTTTAAAAGAACAAGATCGCCTTCCTGGAGGTTAGGTTTTGAAGTCTGCCACTTTTGACGGCTTTGAAGCATATGTAGATACTCTCTCTTCCACCTATGCCAAAACACATTAGACAGATGTTGCACCTGTTTCCACTGGCGTCTGTAGATGTCACTGTGGTCAAAGGTGCCTGGAGGAATATCAGCAGTTCCGATCTTCTGAGTAAGAAGTGTTGCAGGAGTAAGAATGATTGGAGAATCAGGGTCTGAGGAAACTGGAACTAAAGGCCTTGCATTGATTATGGCAGATACTTCAGCAAGGAAAGTGACCAATGTCTCATGAGTAAGCAAGGAAGACTTGTTGTCCATTAGCATTGATTCAAGTATCCTGCGTGCAATTCCAATCATGCGTTCCCAGGATCCTCCCATATGGGATGAATGTGGAGGGTTAAACACCCAAGTACATCTATTGTTGGTCAAGAAGTTTTCCAATTGTAGTTCCTTGCAAGCTCCCACAAAGTTGGAACCGCAGTCGGACCTCAACTGTTTGACAGGTCCACGAATGGAGAAGAATCTTCTAAGGGCATTGATGAAGCAAGAGGCATCCATGCATTCAATTACTTCAATGTGTACTGCTCGAATGCTGAGACAAGTAAACAGTACTGCCCATCGCTTGCTATTTGCAGCTCCACCACGGGTTCTACGAGTAACTACTGGCCATGGACCAAAGACATCGACCCCAACATAAGTAAATGGTGGATCAGTACTTAGACGGTCTGCTGGTAGGTTTGCCATTTGCTGCTGTTGCTGTCTTCCTCTTAACTTGTGACACTTAACACATTTGTGGAGTACAGAGGAAATACATCTCTTCATGCCCACAATCCAGAAACCAGCTGACCTGATGACACCTTCAGTAAACTGTCTGCCTTGGTGCTGTACTAGCTCATGATGGTGTCTGATCAGCAATGTAGCAATGTAATGTCCACCTGGTATTATGATAGGATTTTGTTCCTTGTTACACAGGTCAGATCTCTCTATCCGGCCGCCCACTCTCAGTAACTGGTGGTGATCGAGCACTGGATTGAGTTTGTAGAGTGCACTACTCTTGGACAAACTGACGTTTTTTGAGATAAAATTTATCTCCTGATGATACACTTCTTGTTGAACACAACAGATGATGACTTGTTCAGCATGTTCAAGGTCTGAAGCAGTAGGGTGTTCCTTACACGTATGCCACCCATGACACTGTGATGGTGTGTCCTTAGCAAAGCAGCGTGAGATGTGACCCAATCTGGCAATAGCTCGCACAATGGATGACCAAGTTGAGAAACGCTCGAAGCGATGTGACTTCAGCTTGACCTTTGAAGTTACAGAGGTGTACAACGTGGAGGCTGTGGGCCTGATTTCCTTATCAGACTCAGGATCAATTAGCTCAAAGACATCATTGGATGGAGTCAGACAAGTTTCCTCACACAGAAACTTTGGAGGAGATAACCACATGTGATCTAAAAGACGTGCAATTGGTGCAGGTCTTGTTCCTCGATCAGCAGGGTTAAGTTCCGTGGAGATATACTGCCACTGTTCAGGCATAGAAAAACTCCTGATGCGTTCTACTCGGTTGCTGACATACATGTAAAACTGTTTAGTCTGGTTATGTATATAACCGAGCACGACTTTGCTATCAGTGTAAAAGGTAAACGAATCAATTGAAATGTCTATTTCGTCTCGTATTACTTCAGCAATTTCAACTGCTAGTACGGCTGCGCAAAGCTCAAGTCTCGGTACAGAGTGTGCAGGTTTTGGAGTAAGTTTTGCCTTACCTAAGACAAATCCGCAATGTGTCTCATTGCTGGCTCCTGTGGTCTTCAGATAGGCTACTGCAGCTATGGCTTCCACTGATGCATCAGAGAAGATGTGGACTTCCCTTCTGATGGCTGTTGAAAGGGAGCTGGTTGAATAACAACGTGGAACTTGGAGTTGCTCTAACACTTCCAGAGACCTTTTCCATTTTTCCCACCTTAGTTGTTTCTCAATAGGTAGCGGAGAGTCCCAGTCCGTATTTTCAGTGGTAAGTTGTCTTAGCAGTATCTTGCCTTGGATGGTGATGGGCGCAATGAACCCAAGAGGATCGTAAATACTGTTCACAACAGATAAAACTCCTCTCTTGGTGAAGGGTTTATCACAAGCAGACACTTGGAAGGTAAAAGTATCTTGTTCAATGTTCCAGAGCAACCCTAGGCTGCGCACAGGAGGAGCGTCAGAACCGAGATCAAGACTCTTCAAGTTGATTGCATGATCTTCTGAGGGAAAGGCTTTCATTACCTCATGGTTAGTGGAGATGATCTTGTGAAGTCTGAGATTCGCTGCAGACAGCATCTCTTGTGTTCTGGTAAGAAGATCAACTGCCTCTTCACTTGTGGATAAAGACTTAAATCCATCATCAACATAGAAATTCCTCTCAACAAACTGAGGAGCATCAGAACCATACTCCTCCTCACCTTGTTGGGCTGTCCTTCTCAGTCCATAGATTGCTACAGCAGGAGATGGGCTGTTGCCGAAGACATGCACCTTCATTCGATAATCTATGACTTCCTTGTTGACGTCGTTGTCCTTGTGCCAAAGAAACCGAAGATAGTTTCTGTTGTCTTCTTTAACAATGAAGCAATGGAACATCTGTTGAATGTCGGCCATTATTGCAACAGGTTCTTGTCTGAAGCGCATTAGGACCCCTAGAAGACTGTTGTTGAGGTTAGGACCAGTGAGGAGCATATTGTTGAGAGACACTCCCTCAAACTGTGCGCTAGAATCAAACACCACTCTGATTTGGTCTGGTTTCCGAGGGTGATACACACCAAATGATGGCAGGTACCAACATTCTTCTCCTTCCTTTAGTGGCGGTGCAGGTTCTGCATGGTCTCTATCAAACACCTTCTGCATAAAGTCTACAAAGTGCTTTTCCATCTCTGGCTTTCTCTTTAAGGTACGCTTTAAAGATGAAAATCTTGAGGCTGCTTGCTGCAGATTGTTTGGTAGTTTTGTTCTTGGAGTACGGAAAGGCAAAGGTGCTACCCAGCTGTTGGAATCATTTTGAGTGAATTCCTTATCCATTACTTTGAGAAATTCTTTATCTTCTCTAGCAGGTGCCAACTTGTTGTCATCACTTGTGGTGTTGAACACTGTAGATCCAAGGCTATCATCCCATGGAAGGCAAATGTTCATGTCATCTTGCTGGTCATGCTGCCCCTTACAGTTACTCATCTTTTCTTTCACCTGGTAATGACATGGGCATGGCTGAAAATAAGTGCTGCGACCATTTGGCAATATATGAGTCTTAAATGAGGATATCTTGGTAGGCCTTTTCATTCGGTCAATGCAGACGTTGCCTATAATAACCCAGCCTAAGTCAAGGCGCTGGGCAAATGGTGCATCATGTGGCCCATTGATTTGCTGACGTATTTTGTGCACTCTGAGAATGTCCCTTCCCAGTAAAAGCAGGATCTCTGCATTCTTATCCAGAGCTGGTATTTCACTGGCTATGGTCCTTAGATGAGGATGATGGAGAGCAGCTTCTGGTGTAGGGATCTCCTGTCTGTTTGATGGTATCTGGTTGCATTCAACAAGTGTGGGCAAAGGTACCTCTAGATTTCCCATTAGAGAAGCTACTACAAGTCCACTGGCTCTTCTCCCTGAAACCTCTGTAATGCCACTACAAGTGCCCAAGGTATATGGGTAAGCATCCCCCTTTAGGTTAAACAGATCGAAAAGTTCTGACCTTGCAAGTGATCGGTTGCTCTGGTCGTCCAGGATGGCATACACCTTTAAAGTCTTTTCTGGCTGACCATTTGGGTACACCTTGACCAGGCATATCCTTGCACAGGACTTGTCACAAAGATCTTCTCCGCAGACTTCTGTACATGAAGAGGATACTGTGATGGGCCTTGCTGCTTGATCTGTGTTCTCCCCGCCATGCTTTGCTGGAGGAGGGAGATCTGTAGATGGTGTAGGGCTGGACTGAGAGGGGTGAAGAGCTTGTACGTGGTTCTCACTGTCACATTCTATGCACTTTATAGTGGATTTACAGTCCTTAGCAACATGTTCGGTGGAAGCACAACATCGGTAACATATTCCAAACTTCTTTAGCAGCTCCTTGCGCTCTTGAAGTGGCTTCTTTCTGAAGCCAATACACTTCTTGAGAGGATGCGGCTTCTTATGAATAGGGCATAGGCGATTGGGGTTCTCAATCTTTTCACCTTGGTTGATCTTACAGCTGAGCTCCTCAGAAGCTGATGAGGTAGTGGGAAGAACATCAGTCTTTTTTACTGACACTGGACCTCTGTGTTTTCTGTACTCGGAGTGTGGGCTGTCATATTTAGAAGGTGGTGAACTGAGGCCGCTGGACTCACCGTAGAAAAAGCTTGGGTCATTCTTGGACTCTGCAATGTTGCTGACAAACTGACAGAAGTAGTCAAATGGAGGAAAACAGACTTCATTCTCTCTTTTGTATCTTGACCCAACTGTAGCCCATTTTTCTTGGATGTTAGGTGGCAGTTTGGCAACTATTTGGTTTACCCCACGAGAAGTATCCAGGTAGCTGAGACCAGGTAGGTGAGGGTCTGTCTTGGCTAGTTGGAGCTCTGAAAGTAGGTCACTAAGCTCTTGAAATTTTTGATTGTCCTTGCCAGATAGCCTTGGGAAACTTTGCAACCGTTTGAAGAGAGCACTCTCAATTGCTTCAGGACTGCCATAGGTTCGCTCTAGTCTCTCCCAGGCAGCTGTAAGACCTGCTGCAGGATTACCAATGTGAACAGACCTGAGTCTCTTAATACGTTCTGTGGACTGTGGGCCTAGCCATCGGATCAACAGATCTAGCTCTTCTGCAGCAGTGATGCCGAGGTCACTAATTGCGGTTCTGAAGGCACATTTCCAGCCTCTGTAGTTCTCAGGTTGGTCATCAAACCTTGTGAGTCCGGTTTTAGTAAGTTCACGGCGTAACATGTATCTTGCAAACTCTGACATGTCTGTTCGCTCTGAGCTTGGACAAGGAAATGCTGGCTGAGTAATGTTGGTCACATTGTTCTCGGCGTTCTGGCTAAGAAACAGAGGTGTAAATGAGGCTGCATAGGTGTTTAGCCCAGGAGGTGGCTTACTGTCCATAGGATTAGCTGTGGCTTGGTATGATGCAAGGCCATTGTTAGGGTTTGGCGTTTTAGCTTGTTGAGCGTCCTGGGGTGTAGGGCCGTGGTGATTTATGTAGAGTGAAGAATCAGGATGATGAACAGGCAGAGTGTTGTACTGACCTTGATTTTGGGATATTGCAGGAGGAATTATGTGTTGTCGCTGTGAAGACATATCTGCTTTGTCAGGGACGGTAATAGCAATCTGGGGTTCACTGCTTTGGCTTAACACATAGTCTC
This sequence comes from Engystomops pustulosus, assembly GCA_019512145.1. Lineage (NCBI taxonomy): Eukaryota > Metazoa > Chordata > Amphibia > Anura > Leptodactylidae > Engystomops > Engystomops pustulosus. The sequence continues at coordinate 122,392,824 of CM033643.1, forward strand.
TAGTACGCTTGAGAGGATCCTCTGCATCCATTCCGCTCAAGGCAACACTGTCTCTTTCACTCCCACTGGCTGCTTCTTCCAGGACCTTCACCTTTGCGATGGCTACAGCATGCTCACATTGTTTCTGAAGAGCTTCTATTTCTGCCTTTCTTCTAGCTGCATCTGCTTCTCTGGCTGCTGCCTCTGCTTCCATTTCAGCCTTCCTCTGCGCTGCCTCTGCTTCCATTTCAGCCTTCCTCTGCGCTGCCTCTGCTTCCATTTCAGCTTTCTTTTGCGCAAAGGCGGCCTGAACCTTAGTCGCCTCGGCTTCTGCACGCGCCTTTATAAGCTGCTCACTGAGTGTTGAATATTTTGAAGATCGCGACCTAGACGTGCGTTTAGAACGTCTTGTGGACTCAGAAGTACAAGATGTTGTTTCTTGAAGTTGCACAATTCTTGCCCTTGTTTTTGACAAAGTTTCATATATTAAGCCGTCTCGTTCAGCATTAAGATGCTGGAAGTTTTGCAGTTCTTCTAGACTATCTTGTGTATTGATTCTTTTCAGAATGCTTTCATATTCTTGACACTTCAGCATGTAATGCTCATGCTTAGTGGACAGTGTCTCTAGGGCTCCCTCTAGAGGCAATACATTATGTTCAGGCAAGGAAATGGTGAAGAAATGTGCCTGTAAATTTTTCCACAGATTCATAATGTCTGATGAAAGTTCATGCTGCAGGCTTTCAAGGTTCTCTCTAACCTTCCATGTAGGCTTAACAGAGCGTTTGTCCTTATCACTGGACAGCAGACTGGGATCCATGCCTCCCTGTACTGAGTGTCCCTCAGCCATGATGATGCAATACACACAGGATGGATTACACTGAGGAGGGATGGCTGCTATGACTGTAGCTGTAGCTGAGTCTCTGTCCCCACGGCTGGGACTGGCAGTCTATGATCCTTTTCACTATTCTGACTCAATAACCTGGCTGTAAGCAGGTGTTTATAGATAGACTCGTCATGCACATTTTCATTCATTCATGGAAGGCTGCCTCTAGAGCAGTGGTGGCGAACCTATGGCACGGGTGCTAGAGGTGGCACTCTGAGCCATTTCTGTGAGCACCCCCTACCATCACCCCAGGACAGAGTTCACCAAACAGGACCAAATCTACCAAGTCCCAGGGAACTTAAGAGATGCTGCTCTCAGCGCTATTTTAAAGCGACACCTCATTGTCTGTTTGGAACTGCGGGAAAAGTGAGGTGGTGTTGACAGAACTGCAATATCTTTGGAGGTCTTCCTGCTGGACCTACCATTCTTCCTGTACAGAGACACCCTGGAGAGAAGGTACAATGATAGTCTGAATTTGCTCTCCTTCTTTCAATTGTATTGGTAGCCTCAGGGGCTGATACAATTGAAAGATGTGGAAGAACAGGTAGCAATAAGTTACAGCTTAAAATGCCATGTTGGCACTTCACGGGAAAATAAGTGGATTTTGGTTGTAGCTTAGGCACTCTGTGTCCAAAAGGTTCCCCATCACTACTATAGAGTAGTTCGCTGTCATTCTGAACCCTATCTCGCTAGTGCTGCTTATTATCAGAGATTGCTAGGAACATGCACACTCGCACAGTGATACTGGCTTGCTATTTGCAGTTGGTCGTCATTTGTAGACCCTCAGTACACTCTCTGTGATAATACACCATTAGCAACTCTCACACGTTTGTATAATGATTGGTATTAACCCCTTCCCGACGCGGGCCGTAGTAGTACGGCGGTCCCGATGCATGGAGAGGGCTTGCGGGCTGAGCCCTCTCCATAGCCGTTAAGTCTCTGCTGCATATTGCACGATCCGTCGCCATGGTAGCCTCGGGTGTTCTGAATACCCAAGGCTACTTCGTTTTAACCCATGCATTACAATGTGCTAATTGCACATTGTAATCAATCGGGAGTAAAATCCACATACAGTAGTATGGCAGTATATGATAGGATGAATCAGACTACCTAGGGTTAGAGTACCCTATTGAGTCTGAAAAATAGTAAAAGTAAAAATTAAAAAAAAAAAGTTTAAAAAAAAATAATTATAATTAAAAAAACCTAAAAATTCAAATCACCCCCCTTTTCCTAGAACTGATATAAATATAAATGAACAGTAAAAATCATAAACACATTAGGTTCACTGCGTTTAACCCTGTAACGGGGTCCAAAGTCAAAAGGCTTCCAAAGTCGAAAATGGAATTTTTTTGCCATTTTGAAAAATATATAAAAATTAATAAAAAGTGATGAAAAGGTCGCACAGTCACAAAATTATAGCAATGAAAACGGCATCAAAATTCGCAAAAAATTACACTACCCACAACTCTGTACACCAAATTATGAAAAAGTTATTGGCGCCAGAAGATGGCAAAATAAAAAAATTTGTACAGGAGGTTTTAATTTTTTTTAAATGTATGAAAACATTATAAAACCTATACAAATTTGGTATCCACGTGATCATACCGACCCAAAGAATAAAGGAGACATGTCATTTGGGACGCAGAGTGAAAGCTGTAAAATCCAAGCCCACAAGAAAACGTTGCAAATGTGGTTTTTCACCATTTTCACTGCATTTGGGATTTTTTTCCCGCTTCCCAGTACACGCCATGGAATATTAAATACGGTCACTATGAAGTGCAATTTGTTACGCAGAAAATAAGCCAACACACAGCTCTTTATGTGGAAAAATAAAAAAGTTATAGATTTTTGAAGTTGGTGAGTGAAAAATGGAAGTGAAAAAACTAGAAGGCCAAGTCGTTAAGGGGTTAAATGCCGCTGCAGTTCAGCATTGATCCCCATTTCTCATCCATAACACCACTCATATTAAAATTCACACACTCAAAACAGCCCCCCCAACATGTTTCGCCATAATATGGCGTCTTCAGGGGGTAACGGGGCTGTTTAGCCTCTGATATAAGCAGCACTAGCGAGATGGGGTTCAGAATGACAGTGAATTACTCTAGAGGCAGCCTTCCATGAATGAATGAAAATGTGCATGACGAGTGAGAATGTGCATAATGATTACAAAATCGTCAACAGAAAGTGACTGACCTCTTAGAGACTGTCACCCTTCAACTAGTGATCAAAAAATTGTCAAAGAGCTTTATTAGGGTTGAGGAATAGAGTTACATTAAATAGCTCTGTTGAGCCAGTGGTTGAAATAACCAGATGTGAACACATACCATCTCTGGAGTACTCCCTCTCAAAGAGCTGTTATCCCACCACTCCAATTTAAAATTTCTTGTTTTCATATATGTAGTAGAAATAGGACCCATATCCTATTTTTAAGAACCGATAAAAATAAAAGTTAAATTTAAAAAAAAAAACGTTTTTTTTCCTTTGGTCAAAGGACCTCTTGTTTGCAGAAATGCTAATTTTGTATATATACGGCTCGTTACATCACACAGCGTAAACAGAGCTGTGTGATATAATGCAGTGATTTTCAACTAGTGTGCCGCGACACATGGTCTGGTGTGCCGCGGGGAAAGTTCCCCAAACTATGGTGCCCCCTGTGTTTTGATTCACGATGCGCAGTCACGGCTTCTTACAATGTAGGAGACGTGTACAATAACACATGCGCAAGCTTTGAACCCCGCGCGACAAAATGACGTCACTGAGGCCGGCGCATCATCCTGAGAGCGGAGAGACTCTCGCATTTGCCCACCGCCAAGGTAATGCCCACCAATAATGCTGACTATATGAGCTTTTGCCTGAGTATATGAACTGTTGGCAGAATACTCAGCATATGAGCTGGTACTTTTAGTACTCCAGCAGTATACTGCATATAACAATGAGAAATGTAAAATGAGAAATACTATAGTCATGAGGCTGGAGTACTACAAGTACCAGCTCATATGCTGAGTATATGAGCTGGCACTTGTACTCTGGCCTCATGGCCATAGTACTTCTCATTGTATCCCTTTATTTTGCAGTATATGAGCCACATAATAATCAGCACCATATACTAAAAACAGGGAGAAACTGAGAACTGTTGAGGAAGAGCTTCGTGTGTGTCTTTCCACCATTCCTGCCAGGATATCCCTTTTGTGTTTATCGAAACAGGCCGAGGTTTCACAATGAGTGAGTAAAATAAATTTAGAATCTATATTATTAACTATATGTATAATATGACTGTTTTATTTTCATTTTGTGCTATTTTGGTTGGTGGTGTGCCCCAGGATTTTCTAAGTATAAAAAGTGTGCCGCGGCTCAAAAAAGGTTGAAAATCACTGATATAATGAGCCGTGCACCTGTGTGACCTTGGACAGATTTCTATCCACTGGACGAAAACAATTACGTTTTCTACAGAATGACAACAAGCAAGTATGGAAAACCCTAAGGAATTGATACAGAAAGTATATTAGAAAACTGTAGAACTTTTCATTATACAAACACTAATAATTATTTGCTCAAATGGGAATATCCCTTTAATCATTAGCATTTTTTTCTTTACTCATTGATGTGAACAGGATGTCTTATATACTGCTCACTGCAGGAGAAAAAAGGCACTCTTATTGAAGTATTTTACAATGTCTGCCATTTTTATACAAACTATTCCTTTCTGCTGTTGTTACTTTTTAGTTTTATGGAAAGTGTAAGAAATAGGCAAACTGGCTAGACACACAAGTAAGACCCCTTGCACACTAGGGAGTGGAACATCCGGTCTGAACACTAACAACCAGAGTTCAGCTCCGGTTACTCAGCATTCAGGTCGGATTGTTCCAGCCAGTACTCGGTGCAACTATGATGCGAGTTGGACACATTACACTCACTGTATGTAAGGGACTTAAGGGTAACTATTTTACCTTAACAAAAGCAACTCCATTAGATGATACTGTAATATCATGCCTTAGTTGGTACAGGAGATCTGGAGGAACATGCAAAGATGTGCATCCAAAATTGAACTCTTCACACCTAGAAACCAAATAGCAAAAGGTTATTAAAACTGTGATGCGCGACGGATTGTCCATCCTTTGATAGATGCCCCTCTAGCTTATAACCCCTTATGCATGTAATTCCAACTCTATCTTATCTCTTTGTCATCAGATAAGGGTTTATTGATTAACCCATTTAGTGAACGTGGCTTAAGTATACCAGCAGCATGGAAGAAATCATAACCTACGTCCATTTGGGACTGGGTACGCCAGAATACTAGAGGAGCTTACAGCATCATTATATCAGAGAGATGAAAAATTTTTGTTGTACCTGGAATTTATGACCCCAATTTTGCTGCAAAACATCAAACGAAGAGCTTGAAGGGGTGGGATAGGGGTAGAGGAGAGAAGAGTTCCTGTGGTCCTGTATTTTACATTAAAAAAACCCCAGAATTTTTATTTTTTATGTAAATTAAGCGCAAGGGCTTGTCACCAGAGTCCATTAGATCTACAAAGGCTCTGGCTCTAACACACTCCCAGGGACCTTCTCTCCTGCTCTCCACCTCCCACTACGGGTCAAAATTATTGTGGCAGCACAGTGAGCATACGAAGATAGGTATATGAAGATATTGGGGCAAATTTACTTACCCGGCCCATTCGCGATCCAGCGGCGCGTTCTCTGCTCTGGATTCGGGTCCGGCCGGGATTCATGAAGGGAGTTCCTCCGCCGTCCACCAGGTGGCGCTGCTGCGCTGAAAATCATCTCCACGCGCCGGAATGCACCACCTCGGACCAGGTGAAGGTAAGCGGTCACCAAGCGACACTTTTTCGGGTTTTAAATGCGGCGGTTTTTCCGAATACGTCGGGTTTTCGTTCGGCCACGCCCCCCGATTTCCGTCGCGCGCATGCCGGCGCCGATGCGACACAATCCGATCGCGTGCGACACAATCCCGGGGCAATTCAGGTACAATCGGCGCAAATCGGAAATATTCGGGTAACACGTCGGGAAAACGCGATTCGGGCCCTTAGTAAATGACCCCCATTGTCTGTGCTTTATCTGCCAACATGCTGTGTTCTGATGTTCTGCTATACACATGTGTGAGACACAGACATCAGCTACACAAGTACCTGACATGTTCTGCTATAACAACATGTGAGAGACACCGACATCTGCTACACAAGTACCTGACATGTTCTGCTATAACATGTGAGAGACACAGACATCAGCTAAACTAGTACCTGACATGTTCTGCTATACACATGTGAGACACAGACATCAGCTCCACAAGTACCTGACATGTTCTGCTGTACACATGTGAGAGACACAGACATCTGCTACACAAGTACCCGACATGTTCTGCTATACACATGTGAGAGACACAGACATCAGCTACACAAGTACCTGACATGTTCTGCTATACACATGTAGGAGACACAGACATCAGCTGCACAAGTACCTGACATGTTCTGCTATACACATGGCCACATCCTGGAGCAGTTGAGTCTCTCACACACACACAGGCTGCAAGGTGCGCCAGCACCAGGAATGTCACATCACTATAAGGGCTGTCAGTCATGTGTATAGGAGTATCTCATACACACACAGGCTGCAGGGGGTGTGGCCGCCAGCACCAGGAGTGTCACATCATTATACAGGCTGTCAGTAATATGTATAGGAGTATATCTCACACACAGGCTGCAGGGGGGCGCCAGCACCAGGATGCACATGGAGGAGCCAGCACCAGGAGCGTCACATAATTATACAGACCGTCAGTCAAGCACTGGGGGAGTGGCTGTGCCCGACACTCATGAATAAGCTGGACTGCTGAATGTGATAATGATTCATTGGAACTCTCTCAGGTCATTTGCCTACAGCTTTTGTACCCAATTGTTTAAGTTTACAGACATGTATAGGGGCAATGTAGGGATAGAGGCAATGCTTTCTAATGGCAGTTTATGAAAATATATTTACTGTTGGGGGTTAATTTGCCTGAAAGGTTTCTCTTTAAATTACATAAAGATATATATTTTAAAAGTAAAATACAGGAGCCCAGTACTGCATGCCTGATACAGCATCACTTTCAATTTGTATCAAGTGAGTTAAGAAGTTAGGCGGGAGCACCTGCCTCTGTAAACAAGGGATATCCTCCTCTTATGCCAAACATGATTGTGATGAAAATAAACACCACTTAAAAAAGGTTTCCAGAAACCGCCATTTAGAAGCAATGTAAATGTCAGATCATCTATGGAAAATCTAATTTTTGGCAAATTGTTTTTACTACAGCTTTAGAATATATTTGTATATAGATATCTGATTGCCCAAAACAGTGAAGACATCTGATTTATACTACATGAATACACCCAACCACTTACTTTCCCAGGTTCTCAATGTTTCCCAAGCAAGTCGAGTAGCAGTAGTTATATGCAATCACTATGGAGGGGTACAAGGACTGAAAGTCTAGCACCAGTATAGAATTGCTGTAGAATTTGGACTCAGGCTCCATCACAAGGGGTATGCATTGTGGTGCTCTCATCTGAGCTCGTTGTTGGGGACTTGGAGTTACTGGGATATAATTCATAGGTTTAGCAATGCGTAGCATCATTGATTCAACTCGGTACTGTGCAAAAAAAAAAAGAAAAGAAAAAATATTAATTTTCAAGCGTTACGTGTTTTCAAATGTCATCATATCACTTATTAGGCTTCATCCCTTTCTATGGCAAAGGTTGCTTTGTACTGACTTGCTACCAGTTTACTTTGTGTAGTTAAGAATCTGATTTCCAAAAAAAAATAAAAAATACTACCACAGCTGTTACATCCACCAGATATGGAATCATGGCAAATAAATGAATTCTGTACCTAACCAAACGCTTCTCAATGCTTTGCCACACAGGGTGCCGTTACAAGCCTGAGCCTAGTACAACTGAACTGAATGGCTGCATCCAGTTCACCTGTTCTAGGTGTGGGCCAGTAAATTCAGCCGACAGATAACTTGACTGTGTTTAATAGCCCTTTAATGGCTCTGTTTGCTGTGCACCTTTTATCACATATTTTAATAACTATGTGCTGGGTCATTTAAAAGAACAGATACTATCATGTCACGGCAAATGCACAAAAGCTGCTTTTAAAGTATGTTAACTCCCATTATTGTTATTTTACCTGTGATCCTCTAGTTAAGACATGCAAAAACTGAATCCCAAAAAGTCTGGCTAGTTCACTAGTTCTCCCAATCAGATCTAAGTGTTCGAGTAACTGGAGTGTTCCATGCACCCTGCTCATGTAGTGGTCAATCATCCTCCACCTGTAAAGAAATGCACACAAAAAAACTATATTAGTTTAGAAGTTTATTTCTGAACCTATAAGGCCATAAACTATAGACACCCCTTATATCTATTGGTTATGAAAAGGAACCAACAGTTTCTAAATGCTGTCAATACAGAGATGTAATATGAAAGTAGTGGTGCCCAAGTTACATTACTTTACATAAAGCCCTCAGGGCTTTTTCCAGAACTCCTTTTACCTTATAACAAGGTTAAAGTAATAGAATATTACCTGTAAATATCAGTTTTATGATCAAACCAATCTGATAAGGTTCGAAAAGTAAAAAGTGGAAACCTCTGGTGAAGAACATGGAAGGCCACATTTTCAAATGCATAGTTTGTTAGAGCAACCTAAAAAAGATCAAAAACAAAGTTACTGTATTCAAAATGGCATAAAGAAAAATAATAAATTCACCAATTCTGTGACTTTCACTGTTAGGCCCGTTCCACACTTGTGAGTGTGATGCGATGATTGACAAGCTGGTTCTGATTTTATAAAATTTTACTTTGTGTGAGTATTTTTTTAAGCGGCAGAATGTATGCTCGATAACATCGGGGTGTAGTTATTTAAAAATGTCTGGCATAGGTCATGTCATAACTTAGGAACAACGTCTAACTCTTCACCATGGAACAACCATGCTGAACTGTTATCATTACTCCATCTCTGCACTCCTTTCTGGGGGAAAGCCAGGACTCCTTGCATCGAGTCCGTGATGCGCCCATCTTGGACTCTGTGGTCGGTCCATGAAACAGGACACTGCACATTCTGCGATTCAAGGATCCACCACAGCAGTGTGAATCGGCTCTTCCTTTACGCCAGAAAACGGAAGCCAAATTTTGATGAATTTGTATTTATTGCCCCTTATGTCACAATAGACCAAACTACTTGTTGTACAAGCCTCAAAGGATAACTACCACTTGCGTGGTAGTCAATTAAGCGAACTGTACTTACCTGTCGGAGTTATCTGTCTTCTCTACAATCCCAGAACAAATCTTCTTAAGCCTCCTAAACTATAATACTTTTATTATCCACAGCTCCAGCTACTCCACGCCCCAGTAGCCTCTTTAGAAAATTAGCATATTACCCTGATTAAAGATTAGAAAAGATAAAGGGGAGTAAAGGATTAGCCCTAAAAAGGGCTATCCTTACATACATTAGAGGCACCTACCACCGGATCTACCTTAATAGGCCGATCCGTGGTGGTAGGTTTCCTTTAAAGGAGCACGCCAGTCAAAGCTAATCCATTGAATCATGCCTGGTACGGGGCCTGAAGGGAGGTGCCGGACTCATTTTGAGGGCCGACTTTAGACAGTTTTAGGCATAAATTATAACCGATCAATAATATATTTGTCTGCTTTTTAGTGTGAAAGTAATACTGGGATGTAGCACTTTTGTTTTTCCAAATAAGAAAATTAAGAGAATATTAATACAGGCGGTCCCCTACTTAAGAACACACGACTTACATACGACCCATAGTTACAAACGGACCTCTGGATATTGGTAATTTATTGTACTTTAGTCCTAGGCTACAATAAACAACTGTAACAGTTATCACAGGTGTCTGTAATGAAGCTTTAGTGTTAATCTTGATTCTTATGACAACCCAACATTTTTAAAATCCAATTGTCACAGAGACCAAAAAAGTTCTGGCTGGGATTACAATGATAAAATATACAGTTCCGACTTACATACAAACTCAACTTAAGAACAAACCTACAGACCCTATCTTGTATGTAACCCGGGGACTGCCTGTACCAAAATAACTCTACAAAAGGTTTTGCTCCAGCAGCAGTAATGATGTCCTTTTGCAAATTCTTAAAAACCAAAATCAACGGAGCCTGAAGAAGGACACTACAACGTCAGGAAAGAGGCTTTGTGTCTGTTGCTTTAAAAATACCATTTTCAATTCAAGTTCATCTTCTATGGTCACAACAAATTTTTGAAACCGGCTGTAAAAGAATCTTCTAGACGACGCACTTCCTTTATATGTTTGTGTATTCCATGATTATTTCTCACTGTTACAGTATAAAGTTAAAGTGTAAATAAACTTTGAACAAAATCGCATAAATCAAGAATGCAGATGATACAAGTAAACTTACCGTATTTTTCGGAGTATAAGGCGCACAAAAAATCCTTTGATTTTCTTAGAAATCAAAGGTGCGCCTTATAGTCCAGTGCGCCTTATATATGAATGGTACTTACAGACAACAACTGCCTTGAACTGTGCACAGGTCTGCCACCTGCTGGTCATTTATCCTTATAATCAGGTGCGCCTTATAATTGGGTGCGCCTTATATATGAACCTAGACGTTTTAGAAGGCATTTATTGATGGTGCGCCTTATACTCCCGTGTACTTTATAGTCTGAAAAATACTGTAGTCTTATATTTTATTAAAGAAAAATATTTATTTTTTTTACCCCCTGCTTTTAGCTTTGCTTCCATTCTCCCACTAATAACTGATAGTTACAATGAGTAGAAGCTGATAAAGTTTCGAGTGACTGATCTCTTTACATACAGTTACTACATATTCTAATCTCCTTATAGAGCTGAATTATCACGTGAAATATTTTATCGGTATATAAAGACTTAAAGAGAACCTGTCATCAGGAATATCACTTTTAGCTGGTGACAGGTTCCAATAGCTTATTTTGGGCCATTCTGAATCATATCAGTACTTTATAATAGTTTATTTTTCATTACCCTGGCTTCCTTCCAGCAGCAAGTGGTGAGTCCTGGGGAGAGGTGTCGAGACAGCTGCAACCTGTGTGCCTGTGTCTCAGTCTCCTCTCCTCCACACTCATGCAGCTCCCTTTCCCACTTCCTGTCATGTGCATTGATCAGGTAGCGGAGGGAGGATGTGAGTAGAAGAATTATGCATGAGGAGACTGAGACACAGGCACACAGACTGCAGTTGTTGGCAGGGAGCCAGGTAATATGAAACAAACTATTATAAACTACTGAAATGATTCAGAATGCTGAAAAAAGGCATTTTTGAAATCGGCAAAATATAGGCTATTGGAACCTGTCACCAGCTGAAAATGATCTTCCTGGTGACAGGTTCACTTTAACGTTTAGCAACCTGTCCTTATATAGTGGCTTTTCTCTGAAATAAAGTATACAGTAAAGTTTACTATAAACATCTGCACTTTTCACTTCTCACTTCTGAAATAATAATTTCAAAAAATACTTGAAAGGTTTTTTCTTTAGAGCGTTGTTATGGAATGTACTTAGAGGTCACATGCTTTCAGTTTTATATGAAATCGTAGATGTTTTGTGTTGTAATGTTTCTGAGGATCATCATTTTATGGGGCAGATGTATCCTAGGTCTTGCAAGTTACCGTACACCTTTTTGTAGTTATTCTGCTCTTTGATATATCTATGGGCTGACAAACTTTAGATAAATCGTGGGGGTTTTTTTGCAAAAATTTTTGTGCAATATTTGGCACAACCTACACAAAACAGTTGCCATTGCCTGGTGAGAACTGGAGGGTATTTGCACATTTTATTGTGAATTTTTAGATGCAAAACTAAACATAGCTTACAGTCTATGAGGATGAGAGGGTGACACAAGAGCTTACAGTCTATGAGGATGAGGGGGTGACACAAGAGCTTACAGTCTATGAGGATGAGAGGGTGACACAAGAGCTTACTGATAGTAATTTAATGCTTTATTATTATATAATTGATGGTTTCATGGAGTTTATCTATGTATCTGTGTATTTGAACACAGCCGTGGCTCCATTGTGGAGTGGGAATATTTGCGGGTAATTAGAAATGTCGCTTCTTGTACAAGTGTTTTGTTCATTTTATATATTTACCTGTGACATAGAGACGCAGAGTTCCAGATTGTGCCCAATATGCGTTTATACTTGTATCTATCCCTGGATAATAGTAACCACCATCCTCCCATCTCACAGGGTCTATCCGCAGGGTGCAGCTCTTATCTCCGGGCACCAGGGAGGTTCTGTCTCTATATTTCTCCATCACTGATGATGAGTCCTCGGTGTTTAATATCTCTGGATAACCTCTAGATCTTAATAAGTACCATACAGTGCCGGATGTAACTCCATGATATGTACAAGGGATCTCCACACAGGAGCCGAGCAGAGCCGTAATACTAGAAGGGAACGTCCAGTCCTGACACACAGACCCCAGATAGAAGCCTGGAAGCAACGAGCAGAACATGAGGCCGCAGTCACAGATTCTCATTATATCCGATTATTCTCTCATTGTGAGACGACTTACCCTGACAGATGAGGAGAAGATAAAGCTGCTGCAACGCCTCCATTCTGGATCAGATAGGTCAGTGACTTATACAGCAGATTCAGAGACTCATGTAAGGAGAAAAAATAACTCATTCACATTTTCTATATGTGGAAGGTCAATTAGCTGTTGCTTTTGCATATGACCCCTTAACGCATGAATTCCAGAAAGTGCATGAAGTCAGATAGAGTTGTCCACACAACACTAACTCACAACTCTGAACTTGGGGGATGGGGGTGAGGTGACTTTTTTGAGAGTTTTTTTGCGTTTATTTAAAACAACCAAAAGTTTAATGGCTAAGCCACTAATTCTGAGTGTCGGGTAAGGCCCCTTTTTTACTCCAAAAAAAATCCAGAAACCCCCTTGGCATTTTTTATCATTTTTTTGGACATAAAGTCAATGACACATAACTCTCAATCGGGCTCATTTATTAAGGGTCGCAGAGTGCACCTTCATCGGACTTTGCACCTTTTTTGGGGATTGCTTGGCTTGGACAGGTATTTAACAAGTGTCTTTGCTGAGATTTTGGCGCACAAGATCCTTTTGCGGCGCGGCTGCGCTGCTTCCAACTCCGGGGGTGGCTATCGGACAATCCGACTGATTCGGACTGAGTGCACGATTTAACGTTAAAATTTTGTTGCGAGCCAAAGCCCTAAGACGCACCACTAAAAAGATGGTGAACTCTGTCGGACCTGAGCGGGGGAAGCGACACATGCAGGATATCGGACGCACGATCTTAGTGAATCGCGGCACAGTGCACTTTCTGTGAGTAAAAAGCTGGGTAAGTAAATGTGCCCCAATGTGTAACAAAGTGACAATGCAAATTTCCATACTTTCATTGTAGAAAAATGAAATAAAATAATTCTATGTAACCAGCACTACATTTATAGATGTGATTAATTATAAAATTACACATCAGAAATTTTGGATAATAAATATACTATAACTGTCCTATAGGCTACAATGTAACCCCAGTTGTCATATTGTCAGATTACATTCAAAAACAGGAAATACATTGTAAATTAAAAGAATTTCGAGTCTGGAAACTTGTCATTTCTTTAGTCTTTTTTACTGTCTGCTCCGTGGTGTCATCTCCTCTGTTCCCTTGTTATGATTGTTTTCTCTTATTTGATTAAAAATATCATAAAATGATTGTTTGACAATTATTATTCATCTCTTTTTACAGTCACATTCAGTGAATACACAACACAGAGCAGACAGACAGCAGGGGATCACACAGTATAGTTATAGATATGTCACATACCTGGAGCTCTACGTGTAGGACCGGTTGTTATTATGGATAATCAATGTTCTTACATGCCGACTCCTCTGTGTATAATGAACAGCACTACATGGTCTGTATCAGACGTTTGGGGAAGCACCTTAGTAATTTCCTGAAATGCGCAACATCCTCTAGTGCAATACATTTTCATGTATTTGTTTAACCCCTTAAAGGACATCTACCACCAGGATGAAGGTGGTAAACCAAGTACAATTAAATACTAGTGTGTGCCCCCTCTGGCAGGATCTGCTCTTCTTTAGACTTCCTATGCCCTTGTTTTTAAGAAAAAAAAGCTTAACAAATCATGCAAATGAACCCGAGTAGCTCCAGGCTCCATTAACATCTATGGAGCTTGGAGCCGCTCAGACTCATTTGCATAATTTTTTGTAAAAACCAGGACATAATAAGCTAATAGAAGAGCAGATCCCACCAGAGGGGGCACGCACCAGTCTGTCAGTGTGCTGGGTTTACAATCCTTCATCCTGATGGTAGATGTCCTTTAAGGACACATCTTTTCTACGTTTCTCCCTGCTCAAATTCCAAAAGACATGACTAGAGATGAGCGAGCACTAAAATGCTCGGGTGCTCGTTATTCGAGACAAACTTTTCCTGATGCTCGAGTGCTCGTCTCGAATAACGAGCCCCATTGAAGTCAATGGGAGACTTGAGCATTTTTCAAAGGGACCATGGTTGCCCCCCGATTTCTGTTGCGTGAAAGCCGGCGCCGATGCGCCAAAATCCAATCGCGTGTGCCAAAATCCCAGGGCAATTCTCCGCAAAACGGAAATCGTCGGGAAACCTGATGAAAATGCGTCCGACGGACCCTTAGTAAATGAGCCCCCTAGTGTGCAAAGGGCCATAGGGCCCCTCAATGTGATCATCTGTGTTACTGGCTTACCATGGCAGACGGAGTCATATACATGGACTAAGGGTTTGCCTAAAATGGAAGCTTATTAGCCATAAGCTATAAGTGATTGACTGAGTTATATTACACTGCAGTAGAAGTATTTCAGTTTGCTATAAATAAGATCATGTGTACTTTGCGACTTTTAAAAATGTTTTTCACATCAGTACAATCAGTATTTTCTTCTCTATAATTTATGCTGTAAATTGCCCACATAATTGCTATCACCCCTACAGCAATCTTTGCAAAGAGCATACTGTGATAGTACATAGGTCTCATGAAAGTATGAGAAAAAAAGGATAAATTCCCAATTTATTCTTCTTACTTCCCCCAAAAAAGTAAGTTTAACCCCTTAATGACTTGGCCTTTTTTTTTTTTTTTAATTTCTATTTTTGACTCCCCACCTTCAAAAATCTATAACTTTTTTATTTTTCCATATACAGAG
Source organism: Engystomops pustulosus (assembly GCA_019512145.1). NCBI lineage: Eukaryota > Metazoa > Chordata > Amphibia > Anura > Leptodactylidae > Engystomops > Engystomops pustulosus. Next base: position 122,407,916 of record CM033643.1, read on the forward strand.
CTATGTGACGGCTTATTTTCTGCTTAACAAATTGCACTTCGATAGTGATGGTATTTATTATTCCATGTCGTGTACTGGGAAGCAGGAAAAAAATTCCAAATGCAGTGAAAATGGTGAAAAAAACGCTTTTGCACCGTTTTCTTGTGGGCTTGGATTTTACGGCTTTCACTGTGCACCACAAATGACAGGTCTACTTTATTCTTTGGGTCGGTACGATTATGTGGATACCAAATTTGTATAGGTTTTATAATGTTTTCATACATTTACAAAAGCTAAAACCTCCTGTACAAATTTTTTTTTTTAATTTTACATTTTCTGGCGCTATTAACTTTTTCATATTTTGGTGTACAGAGCTGGGGGTGGTGTCATTTTATTGACTTTTGATGAAGTTTTCATTGCTACCATTTTTAGGACTGTGCAACCTTGCGATCACTTTTTATAGATTTTTTTATATTTTTCAAAATGGCAAAAAAAAGTGCCATTTTTTACTTTGGGCGCTATTTTCCGTTACGGGGTTAAACCCAGTAAAAACCTGTTATTATAATTTGATAGATGTGGCATTTTCGGACGTGGTGATATCTAATGTGCTTATGACTTTTACTGAACTTTTTTAATTTTTACTTTTACTATTTTTCAGACTACCTAGGGCACATTGTAATGAAAGGGTTAAAATGAGACAGCCTCGGGTCTTCGGACGACCCAAGGCTTTCATGACGATGGATCGCCGCTCCCCGATGACGTCACGGGGAGCGATGATGCACAGCAAGATGGCGGTGCCATGAAGCTGCCGCCGGCGATCAGCAGGAAAACATCCGCCATCAGTACTAGCACCGATTGTGGGTGTTACTGCTAAGTATTTGCTGCAATATGCAGCAAAGACTTCCTGGCTATGGAGAGGACTCAGCTTACCTCTGCTGGTATATAGTGACACTATAGTTGTCCTTCCACCCAAAACAACACAGATAGGACATGTCTGATATATTTTTTTCCTAGAATTATCATCTCAAAGCTCTAAATATAGGTTTCCAGGATGGGCTAAGAAAAACATTGCCTCTTCTCCTCTTAATGTTGATCCTGGCACTTGTCCTAGTCTTGAAATGCCTGGATCACATAGAAAAGAAAGCTATAAATAGCAGCTTGAAACACAGGGACTAGATGTCCAGCATTCCGGGCTGCTAATTATACACAGCCCCGCCCACTGTTCTGTAAAGCTGTATATTGGGATATTCATTAATAGATTTTACAAAAAAATATGAAAGAGGGATCCCCACCCCCTTTCCCTGTGAGAGGACATATAATATTGAAGATTTTATGTCCGGAAAAAAATTTAAGTATGTATTTTTAGAACTCTCTTTATAACTTTTATACGTAATAAATGTTTCTAATATAACCTGGGATAACACTACAGAGAAGTATTGATGTGTCTTGGTTATAATTGTGAAATGTAACAATACCCAATGTCATGCCGTAGCTGTTTTAAGGGATTTTCCCACAAAGGAAAGTGAGGCCCTATCCACGGAGCTGAGCTTAGACCCCCAGAGATTGCGAGAACAAGTAGTCCGACCGACCCCTCAACTAGTGGAGCAGACGGCTGCTCCATTAATCTCTATGGAACTGACGGAAATTGCCAAGCGCAACGCTCACCGATCCCCGTCAGCTCCAAAAAGATGAATGGAACAGAACGGCTATGTACTGTCATCTGCTCCATTAATCTGACCGAGCAACGAGGGGTCCGACAGAGGTATGTGGGACCCCATTGGGACTGACACCCCAACCGATTTGCAGGTTAGGCCCTATCCTGTGGATAAGGCCTAACTTTAGTTCGTGGGAAAGCCCCTTTAAAAGAAACCTACCATCAGAGATCTACATAATAATTCCTTTATTTCTATAGCGCACACAGATTACGCAGCGCTGCACAGAGCTTGCCAAATCTTTCCCTGTCTCCATGGGGCTCATAATCTAATCAGCCTGCCAGTGGACCCCGAAAAAACCCACGCAAACACACACAAACTCTTTGCAGATGTTGAACTGGAAGGGACTTGAACCCAAGACCCCAGCACTGCAAGGCTGTAGTGCTAACCACTGAGCCACGGTGCTGCCCTTTTGTTGGCTGATGGTAGTTTCCCAGTAACCTTTAACCCTTAATCTATCTTTATCTCCTCCTAGAATCCTTTCTATGCTAAGATACAATTTGTCTCACTAATATGGAACATCGTATGTGCAACACCTAACATCTGCAGAGGTTCCTTCTCGTTTTTAGGAGAGATCATAACCCAGAATCTTTACTTCATATCTGAAGTTCCTTTCTTTGAATTACATAAGAAGTGTCTATTTATATGTGAAGAACATGTTCCTGTCACACTTGGAATCTATGGCAATTAGCATCATAATAAAGTGAAATTAAGACATTTTTGTACAAAAATGTTTTTATTTTTTGAAATTTATTAAAGACTAAGAAAAGCCATAAATTTTGAAATCCTGTGATTGCATTAAACTGAAGCATAAAATAGACGCGTCATTTGGATCTCACAGAGAAAGCCGTAATAACAGAACCCACTAGAAATTGGTGCAATTTCTCGTCAATTTCAGTACATTTGGAATTTTTTTTCCAGCTTCCCAGAGAATTGCATGGAATATAAAAGTATAATTTGTTACGCAGAAAACAATATGAAACGTTATGGCTTTTTGAAGTTGGGGATCGAAAAACAGAAATATGATGTAAAATAATAAAAAAAATTATTCATAGCAAATTTTGAGGCCATCTGTATTTCCATCTCCGGGCACAGTCAATTAACAAAGCCTAAGAAATGAAGTGTAAAAAGTTAAAAAATGTAATCACCTCTCCTGTCGTGATCCCGCGGTGCGTTGTCCGATGAGGATTCGGGTCCGGCGCGATTCACTAAGGTCGTGCGTTCCATGCCCCCCGATTTCTTTCGCATGCAAGCCGGCGCTGATGTGCCACTATCCGATCGCGTGCACCAAAAACCCGGAAATATGGAAAATGGAAATATTCGGGAAAACCCAACGGAATCGCGGTCCGTGGACGCTTAGTAAATGTGGCCCTATATGTGACAACATCAATATTGCCCAGTTTATAGTTGTCCTTCCACCCAAAACAACACAGATAGGACATGTCTGATGTTTTTTTCCCTCTAATTATCATCTTTTTAAAAGTCAAATGATCTAAAAATAGTCAAATTTTGCCTGAATTGAGTGATGCTGAGAGTCTGGGAGGTGAGGATCTGACAGCGTGGACTTGAGATTTATAGTGACTTACATGTCTGACTCCTCTGTGTATAAGGAGACATCACTGTGTTGGCGGCATCAGACATTTGAGGAAGCAACTTTGTAATTTCCTGCAATGTGCAACATCCTCTATTACAATAAATTTTCTTATATAGTTAAAGGGAACCTATCATCAGAAATTGACCTAGCAACACCTTTCAAATCATGTTCCTGCCTTGGCCTAGTGATATCATCTAGAAAATCAACTTTAAAGTCAGGTGTAAACTAGCTGTATGAAGTCACACGGGCAGAGAAGTAAGCACTGAAGTGAAGCTCTCCCCACATCAGAACGTCTCCTTTGCTGTGATTTACATACTAGGCTTCAGGTGGAACAGTTATTGATTAACCTGGAAATAAGAACATCAAATACAGCGAAGGGGTGATTCTGAGTAAGGGAGAGCTGGACTTTGGTGCCAATGATGTCACTGCACTGGGCAAAGAGAGAGACTTGATCTGGAAGCTGTTTAGCTGCTTTACAGCAGACTGGTAGTGGTTTATTAATTCAGCTTCTGCTGACAGGTTGTTGCACCTGTTCTCTGTCGGTCTTTGCACGTTCTTCCATGTACAACCTGCTTGCACAGGTATTTAAGAAGGCTCCGCACCACATATGTTTTGCACGCGACCCTTTTGTATCGTGCCTCCACTATTCTTCACTTGATACAAATTCCTGCACTGCAATGGGCGTTCCCGTGCTCAGTCGGATTTTGCACCACATTTAACATGCAGAGTCCGACAGAAGTGTATTTCACGTCTCATGCTAAATGTGCACCAAAACAAAGTTGGTGCACTTTTTGGGGGCAGTGCAGAGAGCGCCAAATTCATGAAGAATGCCTGTTTTTAGTAAATATGCCCCACAGAGTAGTGATGAGCGGACTTGATTCGGACCACCACCAGTGACACCAGCGATTGGTGCAAGCACTGACCGCCGGTGTTAACTGTTTAAACGGGTTGTTAAAAAAACAAAACAATGGTTGTCCAGAGGGGGGTTCTTAAAAAAATAAACATGTACTTACCTCTGCAGTACCTCCTGGAATATGCTGCTATCTCTCTGGCCCGTGCTACATTTAAACAAACCGGCCTACCACGCCAACCCGTCCCTATTCCCAGCGCTGTATAATGCGGGACGGGTAGGTGTGGCATGCAAGCTGAACGCAGTGCACCTTCCGTGCCCCTGTTTGTTTACATGGGGTGCGGACCGGGGAGATGTCAGTGGGGGGAGGGGTAGTAATGAATTTCATGCTTGGGTCCAAGGGACATGAACCTGAATTTTGTGGTTCTGGTGGGAGTGTGAGGGGTGTGTTTACATGAGGAAATACACTGAGGCTGATTGTTTTGTGCATGCCATGGCCGTTTTTTAATAAGTGGACTCAGCATGGCAGGGAAAAGGATGTTCTATGGCAAGGATTGCTTAGCCAGGCAAATTCACTGTAAAAATCGTCTGCTGCTCTGTGCTTTAGTGGTTGCAATTCTTTCACTCATTTAGGCATGAAAATAGGCAGGGAGGAGGAGTAGGATTACTCCTCTCCTCATGTGGCACCATCCAGGTCATTCCACCTAAACCTTTCTCATCTTCCTTTCTTTTGAAGTCCAAACCCTTGGATATTCTGCCCATTCTCCCGTTGTGTGGCTATAATATATTATCCTCCTGGCCCACCCTACCAGTTTCCCTACCACTTTGCTTTTTGGCATTTTCTATCCTGTGATATTCCAAGGCTTATCATGGGAGACTTTTACTTTCCTATTAACACCCTGTGAGAGATATATTTCTCTACAGATGCCATTTTGGGCCAAGCGGATGTCATCTTGTTTTTTAATAAAAAATATTCTGTCTCCCTGCTATGTGTGAGAAATAATGGGACAGATTTACTTACCCGGTCCATTTGCAATCCAGCGGCGCATTCTCTGCGGTGGATTCGGGTCTTGTGGCGATTCTCTAAGGTAGTTCCTCCAACGTCCACCAGGTGTCGTTGCTGCGCTGAAGTCCCCCGAGGTTCATGATCCATTGCTGGGTGCAGGTAAGCGTGTGTCCAGCGACACTTTTTTTTAATGCGGTGGTTTCTCCGAATCCGTCGGGTTTTGCGTTCGGCCACGCCCCCCGATTTTCTTCGCGTGCACGCCAGTGACGATGCACCACAATCTGATCGCGTGCGCCAAAAACCTGGGGCAATTCAGGAAAATCGGCACAAATCGGAAATATTCGGGTAACCCGCCGTAAAACCGCAATTCGTGCCCTTAGTAAATGACCCCCAGTATGTACAGTTCATCTGCATGTTTTGAGAAATTGAAAGTATGGGGAGATATTCAAGCTGGCCTATAGAATTGCAGTATTTTATCACGTTTCACACCCCTATGGATATGATTTTCTGTGTTTTATATATGCGGCTGCGCATTAATAAAGATTGAGAGTCTGCATTTTCTAAGAGACTGGTGTGTCTGCTCGCAGCCCGGTACCAGTGACCATTTTTGGCTAAAAAGGGTTAATTCGAAAGCCACCTTACCACTGATAAGGACTGTTTTAAGTCCTAGAAAACATTCTTTTACACACCCCATCTCCCTTTGGCCTCTTAACTGTTATGACTAACTTTCTCTTCAGGACTCTCAAAACTCTCTGATTCTACTGCTACCAGGATAAAAAGATCCTAGACTTGGTCTTTGCTGAACCTTTGTCTTCAGCCTCTGACTTCACTAATTCTGCCTTTCCTCTCTCAGACCATGACCTTCTGTCTTTTACTGTTAATAGTTTTTCTCCTTTAAAGAACCTGCTCACCTACCGCACTTACCGGAACCCACGTGCCATTGTTACTCAACGTCTCACAGAAACTTTGTGGTCATCACTGTCCCCATCTCCTCTCTCTCCGGAACTAACCTGGCTACTAACCATTACAATCACAACCTTAAAAGTGCCCTGGGTGTGGCACCTCCATCAGTGCAAACATTTTAACAAAGTCATAGTCAACCATGGCACACGCCCCAAACCCATTTCCTCCGGTAGTGCTCCAGGAGTGGTGATAGTCTGCGGAGAAAATTGCGCACTTCAAATGTATGCTTAGAAACTATAACACTGCCCTCCATCTCACCAAACAGGTCTATTTCACTAATCAAATATCCACTCCCTCTCCAACAATCCTAAAAGTCTCTTTAAAACTTTTAATTTATTACTAATGCCACAGGTTCGGACACTTGTTACAAACCTTAGGGAGCAGATGAATGGGGATTAGTGGAGTAAGTGGATTGAGAAATTATTATAGAAGATGGGGCCAGATCTTCTAAAAATCCCTCTGCTACTTCGCCCAGTTCACTCTCTTCCTTTGAGCCAGTCACAGAGGAAGAAGTATACAGGCTCCTCTCCTCGGCTCGCCCCACTACCTGCATCAGTGACTCCATCCCCTCACATCTGGTACAGTCTCTCTCCCCAGCAGTCACTTCTCATCTCACTAAAATCTTCTACCTCTCTCTCTTCTGGTGTCCATCCCTCTTCGTTGCTGTTATTATTACTAAATGAAGAAAGTGATGCTAACTACCGACCAGTCTCGGATCTCCCTAGAACGCCTGGTCTATTCTCTATACTTACATAGTTAATTATATGAATTATATTATATGCAAGTTGAAATGAAGGCATCAGGTACTGGTCAGTGACTCAGGTTGCATTTTACTATTATCTAATATTACGTCTTAATTCGGGTGTGGTATAAGATGTCAGAGGGGCGTCACACCATGTCCCCCACACTTTGTTATATTTCTCCAGACATACCCCATTTTTATAAACTATTTTGTTATATGAGACAATTTGGTTGACCAGTTTCTTCCATTGTGAGCTGGTCGGAGGTAAGTCCCCCATCCATCGCAAGGCAATAGATTTTCTGGCCATAAAGAGAACTTCTCTAAGTGGTATTTGTTCATAATGAGACCAATTTTCATCGTCTTGGATACAGAAACGGCATATCAGAGGGGCTTTAAGCAATGATTTGGAGAGCAAGTTAGAGAGGGTCTCGGTAACATCTGACCAGAAGGAGGACGTGTAATAACATAACCAATGAGCCAGAAATCTGCTGGTGAGGTGGAGCATCTCAAGCATTGCGGGGACGCCAGCCTCCCCATTTTATATCGGTAGAGAGGCGTCAAATAGTTTTTGATGGTTGATATATAGTTGAGTTAGTTTGTTGTTTACAGATGGAGAGACGTATTGGTGTGACTCCAGAATCTCTGATGCTATTTCCTCATTCGATTCAGGATTAAGTTCAGTCCAAGAGGCGACAACTTTTAGAGTTGTACCCTGCACTTTATCATTGATGAGGACGGAATAAATTGTGGCTATGATACCTCCTGGTCCTTGGGATTTCACTATCCCTATCAGAGTATACAGGGACACAACTGTTCTGGATTCTGGGAACTGGGTTTGGATGGCTAGTCTCAATTGCAGAAATTTGTAAAAGTGGGTACGTTGTAGCTGAAATTAGGATTCTAATTGGCTATATAATACTAATACATTGGGGCTTATTTACTAAGGGTCCGTCGGAAGCATTTTCGTTGGGTTTCCTGACGATATCCGTTTTGCGTCGAATTGCCCCGGGATTTTGGCGCACACGATTGGATTTTAGCACATCGGTGCCGGCTTGCACGCATGAGAAATCGGGGGGCAGATCTTCGGACAACCCGACGGATTAGGACAACTTGCAGGATTTAACATTTAGAATTGTGTTGCAAGACACACACTTACAAGCACCAGAAAGAAGCAGGTGAACTCCGGCGGACCACGTCGCAGAAGCGACAGATGCAGGATATCGGGCGCACAAGCTTAGTGAATCGCGACAGCCCCAAATCCTCGTCGGACAATGCACCGCGGGATCGCGACAGGACCAGGTAAGTAAATTTGCCCCAATGTCTCTAAATAAATCTCCCATTGTGTGTAGGCCTAGGGCATGCCACAGGTCAGCATCAGGTCACTGTTTTAATTGTGGTATACCATTATTGTACCAGAGTGGCATCTTCTCAGGAATCTCGTTAAACGGGCACAGGGCTCTTGCCCCTTCCCAAATCAGCCTAGCCACTTTATGAACAGCAAGTAATTCTTTCATTTGCCCCTCTTTATCATTTAATATAGACCAGAGACATTTGATTTCTAAGTCTTCGGCCAGCCTAGTCTCAGGGTGTGGGGGGAAGTTGGGGGTTAACCAACCAGGAAGGTATTTAAGTTGGCCTGCCAGATAGTGCAGAAACATGTTTGGTAACGCCATGCCCCCCAATGATGATTTGTGCCGTTGCAACTTAGCGAACTGAAGCTTAGAGCGAGATGAATCCCAAATAAACGATATAGTCATAGAGTCCAGGTTCTTAAAGAACGACTTGGAAATTGGGTAGACCACATATTGGAGTAAATATAGTGATTTAGACAACACCACCATCCCTTTGATTATCATTTAGTCCAGCCAGGAGGCCACATAAGGCAGAAGCAGAAGACACTGATGTGGCCTTCACAGCCCTTCCCACATCTCATCTTTACACACAAAAGTGAAACCAGTCCCGGGAGGCTGCTGCAGAGAGAAGGAGAAGATGCTGCAGGATCTCAGATTATGCCGTTATCTCTACTTTCTGCAAAGAACGTAAGTGAAAAATGTGTGTAACTAATGTGTGTAGCTTGCAAATGTATGTACAGTGCATATGTGTCATGTGTGTATGTATACCGTACTGTATTTACACACACACATATATAAATATATACTCATTAATGGCCACTTAGTTCCCAAAAGCAGAAATGTAGATATTTTTGCTGATTTATTAAGCAAGAAAAACTGAAGTATCACATGGTCATAAGTATTCTTTGCTCAGTGATGAGTAGACGCAGCCTTGGAGATGGTGCAGCCAGGAGTCTTCGTAGGAAGATGCTACCTGGATTTGGGGATCCTCTGAGCACAGTGCACTGGGTGGGAGTCCTGGCGTCACAGTGTAATACGAAACAAGGAGTGCCTGTCCGCCAGCTTATAAACTGCTAGGATACTTTTATGTAACATCATCAGGTGGATGAGCTTATGTCATTACCTCGTGCACAGTCCCTCCATTAACAACTCTGCTTAGCGCTTGAAGGGACCTGCCAAGGACATGGAAGCAGTGTTCAGAGGGGCAATGCATTCTAGAATTAGTGCACAGCCATAGAAATTTGGTATTTTTGTGATTCCAAAAATAAAGAACCTAAAGTGAATTGCCGCCTAATGTTTGTGTATATACGAGGGGGGGGGGGGGTTGACAGACAGAATATTAGGTAATTTACCAATATACATCTATTGAAGGCTCTGCACCACTCCCTAATATGTACATTTAAGCCTCCTGTCTTTTACCTAATCAGCCGGACATCAGCCGGATGGACGGTCATGTGATCTGTAACTATTTATTATAGCAGTCATGGATATAAGATGAAGGTCCTGGCAGGAAAATTGTTCATTGACAGTTAGATATCACATGACTCTCCATCTGTGGCCATTGTGTGGTCAGAAATATCTGTCTGAAGAGTTAAAGGTCTTCTACCACCAGGATGAAGGATTGTAAACCAAGCACTGACATACTGGTGTGTGCCCCTTTTGATGGGATCTGCTTTTCTTAAAGCTTCCAATACCCTTGGCTTAAGGAAAAAAGACTTTAAAAGTTAATGAAACGAGCCTGAGGATTTCCAGGCTACATTAACTACTATGGAGCAAGGAGCCCCTCAAGCTCAAATGCATAACTGTAAAATACTTTTTTTTTGTAAAAACCAAGATAAGAAGCTAAAAGAGGAGAAGTTCCTGCCAGAGCGGGCACACACCAGCATGTAAGAATGCTTGGTTTACAAACCTTGATCCTGGTGGTAGATTCCCTTTAAATCATTAGCAAAACTGCAAGATATATCGCAGTATATGGTGAAAGAAATCTGACCCCCAAGAGTTGAAGTACCCTCGGGGTTCTAAAAAATAAGAAATTCTGTAAAAAAGTAGAAAAGCTGAATAAGCTTTTTCTTATGTTATTAAAATTTCCTAGCCATTTCCCCAAGTTCAGCTCAAACTTTGCAGAATTGCAGAAGTACAAGCACCCTTGGCATTTGTAGTTAAGTCTTTCCTGCAGCTTCTGACCTCAGCTGGGGGGAGGGGCACATTTCACCCTGAACCCTAGCTCCTAGAAACACATTTCTTACGTTAAATAGGAGGTAAGGATAATGTTTGGATGCTTTACAGAAAAGGAGATATCCACTTTTAAAGTTACAGTTTGAAATCTCAGAATTAAAAAGCTGTATGTTAAAAATGTTTACAACAAATTTAGGAGTGAATATCTAAGATAGAGATGGGCAAATCGATTCGAACGAAGTGGAACTTGGTCCGAATTCGCAGCGAATGCGAAGTTTACGGCAATTCATCGGAACAAAGGTTTTTTTTTCTTCTTTATTACCAAAATGGGCGCTAGCACAACGTGTTACATGTGGCAGAGAACTCTGGGAAGGAGAAGGAACTCCCTCGATCCCTTGTGCCAGTCAAGGCTCCAGCACCTCTGCCGATGGGAGCTTTGACATCATCTGCCGCTCCAGACGCTTCTGCTCCTCGCTACGCATGGCGCCAGAAGTCGTTGAAAGAGGTGAATACAAAGAGACATATGTATGCGTCCAGTCATCCTAAGGTGCAGCAGCTCACCGTGCTCCTGTCCAATTTGTTGGTACTGCAGTCCTTCCTTTTCCAAGTCCACCCTTCAGAGGACTAAAGGCTTGTGCCGAACTGAGGTGGAGAGTTCCAAGCCGAAATTTCTTTTCCAAAAAGGCAGTGCCAGCCCTTCACCAATATGTACAACAGAAGGTGGGCCAATCCTTGAGCCTATTGGTTTTTTCCAAGGTGCACGGCAGCGCGGTCTTTGGAGCTGTAACTACGGTCAGTGCCAGTACATGTCCTTTACGGCCCACAGTGCGAATGTGAAACTGCTGCTCCTGCGCCAGTGTACGCCTCCTCCTTCTCCAGCACCACCTCAGTCTAAACAAGTCTAAGTGCTGCTCCTTCATACCACATGTGCAGGGCACAGCGGCGTCACGCAGTTCTACACCTGGTTTGCCTGGGCGTACGAAGTCACACAGGGGAGGAACTGCTCCGCGTCATGCAAGAAGAAATCAATCTGTGGCTTTCTCCGTGACAATTGAAACCATGGTGACAGACAATGGGAAGAACATGGTGTCCATGCTGCACCAAGGAGGGATGGTCCATGCGCCCTGCATGGCGCACGTGTTTAATCTGGTTGTCAAAAGATTCCTTAAGTCTTCCACCCATCTTCAAGACATTCTAAAAATGGCCAGGACACTGTGCACACACTTCAGCCATTCTTACAAAGCCAAGAACACCCTCCTCGAGTTGCAGCGCCAGAACGGCCTCCGCCAACATAGTCTGATATGCGATGTTTCCACCCGTTGGAATTCCAGCCTCTATATGTTAGACCAGGGTTCCCCAAACTACAGCCCGCGGGCCACATGCGGCCCGCGGACCGTCTCGATCCGGCCCCCGACACTTGGCGCGTCAGCGCCGGGCGTTCGCGGCCTGCAACAGTCGGCAGGAGCCTCCGTCCGTCCGGACAGGAAGCTCCTGCCCGTCACTGTATAGGAAATAATTAATTATAAGGGGCAGCATAGGAAATAATTAATTATGAGGGACAGCATAGGAAATAATTAATTATGAGGGGCAGCATAGGAAATAATTAATTATTAGGGGCAGATTAGTAAATAATTAATTATGAGGGGCAGCATAGGAAATAATTATGAGGGGTAGAATAGGAAATAATTAATTATAAGGGGTAGCATAGGAAATAATTAATTATAAGGGGCAGCATAGGAAATAATTAATTATAAGGGGCAGCATAGGAAATAATTAATTATGAGGGGCAGCATAGGAAATAATTAATTATAAGGGTCAGATTAGTAAATAATTAATTATGAGGGGCAGCATAGGAAATAATTATGAGGGGTAGAATAGGAAATAATTACTTATAAGGGGTAGAATAGGAAATAATTATGAGGGGTAGAATAGGAAATAATTAATTATAAGGGGCAGATTAGTAAATAATTAATTATGAGGGGCAGCATAGGAAATAATTATGAGGGGTAGAATAGGAAATAATTACTTATAAGGGGTAGAATAGGAAATAATTATGAGAGGTAGAATAGGAAATAATTAATTATAAGGGGCAGATTAGTAAATAATTAATTATGAGGGGCAGCATAGGAAATAATTATGAGGGGTAGAATAGGAAATATTACTTATAAGGGTAGAATAGGAATAATTATGAGAGGTAGAATAGGAAATATTAATTATAAGGGGCAGATTAGTAAATATAATTGATGGGGCAGCATAGGAAATATTAATTATGGGGGCGTATAGAAATAATTAATTATGAGGGGCAGCATAGGAAATAATTAATTATGAGGGGCAGTATAGGAAATAATTAATTATGAGGGGCAGCATAGGAAATAATTAATTATAAGGGGCAGCATAGGAAATAATTAATTATGAGGGGCAGTATAGGAAATAATTAATTATGAGGGGTAGAATAGGAAATAATTAATTATAAGGGGCAGATTAGTAAATAATTAATTATGAGGGGCAGCATAGGAAATAATTAATTATGAGGGGCAGCATAGGAAATAATTAATTATGAGGGGCAGTTTAGTAATTAATGGGGGGAGGCATATTCAATAATTAATGGAGAGAGGTCCCAGTATATTAATTAATTAATTGGGCCAATATATAAAATAGTTCACAAGGGGGTGCAGTACCGGTATATTAAATAATTAATTGAGGGGGGTGCCAGTGTATTATGGATGAGGTCACATGTAGCGCTATTTATGTTTAGACTTTAGTCCGGCCCTCCAACAGTCTGAGGGGGACAGTCAGCGGCCCCCTATGTAAAAAGTTTGGGGACCCCTGTGTTAGACCGTCTGTATGAACAGAGAAAAAGCCATTAATGATTTTTGATGATGCAAGCGGACCGTAGTACTCCCCTGTGTAACTTTCATGTCAGCCACTGGCAACTCATGCGTGACTCCTGCCGTTTGCTCAGGCCCTTTGAAGAGGCCACGTTATTTGTCAGTCGCCAGGACTGCGGGATGAATAACATCATTCCACTGCTTCATGTCTTGGAACTCATGCTGCAAAATCTGTCTGGTCAGGGCACTGGAGAAGTGGAGACTACATCTCATGGCCACATGAGTCCGGTGGGTAAGGAACTGCAGGAGGAGGACATTGGAGCATAAGCAGAGTGAAATTAGTGGTTTTTCCACTCAGTTGACAAGATATGAGGAGCAGGAGCATCCGGAGGAGGTAGAAGACGAGGCAGATGACCCTCAAGCACCATGGCAGTATACAGTGGAGATGGAGGCCGGGAGTCCCTCAGAGTCACTTGCACACATGGCCTTCAGCATGCTGCTTTGGCCAACTAGTGACAGCCGAATAGTGAACATCCGGCATAGGTATAACATTTGGCTCTCCACCCTCTTGGACCCTCACTACCGGTTGAAAATGGGTGATTTCTTTCCTGCTGCCGAGTGGGCGGCCATCGAACCCGCTTGTCCACCCGTAATGCATCAGATTAGATCAGCCATGACGCCTCCCTCAAATCTTGAGAAATGAGTCTGGATTCTAACTACCTGCCTCAGGCAATATTCAGATGCTGCCACCAACCTGATGCCACACATCTACTGCCAGTTGCTCCATCTGCCTCCCACCATCTTTACCAGGGACTAGAATTGGCACCCACCTCCATACTCTGTCATTGTGCCATTCTGTGGCCTACTTTATTGCTGCCAGCTAAATAATTTGTCATTGTGCCACTTTCTGACCTCCTGCTGCAGCTGCCTCGACCTCCACACTCTGTCGTTGTGCCACCTTGTGGCCTACCATGTTTCCGCCACCTCCATACTCTGTCATTATGCCACTCTGTGGCCTTCCCAGGTTGCTGCCAACTACTATACTCTGTCATTGCGCCATGACTGTGGCCTCCTGCTGCTGCTACCTCCACACCCTGTCATTGTAACACTCTGTGGCCTACCATGTTTCCGCCACCTCCTTACTCTGTCATTGTGCCACTTTCTGACCTGCTGCTTCTGCTGCTACTGCCTCCACACTCTGTCATTGTGCCACTCTGTTGCCCACCATGTTGCTTCCACCTCTACACTCTGTCATTGTGCCACTCTGTGGCCTCCTGCTGCTGCCACCACCTTCACACTCTGTCATTGTGCCACTCTGTGGCCTCCCATGTTGCCGCCACCTCCACACTGTCATTGTGCCACTTTGTGGCCTACCATGTTGCTTCCAGAATAAAACTCCTATCTGTTTTTGGCTTTAGCAATACTGATGGATTATTGACCGTTTGAAAGCGGACACTGATGGATGAAAAGAAGGGCAAAATGATCAGTGAAATGAGCTGGCACAGACGTTACCTTGTCAGGCTGCGTTCCCTCTTCGCTTATTTGGGGAAGTTGGCCTCTGTAAGTGCACATGGAAGTGAAGAGTGAAGCGATTCTAAGAGCGGCGGCTGTCATGTGCGTGTACGTTCAGACAAAGCATTGTCTGAAGACCAAACCACACTCCTTATGCATATTTAAGCATGGCACAACCTTCTACAACACCCTACAGGCTCTCCGCAGCCAGGAAATACCTGTTTTTTTAAACGTGATTCCTCATGATTCGATTCGGGTTGAATCAAATTTTTTCGAAAATTTGGAGAATCAGGTCGAATCGAATTTCAACTAATTCGTCCATCTCTAATCTATGATTCTGGGAGGCATCCATAGACAACCCTTAAATCATATTAGAGGGGGAATTCTCCCATGAGACTCGGGGCACAGCTCTGCACAAAGAAAGGAAAACTTTTATCTAACTTTTCTAGCCAGTTTTACTATAAAAACTCTTAAGCAATGTGCTCAGTATTCTCGATGGGGACATGGGAAATCCAGAAAAAGGGTTCCTCATGATAGGTTCCCTTTAATATGACACCAGAATTGTGTTTCTAAGTGCCAGGGTTAAGGAGATATAGCTTTTTGAAGATGGCCACTGTCGTGACTTTTATAAATGTCCTTTCTGCAGGGGGAATGTAAATATAGGACATATATAGCCTTATGGCAGTCGTGAAGGGGTTAAATTTGGTATCCTTGTCATTGTTCTAACCCATGGAATAAAAGAGATGAGTAAAGAAATGGGAAATAATCGCCAATTTCGACACATTTGGCTTTTATTCCTGGTTCTAGTACACGGTATGGAATATTAAATAATGTCACAAGGAAGTGCAATCTGTTATGCAGAAAACAAGCCCTCACACAGCTCAATACATGACAATATCAAACAATTATAGATTTTCGAAGGTGAGGGAGCAAAAATGGAAGTTTGAAAGTTGATCCTTGCCCCTTTCAGCTATTTATGTTTCCATTTTTAAAAACCAACTTTCGAAAATCCAAAATCTATTTTTATTTTTCTATTTTCAGATTGGCTTGATTTTTGCGGGACAATTTGTATTTCTTGGTTATTCCATTTAATATTCTCTGCTGGAAAATACTAGTTCCAAATGCATAGAAAAAAAAAAGTAAAATGGTAAAAAAAAAAAAGCAGTTGGTTTGAACATTTTGAGATTTTTTTCTGTTACAGTTTTCACTTTATAGGTTAATTATTTTTATAGTTTAATAAACATTTTGAGATCTGATACCTAATATGTTAAATATTTTATTTATATATTATATATTTTATTTTATGTTTTCTTTTTACTTTAAAAAATATATATCTTTTTACTATTATTTCCGGTCCCCTTAGAAGGTTTGAACTCTAGGGGCCTGATTGCTCATGTACTTAGTGAAGTACAACTATATTGTAGTATGTTGTGAAATATATTATGCTTGTATTAGATTGTGTCTACAGGCAGTCCCCGGGTTACATACAAGATAGGTTCTATAGGTTTGTTCTTAAGTTGAGTTTGTATGTAAGTCGGAACTGTATACTTTATAATTGTAACCCCAGACAAAAATTTTTTTGGTCTCTGTGACAATTGGATTTTAAAAACGTTGGGTTGTCATAAGAACCAGGAGTAACAATAAATCTTATTTACAGACGCCTGTGATAACTGTTAAAGCTTTTTATTGTAACCTAGGACTAAAGTATAGTAAATTACCAAAATCCAGAGGTCCGTTTGTAACTAGGGGTCGTATGTAAGTCAGGTGTTCTGACTTAGGGTGTTCTGACTGAGCCAAGTAGGGGACCACCTGTAATGTCAGGGCCTTGAAGCCTCAGAGGGAACTGATAGGCTCACAATGAGCCCCTTCCATACATTCTTAGCCTCCAAATGAGGCAAAACGTTGTATGGAAGAAATAAACTAATACATTTTTTTAAAAAATCAAAAAGTTTAGAATTTTTCTCAAAGTAAATAAATTTATTTTGCTTAAAATTAGGCAAACTCCCATTTTTTATAATCAAATGCTAAAAATACATAGTGCTCAAAAAAACAAAGGGAACACTTAAACAACACAATATAACTCCATGTAAATCAAACTTCTGTGAAAAAGAACTGAGGAAGCAGCACTTACTGACAATCAATTTCCTAGGGGATTAGCAAGACACGCTCAATAAAGGAGCGGTTCTGCAGGTGGGGACCACAGTCTACTTCTCAATACCAATGCTTTCTGGCTGTTGTTTTAGTAATTTTTGAATAGTGGTGGTGCTTTCACACTCGTGGTAGCATGAGACGGACTCTAAAACCCACACAAGTGGCTCAAGTAGTGCAGCTCTTCGAGATGGCACAACAATGTGAGCTGTGCCAAGAAGGTTAGCTGTGTCTGTTTGGTAGTACCCAGAGGCTAAAGGCACTACCAGGAGACAGGCCTGTACACCAAGAGAGGGAGGGGGTCATAGGAGGGAAACAACCAGCAGCAGGAATGTAAGCTGGGGGGCACACAGCATTCCATGTGCTCGCCAGAAATAGCCTGACGGCCATTAGGTACCGGGATGAGATCCTCAGAGACCTTGTGAGACCATATGCTGGTGCAGTTGGAACTGGGTTCCTCCTAATGCAGGATAATGCCAGACCTCATGTGGCTGGAGTGTGTCAGCCGTTCATGCAAGATGAAGGCATTAAAGCTATGGACGGGCCCGCTCGTTCCCCAGAACTGAATACTTTTGAGCACATCTGGGACATCATGTCTTGCTCCATCCACCAATGCCGTGCTGCACCACAGGCAGTCCAGAAGTTGGCGGATGCTTAAGTCCAGGTCTAGGAGGAGATTCCTCAGGAGACCATCAGTAACCTCATCAGGAGCTGCTGAGGCATTGTAGGGAGGTCATACAGGTACATGGAGGCCACACACAATGCTGAGCCTCATCAGTAGCATGCTGAGGTGTTGTAGGGAGGTCATACAGGCACGTGGAGGCTAAACACAATACTGAGCCTCATCAGGAGCATGCCACGGTGTTCTAGTTAGGTCACACAGGCACGTGGAGGCCACACACAATACTGAGCCTCATCAGAAGCATGTTGAGACATTGCAGGAAGGTCACACAGGCACGTGGAGGCCACACACAATACTGAGCCTCATCAGAAGCATGTTGAGACATTGCAGGAAGGTCATACAGGCTTGTGGAGGCCACATGCAATACTGAGCCTTATTTTGTTTTGTTTTACAGACATTACATCAAAGTTTGATCAGCCTATAGTGTGTATTTCCACTTTAATTTTGTGGGTGACTCAAAATCCAGGCCTCCATTGGTCAATAAATTTGATACCCATTGATGATTTTCTTGTGATTTTGTTGTCAGAGCATTTTACTTTGTCCAGAATGATGCATTCCATGAGAATATTTCATTTATTCAGATCTAGGATGTGTTATTTTAGTGTTCCCTTTATTTTTTTGAGCAGTGTACTTTGTAGTGGTGTCTCACTGGACTCAGTAGGTAAGTCATCATTCATTCATTTGCTACATGATAACCGGTGCTTCAACATGTAGAGCCCTGACCCTGTAATATATCTCATGTATGTAGTTGTGGACATGTAATACATTATAATTCCCTGATATCTACTCTGTTTTGTAGAGTTAAGGGCTGTGTAATCATCATTGCAACGTTGATCCTGTCCGTGACGACTTGGAATCTATGAACAACGAGGTTTAACCTAGAACTCCAACATCTCTATCTAGAAGCATTTCCCACTACCACAAACACAATAATATTTGGTATGCAAGTGTTTTATTATATTTTTAATACGCATAAGACAAAGTAGTCATTTAAGTGTAATGGAAAAAACGCCGACTGGTTGTAGAGTAAGAAAAATAACTTTGGAAAAAAGTTACAAAATAAAATCAAGAGATTTTCTAAAACTTGGGGCAGATGTATTATCGTATGTGCGCCAAAAAGGTGTCAGGAACCCACTTTTTTTTTTTTTTAGCAAAAGTGTTGCGGATCATTTATAATGTGTGGGCGTGGCCTATATTTTCCACATCTTCCGCAACATTTATGTTGAATTTTTTGGCTTTTTTTAGGCACAATTTTTGTCGCAGAACAGACCAGGAAAAAAATGGTCTGAAATCAAAACAAAAAGAAAAACAGGCGCAGCCCATGTGATATTTTGGCTCACATATCATTTGTGTCGGCTTTTTTATGGCGCCTGACTGATTAGTTCCATCTGCGCATTAATTACTTACAGCCGTGCGCTACTTTAATACATCGGGCTATGCTTTCCATCGCCAGATCTCAGATGCCGACTGTCAAGGTTGCGACAGAATTAATAAATCCCCCCCCAATTTGTCACAAATATGTAATAATTTGGTAAAATGGTTACAGAAGAGGTTAAATTGTAGTATACGAGATAATAAATTAAGGTCACATGGTGCTGTAGAGAGTTTTGCATTGCCTTGGAAATTTTGCTCCAAAATTTTACCCAAATTTTTAAATTATCTTTTGCTTTAGGTAGTGATTTCATTAAAGAATATATAAGTAAAATGATTGGCATTTGGTGTGTTACTCTACAGATGGTCCACGACTTACAGACGACCCCTAGTTACAGACGGACCTCTGTGACCTCTGGTGACCTCTCTGGATGTCACTTTACTCCCAGGCTGCAATGATCAGCTGTTATGTGTCTGTAATGAAGCTTTAGTGATAATCCTTGTTCCCATGACAGCACAAAATTTTTAAAATACAATTGTCACTGGGACAAAACAAATTATTTTCCTTGAACTACAATTACAAAACAAACCGATTCCGACTTACATACAAATTCAACTTAAATACACACTTAAGGATCTCATAAGTAACTCGGGGACTTCCTGTAATACTGTGAAAATATCATTGATAATTGATGAGAACACAGAGCAGGAAAGAACGATGCATCATACATGTACAGTATGATATGCACAAAAACAAAGTTTTTCTTACTACCCTGCAGCGGCACAGTAATATATTTTCCCTATATAAAAGATATTATAATTTTTAGACATTTTTGTATAGGCTAAAACGGCAAGCTGTAGAGTTCAGATTTTTTTAACCCTTCGGCCTAATTCACACGCCTGCCTGTAGGGATGTATATGTGGCCACAAATTTGTGGCTGTATATATGTCCCCATAGACGGCACTGGCGGCCCAGCAGCGGTACGGTGCCACACATTTGTGGCACTGTTCCACGCCGTACACTGGGAAAAGATAGAGCATGCTCCGGCATGCGCCGCTGTTTTCTATGGAGGAGGGAGGGGTCCCCTCCGCCTCCTCTCTAGCGCAGGACATACCGCCTTGTGAATGTACCCTTAGTTCCACATATATTTCACAGGTACATTTTTCCTTAACTCCACTTTCTACAAAGGGAACATGTTGGGGGCTGCAAGGACTTGGTAATCAGCCCCTGTGATATCTATCATCAGGAAATGGCGGATACATCCTGCCCCCTGTGCCAATTTCCACCCCTTTTACACCTTGGATGCTCTGTCCACCCAAATTTACTGTAACCTGTACCAGAAAACAGGTGCAGTTATAGGTGACAGTCAGATTATCGTAGATTTCAATTGCATTGCATGAGCGCTGCTCTTGAATTACTACGAGCTCAGGACCTCAAAGTCTAATTTTATAAGCCCCTATGAGTCATCAATACGAATAAAAAACAAAAGAGTCCCAAATGGGAAAGTAAGACTGTAACTACACAATTTTTCTGCCGTGTCTATGTTGAATATACACAATCACACCCCTCTGTTTAGAATTATTTCATTATTCAGAGAAATATTTAGGTTACGTTTATAGCCACATTCATCAGAAATCGGCCCCTATAACCTTCTTCTACTGTTTATGTTTGTATGAATTGGGAGAGCGGTTGTGACACATTGGGGCAGATTTACTTACCCAGTCCATTCGCGATCCAGCGGCGCATTCTCTGCGGTGGATCTGGGTCCGGCCGGGATTCACTAAGGCAGTTCCTCTAACGTCCACCAGGTGGCGCTGCTGCGCTGAAGTCCGCTGAGGCCCGCTGGAATGCACTGAAGTTCACCGGCCTATACCTGGTAAAGGTAAGCGCGGGTCCCGCGACACTTTTTTAAAAAAAATGCGTCGGTTTTTCCGAATCCGTTGGGTTTTCGTTCGGCCATGCCCCCCGATTTCCGTCGCATGCATGCCAGCGCCGATGCACCACAATTCGATCGCGTGCGCCAAAATCTAAGGGGCAATTCAGGGAAAATCGGCGCAAAACGGAAATATTCGGGTAACACGTCGGGAAAATGCGAATCGGGCCCTAAGTAAATGACCACCATAGTGTCCAAGCTGTTTGAAGCATATTGAAGAGCAAAAGGGAGAGAATCCAGTATGTGTCAGCATATTCTGTATTTATTTTTTACATGATCCAGAATGGAGGCGTTGCAGCAGCTTTATCTTCTCCTCATCTGTCAGGGTAAGTCGTCTCACAATAAGAGAATAATCGGATATAATGAGAATCTGTGACTGCGGCCTCATGTTCTGCTCGTTGCTTCCAGGCTTCTATCTGGGGTCTGTGTGTCAGGGATGGACCTTCCCTTCTAGTATCACGGCTCTGCTCGGCTCCTGTGTGGAGATCCCTTGTACATATCATCCGGCCAGGACATCAGATACATCCGGCACTGTATGGTACTTACAGATATATGCTGCGTATGATCCAGTTGTGTTAAACACCAAATACTCATCGTTAGTAGGAGATGAATACAGAGACAGAACCTCCCTGGTGCCCGGAGATAAGAGCTGTACCCTGCGGATAGACCCTGTGAGAAGAGGAGATGATGGTGGCTTGTACTATCCAGCGATCACAGAAGACACCTCGATAAATGCATATCAGGAACAATCAAAAACTGTGAAACTTCAAGTCACAGGTAAATATATAAAATTTTAAACCAAGGAACCAACAGAAATCTTCTCTCTCATGTATAGACCTTTGTATGTATTGCTATTATTATGTATTGTATTACTTTAATATAACCCCCCTTTTTCCTTTTTAATACATCTTAAGGTTCCTAGAGAATTTGCAACTTTTTCAACAAAAGCCTCCAAAAAATCCCAATCAGTTCTTATTAATTTCCTGCCAAGAGCAAGTATGGATTAGTACCAAAATTGTGTACCAAATTTTTTTTTTTTTTTTTTTTTAAGGCAAACTTTTAAATCTGTAATCTGTTGATACAGGGTACACAGTAGAAAACTCACGCATGGCAAACTTTAAAGGGAGGTTGTCTTAGGCGCGAAAAAGTCGCAAAATTGCACTAAAAGCTTACCCTCGTCATAAAAGAGCTCACATAAGGTAGGTGAAGTCTTCACAAGAGGGAGGAGTTATCGAACAGTTAATCATATGCATCACTATATCAATACCCCCCAAAAATATACATATTGGAACCTATTTTTAGTTGTTTTTTTTTTTATTATTTTTATTTTGAGGTTTGCAATAAGCAACTCACACACATGTCTGATCTATCATCCGCTAAGATGAAACAAGTCCAAAACCAAAAAACTAAGCAAATGCACAAGTTCTATTCCTCTCACCAAAGACTTATAAAATGTAATAATAGGTAAAGTTTCAAACTATAAAAAAACATATATTTAAAATATTTAAAGGTTTCTATCTTAGATAAATCTGCCCCTTTATTTTTAAAGGGCTTTTCCATGAATTAAAAAAAAAAGAACTTAGGGTTTAGATTGGTTAAAACAAAAAGCAAGCTTACCCCTCTGCAGCTCCCAGATCACCGGTGCCTTTTTGGCAGTTCTGTGGGGTCCCTAGATTGGCTTTGGTAAATGAGAGGTCTCATTGGACCAGGGGACAACAAATAATTGAAAGTCCCTTAAAAATTTCTAGACATAATCAAACCTGAGAACCAGGAAAAGGAAACCGGGATCCATAATAAAGTCAGTACTTTTTTTATTATTTCCCACGCTGTCACTTTTTGGGGTTTTCAGATAACTGGAAACCCCCTCTAATTTGTGATTATGGGGCTTTGAGTTTATTTTCTTGTAGCAGACTGCTGCAACAATACAGCCTGAGTGTCTCTGACGACTTTCCGAATTGGCCGGGCAATAAAATAATTGGCTTGTTAATAACATAATAAATCTGATTGACCTCCAGAGTAAGCACAATTATACAGATTTCTATGACTTAGGCTACATTCACATACCGTACCGTAGCGGGCAACGGCAGTGCACGGGGAGAGGAGGTGAGCGCAGCTCACCCCCGCCCCTCTCCATAGGAAGATACATGTCCTATCTTTTTCCGGGGTACAGAGTGGTACAGTGCCACACGTCTGGTGCACCGTACAGCTCCCGTAGGGCGCCGTGCGCCCATTGCCGTCTATGGGGGACATATATCGGCCGTATACACGTCCCCCTTACGGTTGTGTGAATGTAGCCTTAGATTGAGTAATGGTAACTTTGCTTTTTATAGATGAAGTGAACATTCAACTTTCTGTGTCTGACATTATGACGGAAGGAGAAGCCACCACCGTAGAATGTGCAGTAGATCACACGTGCGGCTCCAGTCCTCCTGATCTACAATGGAACAAACCCGGTCATGTTATAAAGAAGTCAGTGGATCTAAAGGATGGAATGTGGAGAGAAGAATCAGCACTGACTTATATTCCTTCCTATGAGGATGATGGGAGTCTTATCCAGTGCACGACTACACATCCTAATGGACGGAGAAATGAGAGATGGCACACTCTGAACATCGAATGTATGTATTATGGGAGAGTAGGTAGAATGAACACAAGGTGGGATACATCAGAGCTTGTGTTCCTGAAATTAGGTGCAATCCTTGAAATAGACGGAGTTCTTGGTATACAGCAATAAATTTCGCCTATTTCTCCCCTTACGCCACCAAAAAGCCAAGTGAACATGGAGGGATATGAAGGGGAGTCACGACTGGTGGTGCAGTGCGCCTGCAGAAGTCCCACACCGGGGGCTACGCTGCTGTCCAGAAGATTTATCAGCAAGTTGGAGACTCTTGATAAATCTTTCCAGTGCCAGGTGGAGGGGCACCATCATACGCTGGAAAACTCAGCGCCAACGTATGATAAATGTGTCCCTAGATACCCACACAATTTAGTTGCTTCGTTTGCTCTCTCCCTTCCCGTAAATCTCTGAATGATCTCTTTCCATAACACAATCATCAATCATGATGAAAGAAAATAATTTTCAGATCATCCAGGCATAGTATTTATTCTCTGTACAGTGTAAATCCGAGGTATTCTAATCCCACCAGAGGGCAATGTAGCACAGTGTCATTCTCTAAACTGAGCGCATCTCACAGTTGTTATCAATAATAGGTTTCGTACCATTTCACCCAATGGTGATGATTCTATAGACCTGGAACAAAGTATTTGGCTTAAATTTCTTAACTCGATACATGGAACTGTTCTGCTGTTCTTTTAGCTTCTTATGCCCTTGTTTTTAAGAAAAAAGTCCTTTACAAATTATGCAAATGAGGCTGAGGGGCTCCAGGCTCCATTAACTACTATGGAGCCTGGAGTTCCTCAGGCTCATTTGCATAGTTTTAAAAGCCTTTTTCTGTGAAAACCAGGCAACAAGAAGCTAGAAGAAGAGCAGATCCTGCCAGAGGTGGTGCACACCAGTATGTCAGTGTGCTTGGTTTACAATCCTTCATCTGGTGATAGATGTCCTTTAAAAGCTATTTTTATGGTAACATTTTGGGATACATAAAAGGATGTGAAGTAACTAGTTCTCGCGGGGGCTCTTCATATCATGGTGGGGTTTGCTGCATATTGCAACAAACTCCCACCAATAATAAATACCCTATTGTTGCTAGCACCAATTGCGGTTATTACCCGTGCCGATGCCGACGCCGGCTTCTAAAAACAGCATTGCGTGGCCGCTGCTAACTTTGTTGCGATCGTCGCTCCCTGAAACGTCATTGGGGACCGGAGATCGGTTGCCATGACAGCCTTGGGTCTTTGTCAGACCCAAGGCTGTCATGGCATATGCAGTTTCATTACATTGAGCCAGTCGCTCATTGTAATGAAAACTATGTAAAAATGCCATGTACTGCAATACAATAGTAGGAACAATCAGAATCTCTAGGGTTAAAATACCCTTGAGGGTCTAAAAAATAGTTTTAAAAAAGTATAAAAAAAAGTTAAAAAATAAGAAAAAAATGTAGAAAAAAAATGAGTGAACCTTGATGATTTAATGATTGCGTAATATTTTTTTCTTTGCACAGATGCACCAAAAAATGTCACAGTGATTTGCTACAATGTAGTGATGGAGGGAAGTGATGTGACGTTACAATGTAACAGCGTCTCCAGGCCTGATGTATCTGAGTATGAATGGTACAAAGGGGAAACCAGATTACCAGACAGAGGACGGGAGATGACAGTGAGGAGTGTGACCAGGGACATGGAGTCCTATTCCTGTGCTGCCCGAAATACTGTGGGGAGAGATGAATCCGCCCCGTTACAGATCCCTGTGACATGTATGTAAAAACTAGCTAATATTCAGTGTATATTTTATATTATATAAATCTGTGAATTTGGAATGAGATGTAATGCTTGAAGTAAACCCTATTTAACCCCTCTGCATTTTCTGACGTAGGTATAGATTCAATAAAATGTAAATTTCCCCTTCCTTCATTTAGTAGATCGTCAGCAGTTATTATGTATCACTGTATCGGTTTCTCATGAACTTTGAAATAGGAATGAGAGGGGCCCGAACCACAATCTTTCAGCGAGATTCTGCATTTGGCTACCCCCGCCAGCACGCATCATGGGTGTTAATCCTCTAAATAACTGACCTATTTTAAAAGCCATCAGTGGATTTGCTGGCAGCTTTTAAAGAGTTAACACCTGAATCGGTGTTCAGATTAGGGTCCAGGTACACAAACCTAAACTTCTGGTTCAGGTTCAACTGAACACACCAGATGTGAATCCTCCTGGGTCTGCCCATCACTAGTCACTGGGGCAGATTTACTTCCCCGGTCCAGTCACGATCCAGCGGCACGTTCTCCGACGCTGATTCGGGTTCTGCCTGGGATTCACTAAGGTCGTGCGCCCGATGTCCACTAGGTGTCGCTGCTGCGCTGAAGTCTGCCGGAATTCACCTCCTTCGTCCCGGTGTATGTGAGTGCTATTTTTGCAATACAATTTTTTTTTTAATTCTGTAGTTTTTCCGAATCCGTCGCGGTTTTCCGACGGTCACGCCCCCCCCCCGAAGTGTCCGCCGACTTTAGGAGAAGCTGCAGATTATTTTTACAAGTAGGCCTGATAGATAGATCAGGCTTGATCTCAGCCTAGAAAGAAGCCAGCAGCATAATATAGATATCGTTATGAAAACCTCACTTCAGCTCCACTCAAACTATTTTTGGCCAGGTAATTTCAAAGTTACACTTTAACTCAGTAGAAATACACAATATTGTGGAAATAGCCATAATAATGTGATACAATAATTATATTAAGATACTTCTTCTCTTCTCAGATGCACCAACAAATGTAATAGTTACTGTCATCGGGATGGATGAAGTCTTAGAAGGAAGTGATGTGACGTTACAATGTAACAGCCTCTCCAGGCCTGATGTATCTGAGTATGAATGGTACAAAGGGGAAACCAGATTACCAGACAGAGGACGGGAGATGACAGTGAGGAATGTGACCAGGGACATGGAGCCCTATTCCTGTGTTGCGCGAAATACTGTGGGGAGAGGAGAATCCGCCCCCATACAGTTCCCTGTCATATGTAAGTATTCAACCAAGACCAGAATATTTTGTTTTTAGGTACAAATATAGAGATACTGCCTTTGATTGGAATACAGCTGCAATAAAGTTGTAATGGTGAGTTCAGTTTGTTTGCAGCAGTGGCTTTAGTGCTGGATTGCTGAACTAGTCAGCTGCTGGGAGAGGCGTCCATTACTCCCTTTATATTCTACCCAGTTCCACCAGAGGTTGCTGGTATATGCTCAGTCTTTTGACACTTGTGTTTTGGCTATTACTACTGTTATTCCTAATTGCCTTGAATTTTTTTTTGTGTACCTGACCCCTGCTTGCTTGCTCACTTGACTTTTTTCTTGCATCTCATTTCTATGCTGCAGCACCATCTTGGTTTTGACCCGGTTTTGCCTGAAATAGCTAGTTCTGTTTTCTATGTTGTTTTGAACTTTTGTGTTTGGTATCTTTCTTTTGCACCCAGTTAGTGCAGGGAAAATCAACAAGAAGCTCCTAATCACTAGGGTTTGCAAGGCTTGATAGGTAGGTTAGAGCATAGCCAGCAGCCCCTGTCCCAAGTATACAGTCAGCCCCCTGCCAGAGGTATGCCCAGCCTATTAAAAAAAACCCTCTGTACCCACCTTTTTGACACCCCTCTGCAGGTCTTCTTCTTTCTTGCTATGCTCCAGCTTCATGTGCATGCGCTCTGCTGTCGCACACACTATGACGTCAGCAAGGGGACATGGAGCCGGAACATTGCGAGAAAGAAGAGGTCATGCGCGGGGGGGTCTGGGTGGAGTTAAGTACAGAGTTTTTTTTTTAATAGACTTCAGGAAAAGCCGAGGTTTTTTAGCACATTAACTTGGCTTATACTAGAATATATACGGTATTTCAAAACTAGGTCTAAGGTATTACATCAGGTAAGGTATTATATTATTAGACCTACTCTCTTTAAAATAAAAAAAAAAGTTTCAGCTCTCTTTTTAGGAATTGTGAGACTGTTTTCATTAACTCATTTCATGGTTTGTGTCTGCTTTTATCCCTTGTACATATTGTGGTTGTTTACAGATGAAGTCTCCAGGAACATTATTCTTCTACCAGTGATCGGAGCAATTTGTCTACTTCTGCTGTCACTGCTCGTCTACGTTTGTTGCAGGTATTGTGTATTCTTCACCAATATGTACTTTGCTTTTCATTTATTAAATAATTATATATATATCTTATAACTTATCATATAACATATATATAACATATATATAAATTATCATATAATATATCATATAACTTATGCAATTTACTGTTAGACAAATATGCTAGATCTCTAGAGAAACTCAAAATTAAATATTATGCCCACAATCAGAAGGCGGGTGCTTTACTGGCCCGCCGCTTAAAACAACGCAACCAGAAAACCAAAATCCCACACATATTTCATCATAAATCAGGAAAGAAACTAATGTCACCTAGAGACATAGTGAACGGTTTTATGGAATACTATTATGAACTCTATAATCTAGCGGGCAATAATTTATTGCAACCCCCTACAGCAGATCTAATATCAAATTTCCTGGACAAGCTGCATCTTCCTAAAATAACAGAAACACAACTAGCACAACTTAACAAACCTATAACAGTAGAGGAAAAATAGTAAAACTATTAAAACAAAGCCCCAGGCCCAGACGGCCTCACAGGTGCGTGCTGTAAAAAATTAGCAAAAACTCCCTACATGTTTAAAATATATTCCTTAGCTGTACAAACTGGGAAATTCCCTAAAGAATTTTTAGAAGCTATAATCATAACCCTCCCCAAACCTGGGAAAACTCCTGACCGCCCTGTCAATTTCAATTCAATTTCCTTGTTGAAGGAAGGCATAAAAATGTATGCCAAAATGTTAGCCATTAGGCTTAAAGGGCACCTACCACCATGATTCTACCTATAAAGGTAGAACGGGTGGTAGGTGGATGAATGGGACATGAGGATAGCCCTTTTTGGGCTAATCCTCACGTCCCGGCTATCCTTTAAGGGCTTGTCACCAGAGTCCATTAGATCTACAAAGGCTCTGGCTCTAACACACTCCCAGGGACCTTCTCTCCTGCTCTCCACCTCCCACTACGGGTCAAAATTATTGTGGCAGCACAGTGAGCATATGAAGATAGGTATATGAAGATATTGTCAGTGCTTTATCTGCCAACATGCTGTGTTCTGATGTTCTGCTATACACATGTGTGAGACACAGACATCAGCTACACAAGTACCTGACATGTTCTGCTATAACATGTGAGAGACACAGACATCCGCTACACAAGTACCTGACATGTTCTGCTATACATATGTGTGAGACACAGACATCCGCTATACAAGTATATATTCAAAAAGTCCTCCAGCTCACCTGGATCATGCGGCAACGGATCCACCCCGCTGCAGGGCAATGTAGTGCACAAAAAAGAAATTTCCGGATCGTCAACGCGTTTCTAGCACATACAAGTGCTCTTAATCATGATTAAGAGCAGTTGTATGTGCTAGAAACGCGTTGACGATTATACCATGCCACCTGTATTTTATCTGATGGATGCCCTGAAAATCGAATAAAGGCGATTTTAATCTGCACCTAGCTGGATCCGGAAATTTCTTTTTTGTGATCCGCTATACAAGTACCTGACATGTTCTGCTGTACAAATGTGTGAGACACAGACATCAGCTACACAAGTACCTGACATGTTCTGCTATACACATGTGACAGACATCAGCTGCACAAGTACCTGACATGTTCTGCTATACACATGGCCACATCCTGGAGCAGTTGAGTCTCTCACACACACACAGGTTGCAAGGGGCGCCAGCACCAGGAAGCACATAGAGGAGCCAGCACCAGGAATGTCACATCACTATAAGGGCTGTCAGTCATGTGTCTTGTACATAGGGGGGCAGTATTACAGCAGTTGAATTCTTGTACATAGGGGGTCAGTATTACAGCAGTTGAATTCTTGTACATAGGGGGGCAGTATTACAGCAGTTGTATTCTTGTACAGCAGTTGTATTCTTGTACATAGGGGGACACTATTATAGCAGTTGTATTTTTGTACATAGGGGGCAGTATTATAGGCAGTGGATTACTTGTTACAGCAGTGTATCTGTTACATAGAGGGCGCCGTATACAGAGTTGTATTCGTCACCTAGGGGGCCACATCTATACAGTGTCTCTTATTGTACTAGGGGGCAGTATTATAGTAGTTGTATTCTTGTACATAGGGGGCAGTATTATAGTAGTTATATTCTTGTATATAGGGGCAATATTATAGTAGTTATATTCTTTACATAGGGGGAAGTGTTAAAGTAGTTATATTCTTGTACCTAGGGGACAGCATAATAGTAAGGGTGACACTTCAGTTTACACCTCAGGCAGCAAAAGGCAAGAATCAGCCCTGTGCAGCAGATAATAAGTAAGAATAACGGGCTGGCTGCATGCAGGGCTCAGTAATGGGAGTCTACCAGAGCCCCCACGTAGAGCCAGTATTTCACAATTATTACCTGCTGTATGGGTTTAAGCAATTTCCATCTTCATTACTATTGCTTTGTTTGTGTACTGTATTGTAGTCTGCTCTGGGGTTTATGTTACTTTTTGTTCAAATACGGTGTTATGGAGTAGTGGTTTCTGGGGGGCAATTGTGCTGCACTGTGGTTTTTGATGCATCTAGGGTTTTGGTTAGTAGTACGGCTCCCTGAAGGACGTTTTATACATTACAGGTTCCCCATAGAAAGTATGCATTACCTCAGGCCTCATCATCCTCCAAACATTTAATACAATCCGACCAACTATATTTATTTCGCTCATAGTTTCGGCACCATATTCATCTTTGTCTGCAGAAAATCGGTTCTCATTTGTATCCTCTGAGATGTGGAATAAAAATAAAATATGCAATTATTACACAAATCGCAAACATTTCAAAATGACAATTTCAGTCAGTAATGTGCCCTTAGTGTAGAGGTTACTGCTGAGCATGGAGGTTGGTCAGGCATTGATCTGTCCCAAAGAAGACTACAGAGCCAGGGAAGCTACTGCAGTTGTTGCCGGAGAATCTGTAAAAATCCTTCACTTGCCTAACGCTTCCAAGCAACAGTGTGTTTGAGTTAGGTAACCATTTTAATAACCTCTGTGCCGGCAAGAGCCACTGGGGGGCACTAAAAGCCTTGCACTGCGACCTTGCAACAACTAGTACATTTTTGTGAAAGGTTAAAGGAAACCTACCATTTAGAATGGCAGGGGTAAGCTGTAAGTACCGAGCACCAGCTCAGGGTGAGCTGGTGCCGGTACTTACTTTCGTTAGTGTTATAAACCGCGGTATTAACACTTTTTAAACTCTAGAGCAGGAGAGGCTTCGGCGCAGCGCGCGACCGTTCGCGCGCAAGATCTCCGCTATTTCCTATGTAGGCGCACGCAGCGCCGAAGCCTGTTCTGGTCTAGAGTTCAAAAAGTGTTAAAACCGCAATACCGCGGTTTATAACACTAACGAAAGTAAGTACCGGCACCAGCTCACCCTGAGCTGGTGCTCGGTACTTACAGCTTATCCCTGCCATTCTAAATGGTAGGTTTCCTTTAAGGCTGAATTTACACCACCATAGGCCGGCAATGCTATGGAGAGGGGAGGGGTCACCACTCCTCTTCTCCATGGCGCTGAACGTATGGGCATAGGTTTGTGTGAATGTAGCCTAAGAGAGAGAAACAGATCTTAAAAATTAACATTTCATTTATTTTAAAAACGTTCTATATTACCCAGAAAGTACTGTCACTACTGATCAATAGAAACTTACTACACATCGCAAAGTGGTCACCAGATCTTTTTATAGGGCAAAATTATATATATATATATATATATATATATATATATTATTTTTTTTTTTTTTTTCATACATTTCAGGCACTATTATTATTGATATTTGACGTTAACTGGCTCACTAGATTAGTAAAGTAGTTAGGTCAATCCATGGATCTTGTAGTGTGCACATTTCTTTTATTTATGTCTCATTTATAAAGGGAACATAATGCAGAACATGGGTCCCCAACCATCGTACGTTAGAACCGCTGATGGCAGTAAACTTTACAGGATTAAGTCACTACTCTGTTGCCATATTATGGAAGACTTTTCCCTGTATTATGCACCCTACAGTACATGAAAACCATGTATAACAAATCTGTAGCTACACATTACAGTAAAATACGAAATTGCGCTCATTACACACAACTGTTCATACTTTTTAGAGTCAATAAACATTGTATTATAATGTATATAAACATAATGTATTATAAACAACAATTATAGTCTGAAAACAGCCGTAAAACAATTAATACAGTTAAGCTGAGCCTCAGCGATAGAGGACTGGCTAAATGAACTACCATATAGGTTAAAATAAGCCAAAAACTTAAAGGCAACTCGTAAGTCATGTACAATGTATCATATCCTGGATATAAACATATCAACATCTAAACTCACCTGGTATTCTGGACATTTGCTGGCAGAGATCTACATTAAGTGTGGATGCCCTCTGTAAAAGATAACCCCAGGAGTGCATTTGGACTTCATATCCTAACAAAATATCAGGATCATACCTGTGTGAAAAGGGAATGACAAGGTAAAAGGCAGGCAGTTAAAGGGGTTTTCCTGAGGTTGAAAAACATGGCCGATTTCTACCAAAACCCGCACCACACTATGAGCACGTTTTTGGCTTTTCCTGAAGGACTATTTACAGTACTTGGGCACTGATGACTCTATGCTTGACTGTATAGATTCAGGGTCCTTAGGCAGTGCTGCTGGCTGAATCTCTTGTATCATAACATTTCTTATTTAAATTTCCTTGGCTGGCCTAGGCATTCTGTCAGGGTTTGTGTATTGAGTCTGGACTGTTTGTAACATTGTCATGGATTTGTTTGTCATATCTATCTCACTCGTTTTAATTTTCCTTGCCCTTTCATTCTGGAGACTTCTTTGCGATATTTTGCAGTGGATTGAGACATTTCTGCAACATTTGACAAAAAGGTTGCCAAAAAACAACACACTACAATCCACAGATCCTGGGCTAAATCTACAGACTATATACACACACCACACTGAACTATGTTAAACATATATTAGTTGCACCTCGTGCTTAAGACTCCAGCTTATCTGCTGTGGACACAATACCCAGATCTTGGTAATAGAGAAACAGGGAATGGATATGTTTAATATATCCAGGAGGATGCCAATATTAGAATCAGATTTTAATGTATGCAACAAAATTTCTGTAACAAGATGCAATGAGTCATGACCCAAATTCTCAGTTTGAGCACGTCGTCTCTTTCCAATGCCACTGCATGCTGACTTGTTTAAAGAATTAGATAGCCCTACATCTTTAAGATCCAATACAGCATGTTAGGCATTATCCCTTAGCTGTGCTATAAGGTTTTGGGTTGCCAACTATACATATATAGCAAATTATTTGGAGCAGTAGGTTTCCACAAATATATTGGGGGGAATTTATTACTGCACAGTGTGTACATTCCTTCACCTGAGCACAACGCGCTGAATATACCAATACTCTCACCAGCCCAGGTATAGGTTGACATATATTGCCCAATGCCACACCCATGAGCTAGTGGAAGAACTGTTCACAAACCATTATTGTTTCTGCTAAAACATGAATTATAATGGCAGTGCCAGATAAGTATCACCACTCCATGTCTCAAGGGTATTGGACCCCATGGGTGTAACAGTAGGGGGAATAATATACTTTCTTTATAATCATAGGCAACTGCCAAGAAGCCTCTGATGGTTATGTGAATTCTACCTTAAGAAATGTCCATTTCCTACAGATGGGATCAGCTTTATAGAAGTGAATTTCCCATAAACAGATATTTGTTTCTCCTAGGATGAGAACAGGGTATACCTTCTGACTAAGCCGATTACATGTTCAAAAAGGTCCTTCTCATCTGTGGCATATGTTGTTTGAAAACCTGTAAGTCCAGATCTGTTCAGCAAGGGGCTTCTGAAATCTAAGGAAAATGAATACAGGGAAAATACACATTAGAAAATTAGTTTAGGGTTTATATGGAAAGATTGGCATGTGATATCTGCTAAAATGCTGATGACAGTAGAAATTAAAATAATTTCTATCCATTTAGACAAGGCTAGCACACAGCAAAAAAACAAAAAAAAAACAATGTGCATGAAAATATATATTATTTTCTGTAAGTGACTGCCTTCCAGTTGTGTAATAACCAACAATCTAAGACACTCCTTTCTGAAACTCATGATAAATGTTGATGCACAACATTGACTACTAAAGGGTAATGCAATAATAAAATTGTTATGAATACAATGTAAAAGAAGAATTTAATCCCCACACAACATAATCAACACAGATCGTATTCCTTACACAAGACTGTAAACAAATGATTGTTAAAGTCCATATAAGGGAACCAGCATTTAGAGATGTGTTCCCAAGGGAAGCGAGTGCTACAATAGGAAATCCAAGCCTATCTTAGTAATAAAGTACCTGCACCGCCATACCTGCACCGCACCTGCCATACAAATAATGGGGCACATTTACTTACCCGCTCCGGAGGAGATCCCGAAAGTCTGACGACGACTACTCAAGAAGATCGTATGCCCGATATCCTGTGTCGCTTCCCCTCTCAGGTACGCCGGAGTTCACCATCTTTTTCCTGGTGTATGTAAGTGCATTGGCTTGCGACACAATTTTTAAGTAAAATCTCACGCTCTGTCTGAATCCGTCGGATCGTCCGATGCCCCCCACCCCTGATTTCTGATGCATGAAAGGGGAAACCAATGCGCCAAAATCCGTTCGTGTGCGACACAATCCCCTTCTAAATACCTGTCCGAGTGGTGCGATCACCGAAAACGCCGGAACACCCGACGGAAACGCGGCTGCGGAACCCTTAGTAAATAAGCCCTGTTAGGTCCTCTTCCGATCGATGTTACATACTACGTACTGCCCCGGATGCACATTTCAGTCCTTGAAAAGTTTTGTAATAGGCAGATAGGAAGCAGTTGAAATGTGGCCAAAACAGCAAAGGTTTGTGGGTTTTAAAAACTGATTGTTAATGGCCACAGGACTAAATAGCCGTTTTACCCACAAAATCATGAGATCATTAATAATAAATATGAAAACCACAACAATCTGCGCTGAAATCATATGAGCTACTACTTTCCAGGTGATCTCCTACAGACACCACATATTCTGGAATGGAATAAACTTGCATCAGAGCAATCTGACTACATCATTCATAAGTTGCCCACAACTTCAGCAGTTTTTGCCAAAAATAGCAAATTATGGCAGTTTGTGCAGGAGCAGGAAAAAGTGCAGAAACTGCAGATGGAGGACGGTCGTAAAGGAGTTAAAAAACTCTATAACCTATATAATCTCTGACAGCCCACGGGTTATGATATTATTAAATGTTTGTATACAAGTGGTGGAGCAGTATAAGATATGTATGTACCTTTATCAGCAGATGTTTCTTTTGCAATTACAATGGCACCAGTCAATTCTTTCTTGTCAGAGCCTGAAAGTGGATAGTCTGATGACAGACAGTAAAAAAGGGCACATATGGGGTCAAATTCAGGATCTGGCTCCAAGTCTCGTCGAGTTCTTGCATGTAACTCCATGCACATTAGTGTCAGGTGCTGAACCTGCAACAAGCATGGACACAAATTATTACTCCACATCTTCAAGGTTCTTTGACACAAAGTGTGAAAAAAAAAAATTATCAAGAAAAAAAAAAAAGGATGATTTTATATTAGATTTTGTTCAGTGTTTTACTTTTTTCAAGCAAGTTTTGCACCAGACATTCACCTGTATTAACTCACATAGAAAAAAAAATTATGAATGAAGTCTTTGAAATTTTCTATATCAATGCAAAAGAGATAAATTGGGATTTTTGTACTTGCCATATAATCCATTTCTCGTTGCTACATTGGGGGATACTGGCCCTATGGGTGTAGGTCCAGCTGCGGGGGGGGCTTACAGGTAGAAAAAAAGGTGTTGGCTTTGCCTCAGTGGGCTATACCCACATCATATGCCTTATGATGAAGAAAAAATATAAAATAAACTGAAAATTAAAAAATGGTACCAACATGTCCTGAATCAGGAAAAAACACAGCAGGTGCCCAGGAAATGGACATAACATGAAGCAAAAGCTGAGATCTATGTCCCCCAATGTAGCAAAGAGAAAAAGATTTTATGCAGAGTACAAAATTCTAACATTGGGGAACACATCACCAAGGGACATCCTAGAGACATACGTAATAGAGGGGAAAAATGACGCCTTTGTGCACAACCTAGAGCCTAGCTTTAATTTTATAAACAGGGAGGATCTTGCACAGAGCTGATAGCCTCTGGGCTTCTTGGGATAAGGGATCCAGGGGTCAGAGCTCGATCCTTTTCAGTTGTATACAGAATGCAGAGTCACACAACGTTTGTGTCTACCTCTTGAAGAAGATGGGTTTGGGCACACCATAGATTGTGACAGTGTTGCAAGGTCTTCCACTGCACAGGTCAGGGACACCAGCCAGACAGTGAGAACCACATAATATCACTGAGCACAGATGAGGTCAGGCTGACCATATGGTAGCCTTTTGTTGCAGCATCTGCAAATAAAATGCTTTGCCACCCTAGATGGATCCTGGGTCCTGTTGGTGTCTTCCAGAGAAAAAGATATGATGGCGAGGGG
The DNA here is from genome assembly GCA_019512145.1 of Engystomops pustulosus. Taxonomy (NCBI): domain Eukaryota; kingdom Metazoa; phylum Chordata; class Amphibia; order Anura; family Leptodactylidae; genus Engystomops; species Engystomops pustulosus. The sequence goes on from CM033643.1 coordinate 122,444,077, forward strand.
AGGAAAGGGACCAATAAAAAAGCAGAGTCATAAATAAGATCAGCCCAAGGGCTGGTCTACCAGACCCCAGAGATGATGTGTCCCAAAATCAAGTCAACTGGTACTTGCTGCTAGCTAGAGAAGTTGAGAAGAAATGCATACCTGTAGAACTGCAGAAAGCTCAGGCTGGAAAGAAAACCCTTTTCCTAAGGCCTTCCCACAGCAATCCCCAGCAGACGGGGTTAGAGGGGGGGGGGGGTTCCACCAGTGGCCAATGAAAACTGTGGGAAGCCAAAGAGAGAGCTTGGGACCAGGAAAGTGGTGGGAGTTGGATGCTGCCTAGTAACAGCAAAAGCTGTGGACCAAGTAGAAAGGCCAATGAAAAATGAAAGGCCTTCAGCAAGGATGGCTCCCAGACCACTTTGGAGTTTTTAAGTAGGGTAAAACAAGCTGGTTAAAGAAGGAAAAAGGCTGGGGGTGAATCAGAGCCCCCCTCCTCTGCAGCAGAAGACACCATTAGGTAAGGAAATGGAGAAGAGTGCGAAGAAGAAAAAAAAAGAGAAGATTAAGAAATGCTCAAGTGGGCCCAAGGGACCCCATCAAACCCAGAAAGGGACTTGGATGAATGGCATTTACTTCTCCATGTCTTTTGTTGCTGTGGGTTACCCCCCTCAGTGACCTTGCACCGTAGTGGGGCACTGGGTGACCAGCAAATAAGGCACCAGCAGGGAGAAGTGGCAGTGTTTTTAACCATGCAGATGTCTGCCCTGCTACAATCTGCCCTGGTGCAAAAGCTAATCTTTTGCACCTCAAAAGGAGAAAAGAGAAATTAACAAAAGGAAAAGCAGCAGACCTGTTTCCAAGTCATGTCTGCCTCCTACAGATACTGAGCTAAAAACTGATCAGCATCGTTGTGTATTTTGTTTTGTGTAAAAAAAAATCTAATAAAAATAAATATTAAAAAAAAAACTGATCAGCATAAGGCCTGTGGTGAGGGTATAGCCCACTGAGGCAGAGCCAACACCTTTCTTTTCTCCCTGGTGACAGTCTCCTAATAGCAGGGTCTATACCCATAGTGCGGTGTCCCCCAATGTTAAAACTATAAATGCACTGGTGTAAAAGTGCAATGGATATTTTTCAATGAACCATAGATTTAAATAATCTTGCAAAAGAAGAGAATGTTGTAATCCTCAAGCCTGAAAAACCCACTGACCATACTGGGTCATCGTGCAATGGGATAGGACTTGCCCAAGTTAAAGGGTTAAGTCTTTTACAATGTAAGGGTGTATTTACACGAACATAAGGGGGGCGTATATCTGGCCGGCCGGATATAAATCCCCCATAGGAGGCTCACCATACTGTGCCAAGGCTGCAAAAAAAATAGAGCATACTTTATCTTCGGCAGTACAGCCATGCAGCTTTATTTTCTATGGAGAGGGGAGGGTTACCAGTTCTCACCTCTCCCCCCCCCCCCTCCAGTACACTGGGCAGGGATACGTTAGTGCAATACACCCTTAAGAACTTCATGCCAATATTATTGCACAAACTTTTTGTAGAGTCATTGCCTTGCTGCTACTAATCAAATCCATATCCAGTACACAAAAGGAGGTGAGGAGCCAGGAAATAAATGAGGAAAATATAGAATTAGATCACAATTTTCTTTGTTGCTATCTTCCGCTCTGCTCAGCGTTTATCCACTATAGCTTAAGATCTCACCTCATGCAAGGCCTTTGCATCTTGTAAATTCTGTGCGCTGACTTTGAAGCCATAAGAGTTATTTAGAGAGGGACCTTCAATTTGAGAAGATTCTTTTTTAACATCAGCCATAGCAGCAAACTGATTCTATGAATAAAAAAACAGAAAGAAAAGCATTAACACACACTGCAACAAAACATTTTAGTATTTTTCCAGGTTACATGTAATTTATACTTGTACTGTATAACACTAACCTTCAACTGAGATGTTAATAGAACTCGTCGCAGTTTATCAGGGTTCGCCCCTCTTCTCTGACTCATAGTTTGATATCTTGCTTCTAGAAGACAAATAGAACATGAATATATCAAAACCTGCACATAAAAACTCACATACTATAAAAAACAAAACATTAAGAAATTTACTGTATCTTTCGGACTATAAGGCGCACAAAAAATCCTTTGATTTTCTTAGAAATCAAAGGTGCGCCTTATAGTCCAGTGCGCCTTATATATGAACCGTACTTCCAGACAACAGCTGCCCTGAACTGTGCACAGGTCTGCCACCTGCTGGTCATTCATCCTTATAATCTGGCGCACCTTATATATGAACCTAGACGTTTTAGCAAGCATTTATTGATGGTGCGCCTTATTGTCCGAAAAATAGGGCAATGGAAATTGGCTGCATCAGTAGTGTTCTACATTTTGTAGGATCTTAACAGATGCCCCAGAAATAAGTAACAATTAATATTTATAATGCATATAATATAGAAAAAAACGGGGGTTGTTCCCATTTTATGGCATTTTAACATGGCATATTTTATGGGTTAAAAAAATGGGAGATGATTTTAAGTAAATCATCCACTTAAGTGAACACACTTCTATGGAGTTTATGCTTTGATATTATCAGCCCCTCGACGATCTACAAAAATGCAAAATACACCAATACAACTAATGCAAACAAGAAAATATGGTGTAATATACTGCCTTCTATTGACGATAAACTCCCTTAAGGGTCAGGCCTTTTTTTTTTTCAATTTCAGACCCAAAAGTCAAAACAGACAAACGAAAAAAATGCAGATGTGCCATTTTTTTTACAAACTTTTTAGACCATTCACTGTATGCTTCAAATCAAACCCCTTTATTCATGGGGTCAGTAGGATCATCAAGATACAAAATGTATATAGGGCTTTCTTTGTCTTAAAGGGAACTCATCACCATAAATAAATTATGTTATTAATGGCTATACCCACAAGTCACCCATACTTTTTTTTTTTTAAACAGTCCAGCAGCTGCTTTCATGCCAAGACTGACTTTATGATAAAATTATGGATTTTTAAAGAAGGGCAAAAAATGGAAACACAAAAAAAGGGGCATCGGCAGGAAGGGATTAATATTATATTCAAGAAACACTATTATAAAGGTCTTGGCAGGACGATTGTTCATGGACAGTTAGTTGGCTCCATCTGCAGCCATTTTATGGTAAGGGTTGGCTGATGAGGTAAAAGACAGGAGGCTTCACTTCACATAGCAAGAAAGCAGAACCTAATATCCTGTCACCTACACATTACAGAAAACAGTCACGGTGCCAACTCCTTTAAATTCATTATTCAAAAAAAATACCTACCAGATGTCACTGGAGTTAGAGAGATCAAGTCAGGAGATGTGGATGCAATCCTTCTTTCTATGACCGGTGTACTATATAGGCAAACATGTTTGGATTTGTGCCTTTTTTGCTTCAGTGGAGGAGGGGATGGAGTTGATGCTCTTACTTCGATTTTCATACTCTTCACAGTCTCTTTAAAGTCATCTGCTATGTTCTCATTATGTGAGGATGAAATCATATTCTCCTCGACCCAGTTCTTGCAATCTTCAGGAGAAGGTTTGTGATCTAGACATTCCAGGTTTTGCCAAGGTGTCAACATTGGGGATGCAGGTGATATAGAATCAGACATTTCATTTTCAATATTCCTTTCGCTTGATTCAATATCTACTTCAACATGTGGTGAATCTGGTAAACCACAGTCTGAAACTGGAAGGGAAGGTGGAGGGCTTGCTGTGATGATTTTCAGTTTTCTCCCATCAACTGGGTGATCCTCTGAACTTGCTGGCTGTGCCAATAATATCTGCACCTCTTGAGGAGGTAAACTATTAAATCCAGTGGGTACTGGATCAGTCTTGATATTTGCCTTATCATTTGTCTCTTCAATAAAAGGAACATTACTTGATGTTTTGGAGGATTCATAGAGTTCTTTAGCCTGAAGCCACTGCTGGACCCTCTCGGGAGCAGGAGCACTTTTACAGGGCATGATCACCAGCTTTTTATCATCATCAGGATTCAATTTATGCTTCTCTTGCTCCATGAGCAATCTGTTCATTCGAGTGGGTGACACGGGCCTAGGGTTTTGCGTCATTGCAGAAAAGGCAGTCTTCCATAGCCTTAGGCCCTCCAGTGAAAAATCTCCCTCAAACTCTGGAAGAGTATTTGGTAGTTTTGTCTCAACAGTGAGTATACGGCCTCCTACCTCTCTGCGAAGGAACAAATGGAGAAAAATCATAGGTAAAGTAAGCAGTTAAAATCAACACATACCCTTTGAAGATAGCACCCAAATCAAACGATTATATCTCATGAACCAAGGGAACCCAGAAACACAATTCTGATTTTTGTTTTCAGACGCCTAAGAACCAATATCCACAGTTAAAGTTGCACTAAAAAATGAGTTTCTTATATACACTTCTTAATTTTCGATTGAAAATGTTAACATTGTTTTTTTTCTCATTCTGGAGATATAACAGGTGGAAGTCAGCCCCCCTCCGTCCTGTCAGATTAAAGGGGTATTCCCATCTGGGCATTTAAATTTAATTGAATTAATTTGCCATATGTAAACATTTCTTCAATTGGATGTTATAAAAAAAAATCTTCCTGTGTGAAGATAATTTCTCATAAATGGAGTCATGTTGTCCCTTAGAAACCAGATAGCTTCCTCGGATACGACCACCTCACATTTTGGCAGCGGTGGCCGGACATGCGCTGTTGAGTCCTGCCTGACCACCTGGATTCAGCAATCATTACCACAGGGCAGATGTAGTATATACAGTACTGTAACTCCCAGACATTTCATATACAAAAATTTTTTGTTTCTTTGAGCAATCCCTCCAGCAGAGGTGGTCGTATCCAGGGACACAGTCTTGTTTCTAAGGGACCATATCACTACATTTACGAGAAATTATCTTCTCACGGGAACATTTTTATTAATGACATCTAATTGAAGAAATGTTTATATATGGCAGATTAATGAATGTGGATGTGAATGCCCAGACGAGAATACCCCTTTAAGGAACTGTAGAATACACTGTGCAATGTCCTAAAAAGGAGAATCTCCTTTTAATATAGCATCAGGAATATGTTTCTAGGTGACACCGAAACTAGAAACCGAAATGTAATATATATATTTTTTAAAACAGTTCTAAAACTATAACAGTGGCCAATTCTGTTACACCTAGAAACACAATCCTGATGCAATATTAACCCCTTCCCGCCGCAGCCCTTTTTCGTTTTTGCGTTTTCATTTTTCACTCCCCACATTCCAAAATCTGTAACTTTTTTATTTTTCCATGTACATAGCTGTTTGACGGCTTATTTTCTGCATAACAAATTACACTTCAAAATGGTACAGTAGGGCAGTACATGTGGATTTGACTACTCATACATTACAATGTGTAGCTACAATGTGTAGCTATGTGTAGATAGCACATTGTAATGAATGGGTTAACCCGAAGTAGCTTCGGGTCTTCGTGAGACCCGAGGCTACCATGGCGACGGATCACCGCTCCCCGATGACGTCACGCCCATGCGCCGCCATCTTTTTGAAGCCGCTTTGATGCAGCTTTGCCGGCGGCGATCAGCAGGGAAAACCGATCGCGGGTGTTACCGGTAAGCCTTTGCTGCAATATGCAGCAAAGACTTACCGGCAAAGGAGAGGGCTCAGCCTGCGAGCCCTCTCCATGCAACGGGACCCGGCATGTGACGCACTATTACGTCACATGTAGGTAAGGGGTTAAAATCCAATTGTGCCTCTAGGTGCCATGGTTCAGGAGATGACAATTTAAACTGAGCCACCCTCCAGCTGGTCAGCTGAAGACTGAATGCAAAAGCACATGCACCCTCTACCTACGTCTCTAAATCTGGAAAATTGTGATGGACTGATACATCGATATATTTATAACACTTTTTGGTAAAGGTATACACAATTATTAACAAACTTACTCTATCAAGTTAACGTTCACATTATGAAAAAAACTAAGTAAAAAAAATTGTTATGATATGTGAAGTGGCTCCAAAGAAGAGCAGAACAGAACTGCGACAATTTGATTACCATGGATTTAATGCACTACTGTCTTTCAGGCTCATATATTTGAAGAAAGTTTTTTTTTTTTAATTGGATACCTCTGTAGAGTGTAGCAAAGCATATTCTATACAGCAAAAAAATATATACCAACACAAAGTGGCCAAGCTGCAGCCAAAAGGATATTCTCTCTGGATCACCATTTACATCTCAGCTATTGTCAGCAAATAGCCGATGTGGAGACTACACATAGATAAGGTATAATGGAACAATATGATCGGTTCTTTGTTTTCAACCACTCTGGTTTTGGCTCACAATAACGGTAAAAAAACAGAGATGCGAACGAACCCCAATATTAGAGCCATATTCTAGAGTAGTGTAGCCTATGTTTTCCTGTATGAATTCACTCTTCTAGCCCTGCAAGTAGAAGTTTGTCGATTTTACATTTTGAGTCCGGTTTTCATCTATGGGATCTTTTGATTATTTTACCACTTTTATTGGTTTTAGTTGAAAGGTAAAAAAAAAGACATAAAATACATACAAATACCATCAGAATCCTGTATAGAAACATGTTCTAAAACATGCATGGCACATAAAGAATTCATTCATTTATTTTAGAAAAAGCATACCTTGGTTTTTCAGGAGCATCAGAAGGATTGCTGAAGAATGGTTCCTGATAAAAAGTTTCCATTAGGTCATGATCCATAAGAGTTGCCATAATTTCTTCCCGGCTTGGTGGGGACATTAAAGGCTTCAAAATATGTACCGGTCGAGGAGTGGCACTGCCATTCTTAGACTGAGATGGAGAACTCATGGATCTTGGAGAGCTATCAGGAGTAGGTGTCAACCCACCATTATGTCTAGATATGTAGAGTTCCAAGTCACCATCTATAAAGTCAACTTCTGGAGAGGAAGCAAGTCCATTAAAAGATGAACTGGAAATTGACTGGTTGCAAGAACCGTGGGCTTTGTCCTTTGTCTCGTTACTTGTATCTGTATGTATCCATTCAGACTGTGCTGAATTGAAGGAGGCATTTCTAAAAAGTTCTTGGCTACCCAGTTTACATTTGTTATTCTCCAAATCTGAAAGCGTTCCCAAGGGTGGATAGTGAAAACTTGGAGCAAGTAACCCATTTTTATATTGGTTTACAAGTGGGTTCCGTTTACTGTTAATGCAAGATTTTGCAAACATGTCAGGGCTGAGGGAGCTCGGTCTCAACAAAAGTTTGTGGTCTGAAGCACTGCAGACAGTTGTGTGTTCAGTTTGTTGGTTCTCCTGCTTTATACGATCATTTTCAAAAATGGTAGAAGGGAAAGGATCGCTCAGAAATTTCTGGGGCAAATTTTGATCAGCACCAATAAACTGGCTTCCTGTATATAAACTACAAAGGCCTGTTTGCCCAACAGCATTGATATCAAAATTATAGTTATGCTCAGGAGACAAACTATCTTCTAAGGAATAACAGCCTTCAAAATCAGGGTCAACAAAAATTGCAGGACTTCCGTCAGATGTCGGACTTTTGATATGGTGATCAGCTTGATTTTTAACTGGAACAGACTTCATATTCTTTGCCACTTTTGGCCTTGTGTTGCGAGGGGCCCTTGGCTTTTTGTTGGATACTGCACATTGAGTTTTTTTATTTGTACACTTCGGTTCAGTCTGAGACAAAGCACTCCCTTTGAGCTTAGGAGTGGGCTCTTCTGAAACTGTTGCCTTTTCTTTTTCTTGCTTTTTGTGAAGCAATTCCTTCAGAACAGCAATTCCACAATGTGCATCCAGAATTCCTTGTGTAGTGCTGGTTTTTATAGTGTTCTGAATGGTTTTCGAGCAAGAAAAGATCTCAGGCAAACAATTTTGGCTAAACTTATGAGGAGTGAACTGTGTTCCGTCAAACAATTCTCCTTTTTGTTGCCAAGTTGCCATTTTGATAGGACTTTTTAAAGAAGTTACTAAAGAACTTCGAGGCAACGGGCTCTCTGAAGAGGACTTTAAATCACTTTGCTTACTCTGCTCTTGGTTACCTGTTAACAGTTGCTGGCTGTTCATTGTGCAAGGCAAAAGTTTAGATTGCAGCTTCTCAAATAACATGGTATCAGGTACAGTTTGGGAGTCTCGTAATTTTACAACAGATGCCAAAAGCCTCTTCTGCACCTCTGTTGGATCCTCCTCTTGGGTAAAAGGAGAACATTTTAAGGTAAATTGTGCATTCTGTATTACCTGAGAAGGGCGACTTATAGAACCTGGGATGATACTTTGAGTTGCATTTGATTCCTTTGTTTGGAACACATTTGGGACAGGTGCTTTTGCACTATTTATCTTAAATGACTCTATGCCTGGACTTAATGACACAGATGATGAAACATTAGCCTCATTCTGACCAAGAGTGGTGTTCTGAGAGTTACCAGAAGGATTCATGAAATCTTCATTGTTGCTGGAAGATGGAGGCTGTGTAGAGTGAAGATGTCCTGTAGAGAATCCAGACAAAGTAAAGTCTGATAACTGAGAATCGGATATTGGTTTTGTCGTTTCATCTACTTGGATACCAGACTGATCTTGGACTGATGGTTCTGATACCACAGTATCAATATTTATTGTTTTCCTGTCTTTTATTTTTGTATGTTTTCTTGGTGCCTTTTCACTTTTTTTCTGTCTGGGTTTCCCCCTTTGTCTTTTACTATCTTTGACTATTGCAACTTGATTAATTTTGCTTCCTTGCTTGGTTACTAAAGGAGAATTTACAGGAGTCTTTTTTCTGGTTTTGTTTGCTTGGGCTTTTCGTTGTCTTTTTTTTGTACACACTTCACCCTCTGCGTTTCCTACAGTTAAGGAATACGCTTTAAATAGAGGAGTTTCTTCAACAGGACTTTTCTTCAGCTCCTCAGCTTGTGGATCTGTTGGTGACCAGCAACGCGGAGGAGACATATGTATTGGGCTTGGACTTCTTTCAGTAAGAAAGCCTAATTTGGACATAACATCCTTGTAATCTGTGTCACAGTCTTCTGTTTCAATATTATATGACGGCATTGGAGGTGTAAGAAATGTAGCAGTCCTTCTTCTCCGAGGAGGTAGGGGTCTATAAAGGAACTCGCTCTCTATCTTTGGGACCTTTCCAGGCTTTTTCTTAGCAGATTTCGGTTTAGTTTTTCTTTTATTGTTCTTCTTTGGTACTGCAGGGTATAGTGGGTATTTGGTTGCAGGGGAGTCTGGCACTTTGGGCCAGAAATCTTTTAAAGGTGCCATTTTATTATAAATCTTAAGATTCTCATCTGTTAAGATCACATGATCTTCACTAGGATCTAACTTTTCTAGTTTTACCTGCATATTTTTTCTGCCTTTAAACCTGTTAATAATTATATATTTTATAATTACTGGGGGTAACTTGTTAGAAACCTTTCTACGTTTGCGCGACTTTTGAGGATTACCTGCATATTCATTGGCTTCAACAGACTGAGGTAGATCAACGTTTGAATTGCCTGCTGCCACACTTGCCTCCCCATCTTCACCTTCAAAATTGACTTTCCTTTTTGCCCTTAAAGTATACTTATTTCCATAAAGTGCTGATGAAGGGTCAGAATCTGCATTACCTTCTTCAAATTGACATTCAAAGTTATTTACTTCACATGTATTCCTTTGAAATGCCCCATCTTCTATCATGACAGCAATGTCACAGGATGGTACCCTGTCAACATCTGGAGGACTTTTGCTACATGCATTTCCTGGGGCATAGCTGCTGTCTTTTACCGGTTCCATTTCATTTAAATTGACAGAATCCTGGGCATCTGATGAGTCTATATTATCTAGTTTCTCAGAATGCTTGCTGGTCCCACTATTTGCATCATGTATTTTATCTTCCTGAAGGGTGACTTCTGCAGAAACATTTACCTGCTCTTTACTTACAGAGCATTTTATCTTTTTAGCAAGCTTTAACCTTGACGGTTTCTTAGGCTGTTGATTTTTGCAAGCCATTGCTGTGGCCTTTTGTGGCCGATTCAGACAGTTTGAAAGAACAACACTTGGAAAAAATTTGTAATGGGTAGTCGGCTGGTTAACACTGGTCACCTCCCCCTTATGTTCTGGAAATTCTTCATATCGCCCCATCATTTTAATAAGGCTACCTTCGTTATCAACATCAACAGTCCGGTCACAATTTTCAGTTAAGGCTGCATTAGCAAAGCTGTTTGGCGGAATATTACATTTATCGCTTGTGTCGGCAGTTCTTTTAGCTTTGTTGTTACTCAGTTCTGTGAAATTTCGGTGAGTCCTATCTAATGTACCTTCGGTGCAGTGTCTGTTCACATGTAAAAAGGAAGCAGCATCCTTTTCTTTCCTAATGCTGGTGAATTTTCTGCACTGCAGATGTCTATTTACTGAGGAAATCCCGTCCTCATAAACAGTCTTGTCATTTGATGGTATAGAGACAATGTCATTCATCCCTACTTCTTTTTGTAGGATCTCCGAATGAGCAGAATTGTTAAAAGGTACTGGATAATTTATACTGTAAGTGCTATCATTTGTGAAAGTGTGGACGGTGAGTTCAGTTCCCTTTTCCACAGCTGACTGGGAGAGTTCTTCTATAAACCCCTCTTTATTTAACACACGGGGAGATGAAAGGGCACTTGTGTGCTGACACTGGAAAGCAGTTTTGGCAGAAGATTGTGGCTCCAGTGAAGCAACATCTTTGTGAAAGATGGAGGTTTTTATCGACAACTTGCTCTTTGCAATGACCGAAGAGTGGGTAAGGGTGCTTTCATTATTCATGGCATTATCTGAAAAGGAAAAGAATATCATTTAACTTTCATTTAAAAATGTATTAAACGCTTCCAATAAAGTTTAATTGTTGTAGGTAGGAATTATAGGAATTGTAGGAATTACAACTACTGATTACTACCTGGTTTTGGGTTTTGAATTTGTGCTGTGGCAAGCTTGGTTTTCAACAATATTTTATCAATACAGCTAAACCTTTGCTGTGAAAAACTATATATTGTATGTTTTGAGATGGATATTAACATAATACAAAAAGAAAAATGTTCTATTTACCACTGTTTTCATCAGCTGTGCCATCTAACTGAGGTATAGAAAGGTCTGCCAGATACATTTTATTACTACTCCATTCCATTTCATTGTCCGTGGAGTCCTCCTCTTCTGAAGTGCTCTCATTACTGTTCTTGCCAAGGCTGAAACAAAAAAGTTATTTTCAATTCAATGGCACAAACATTACAGATATAATTTACAACAGATTTAAACTATTATGAGAAATATACTAGTCAGAATGTATCTTGTACCTGAAAGTATGTAATATCTTAATTACACCTTAAAGATAATCAATGCAGCTTAGGACTAATGTAGAGCATCCAAAGAGCATCCCCAGAGGTCATAGTGGGCATAGAGGTCTGTCTGTACCTAGAAGTCATCTGTAAGTAGAGTGCCCTTAAGTCGGGGGCCGTCTGTAATTCTAAGCAACTTTTGGTTACTTAACTTGTTTGGAGAGTATTCAAGGGCTAAGCCCTCTCCTTATAAAGCAGATGTTGTGTGTGTTGTTTTTTAAGGTAACGCATTGACTACATAGTTGACTACTTTTTTTCAGCAAATGGACTTCAGAAAAAGATGTAGGTTCCCTACTTAAGGACACCCGACTTACAGACGACCCCTAGTTACAAATGGACCTCTGCATATTGGTCATTTACTGTACTTTAGCCCCAGGCTGCAAGGAGCAGCTGAAACAGTTATCAGAGGTGTCTGTAATGAAGCTTTATTGTTAATCCTGGTTTTATGACAATCCAACATTTTAAAATCCAAATGTCACAGAGACCAAAAAAATTCTGGCTGGGATTACAATGATAAAATATACAGTTCCGACTTACAAACTCAACTTAAGAACAAACCTACAGAACCTATCTTGTACGTAACCTGGGGACTGCCTGTATACCACAAAATATAAATACAAAATCCACAATATTACATAGCTCTATAATAATAAGAGACAGCTTTTCGAGGTACAGTAGTTGCATTCTGTGGGTATATTTCCCCATCTACAGATGACATTTAGAGAAATAAAAAGGAAAGGGTTATCCATTTAACTAAGTTGTTGTCCAAAAATATCTAAAAATGTTCTCAAGACAGTATTTACCTCTAACTAATCACAGGCATGCCCGTAGTGTCTTTTTGATACATGTCGTTGTCTCCTTCGCTCTATAGCAAGAATGACGTTGACACAGCAGAGTACTCTCTGCTATCCTCGAGCCCTCTCTCTCCATCCTACCTCTGTGGTGATGTGCTTCTTACAGTACTTCAAGAAGAGCTCTGTATACTAATTTCCTCTGGACATGCTGTAATAGATAGTTTCTGTCATCGGTACAAAAAAAAAAAAAATTCTACTTTTTTCCCCACTATGCTTTAATTCTTTTAGGCAAAATTGGAAAGAAAAAAAAATTGTTGGACCATGGAAAAAAAAAAATCCCACCGAAAAATCCTATTTAAGGGGCAGCTTAATGGAAATCTATCACTCAAAATCAACACCCAAAACAAAGATTACTTGGATAAGTAAAGAGATGTCCTGCAAGAAATCAAACAATGCCTACTTTATCAATTTCCCTGTTCAGCATGCCACTGAAAAAACTAATTTTAAAACATGTATATCAATATGAAGTGCTTTGGGGGTCTGTTAACAGAGCCCCTCCAGGCTTCAGCTCCAGGGAATAATCAATGCCCTTCGCCACACTTCAGCACATTGGTTCCTCACACTGCCTGCTCTTGCCGACGTCACTCCTCTTCAGATTCCACGCCTGCACAACCCACCTTTGACAAAGGCAATGCAACTCTGAAGACACGGGAGTGACAGTTGTGCTGCACAGGCGTGGGAGTTGAGGAGAAGAGCATTGATGTCGCCAATACCAGACAGGATGAATGAATTGCAGAGGGGGCGTTAATTATGCCCTGAAGCATGTTGAAGCTACCCAAAGCTTTTCAGATTTATTTGCATATATATTTATAATTTTAAAACATTTATTTTTTACACATTGTGATATATCAATAAAATAGGTATGGTAAGATTGTTAAAGAGATAGATCTGAAAGAATGTAATCTTAGTTTGGTGGGGGAGAGCATTTTGTGAAAGTGATAGATTTCCTTTGAGACAGGGTAACATTTTGAAAATATTAAATAGTTTTTACTGTATGATAGCTTTTCAGAATGTGGTTTAATTTACAGATACATTCAGGCCGAGGCCAAGGAAGAACAGAGGATTTCTCTTGAATACATACTTTCTTTTACCATCATGCTCTTCCAGGTTGCAGTCCCATCTCTGGGACATTAATATGCTAAGTTCCATCTCCTCTTTCTCCACCTGTGGTTCATTCTCCTCATCATCACTATTCTGCATGGCATTACACCTTGCAGACAAACTATGCTGTGATATCCGCCTGGAAAGATCTCCTTGATACCCATCATCTTCTAGACCAGCTAGCAATTTTATCATGGCTTGATCTTGACTGCTGTCCACTGTGAAGATGAAAAGAAAACTTTTCATTGATCTTCAAGTATACAAAGCAAACAGAACGACTACTGTACAAAATAGTAATAAACATTAAAAAATATTGGCATATTAAAAAAAAAAAACCCAGTAAGGGCTTATTGTTATTATGTGGAGTCACGTGGTATATTATGACATTTCTGTAAATCTGAACTGAAACGTATGACATGCACTTGCAAACTGCATAGCTTGTATTTTATAGGGTATTTCCGTACATTCTCTAATATAACCGAACGCACCTCATTTTACCACCAAAGACTGGGAAAATCTATTGGCTTGAGTATAAGCCGAGGGTGGGAAAGACATTGGTCACTGCCTCCCCAGTATATAGCCAACAAGCCGGCTGTATTATATAGCCAGCCAGGCAGCCGCCAGTAGTATATAGCTAGCAATGCCCGGCCGGTGCACAAAGTATGATGTCAGCCGATGCCAATATCATAGTTAGTGCGCACGGACCGGTCACTGACATAATGCTAGCACAAGAAGAGGACCTGCCCGGGGCGTCAGAAAAGTACTTAGATTATACACGGGTGTATATTTTTTAAAAAAGGAAAAAGACTAATTGGGAAATTTTCAGCACAAAAAATGTGCTAGAAAAGCTCAGCTTATACTTGTGTATACATGGTAAATGTAATTGTACCAATCAGATATCAGTCTATTAGGATATTAAAGGGTTTTTTTTCCAACGAAAGACAATTCTCACATCACGGTCCCCTAGTGATGTTAACACAGAGATCATTTTAACCCCTACGTTTACAATTTTACTCAGTCTTATTGCATTATCAGGGTACAGGTGTATATACACTTTCATCTGGCTTCTGACATTGTACTAACACACTGACACATAGCTCTGCTACAGATATGTGCCTGCCATTGTAGTTTTCAGCTTCTCTCAGCTCACAATGTGCTGGCAGGAAGTGATCAGTGTAAGCTCTGTGCTAGGACTGCAGGGGGCGTGGCTACAGGCTCAGAGCAGAAAGACACAGCAGCACGGAGTCACACAGGAATCCAAGAAGGCGGCCCCGACCCTAAAGTCAGAAGTTACAGGGTCGTGTCCAGGGGCAACTGAAATGGTGTACACCAGGACTGATAGAGACAGGTTGGACTTGTATCTGTGAACTGGTGTATTTTTGTTAATAACAGTGAATTAGAGAATGTGTTATTTTGTTATCCTGAGTACATATAAGAAACTTGTCTTCATGGGAATACACATTAAAGTTTGTCGAAGTGAGTCATTATTTAAAGTTCAGGCTTGATACAAAATTGATGACGTTCTGTATGATATAGGTGTCAACTTTTGATCATTCAAGTACATTCTAATTGATTTAAATTATTAGAACTAACTACTTGTTTCCTTAACCATCTAACACTTTCTGTGATAGTCAACTGGCTGCACGCATGAGTAAAAATCGACCTGCAGGACCCACGCAGGCTTCTTTGAATGCAAATTTAGAACAGAGAGACTTGCAGAAGGCATAATGTTGACATGTGTAAGCTGAATACTAATGGCTAGGCACTGCAGACGGACATTTCACAGCATGAGATAAGAGACCCATCAGGGTCAGCGCCTTTAAGAAACATTAATGAATTATATGGTGGATGTTTGTAAAATCTTGTTTTGAAACATTTTGAGGAAAATGTCATTAAGAGAGGCTTTTATTGAAGACACTAATGTTGCACTGCTTACTCAATGGCAGACAGAACGGATGCTGTGAAATCAGTAATAATCAATCATGTAACTGTAGCTCCTTGATCTGGTGTCTGCAGCTTCCATAGCTTATCGCTCTCTGGCTTTTTAGACCCCGGCAAGCGAAAAAAAAAGGAAATAAAGCTCTTTAAAACATAAATAATTCTTCATTCGACTGTCCTACTGCTAAGGGTTTGATACAATTTAGCTTGGTTGAGCTCAAATATAGCAATCTCCTGGGTGGTCGGCATATCTAGCAAACTTCAAAGAGCACTGGAAATCAATTTATGGGATTTTAGGATACTGCATTCCCAAACGGATTCATTAATCTTGTGTACATTTAGTGTAAATCCTTACCACATAATCCCAACTGGCAACAATATATTACATTAAAAAAAACGACATAAAAAATTACAGCATGTGTTAAAATGTAACCAAGGCATCAATACTGGAATGTTAACAGCACCCTTATGTGTAGCGATTGAATCTTACCTACAAATGAGATACAGTCATTCCATTTGATTTTCATACAAATCCATACAAACCAAACATAAACCCCACCTTTTACTTTTTTTTCAGAGGCAAGCAGAGTTTGCAATAATGCCTATCCAAACATTACATACAATTTTACTTTGAAAAATGGCTAATGCGTATTAATATGTGCGAGACTTGCCCCTGCACATGCAGAGGCTGCGCAAGGATTGCAGAGCAATTATACTGGTGCAGATCTGAAACATCTAGTAACATTCCTTGTACTGTGTGAATGGTACACAGCGTGTGAGGCTGCGTTCACATGCAGCATTTGACTTGAGCCTTGAAAAGTCATTGAAAGGTTACAGGGAGAGGCTTCTTCTTGTTCCTGGTCTCAAATGTTTCCGTGGAAATGCATCTATTTGGCCAAGTCTCTGGGAGTGAAGGGCTGAAATAGCGGGGACTGATAATCACAGCAGTCTGCAGACAGGTCTCCATGGCGTACACATCTCCTCCCCCACGCATTTCAACAACCTATGGAGCCAATGTCTCCACTGACAATAGATTTGAGGCCGTTTCTGAGGTCCATAAACGATAAGACGATTATTTGACACAGTGTCCAGCTACATACTCTGCTGACAATCCTTATGGCTTATTTCTCTTCTATGGCTTATATTACCTATGGCTATGTGATCAATAAATATATACTGGAGTACTCCATGGTTACCAAAGGTGTGTGCACGAGGGATATAAAGCGGAACTTAGCCGCACACCCACCCAATGAGAAGGAAAATTATTTGGTCATCTAGAGTCTTGTTATCACAGATTGGACTGATATCATCATATGTTGTGTCGGGAATACTGATGTACTGTACCCTATCGATCTCAATATCAGTAAGGCTACATTCAGACAGCCGTTGCCCGAGATACCGTAGCACGGCTGGCACATGGGGGCGCACGGGGAGAGGAGGAGGTGAGCGCCGCTCACCCCTGCCTCTCTCCAGGGGAATATATAGTGCTCGGCGCTGTATTCCGTTGAAAGATATGACATGGCCTATCTTTCTACGGGGCCGTATATACGTCCCCCATACGTTCTTCTGAATGTAGCCTAAGATGCATCACTGCACATTTTGTATTTCTCCCCAGCTAAAACACTCCAAGAATACTATAAGGGGTATTTTCACTCTACCTGAAAAAAGTCTAATACACCCTCTGCTCACAAGTATAGATAAAATGGGAAGCAGATGAAAATAGGTTAATATTCAAAAGAAAGAAAGCAGATGACCCTGGTACCAGAACAATATAGGTGGCATTTATACTCTAACTCATACACCAACTTCTTAGGCACTTACAATCCATCAAAATTTGCGAAACATGGAAAACATTACATCAGTCCCTTACTTGCAATCGTACCACTAAAAAGCCGTTTTTAAGGTGCCAAAAAATGCCCCTTAAAGGGGCATTCCCAGAAAAACAAGATTCTTAAATGTACTCAGCATAACAAAATAACACATTCTCTAATTCAATAATTATTATTCAGTTAATTCCAACCTGTCCAATCAGTCTTGGTGTATACAATTTCAATTGCCCCTTCTTCTGACTTTAGGGTTGACAGCCATTCTGCCTGACGCTTTATGAGCTTTTATCTTCCTCTGCTCCCTGTAATTGCCCCTCCCCCACATTCCAGGAGGAGGTCAGACACTGACTTCCTGCTAGCATGTACACATCATGAGGAGAGCTACAAGCTACAGGAAGATAAGTTCTTTATGCAGGGCAGATGGGGGAGGTATATAGTACAGCTGACAGTATGTAATGGCTGTGATAGCAGAGGGGTGAAAGTCATGTGTAATATGCATCTCATGGATCTCTACATCTTTCACCTCTGATCTGTCTCATTTCTCTTTCTAAGTGTCAGATACTAGTGAAATGTTCAGAAGGTAAATCAAAGTGTATATAACCCTTGTACTGTGATAATCTAACCACATTGTTACCACACAGAACTACAGGGATCATAATTTGTCTGCTTAGAGAGCCCACACTTTGAAATCTTAGACTGACCAATAAAACGGTAAATAAAAATGTAAAGTAGGGGGTTAAAATGATCTTTATTGTGTAAACATCACTAGGGGGCTGAGAATTTTCTTTCGTGGGCAAACTCCTTTATGAGCAAATATCAAAGGTGATAGAACCTGATCAATGAGCTGTTGCCACCACTCGGACCCCCATAGTAACCAAAATGGTTTAGAGTGAGACAACATTCATGTAACGAATATTTGCATTTACACCTAAACACTTGCATTCAGGATGTAGCAACATGTTTATCCTTGTTAAAATAGCATAATGTAGCAGAAGCTTAGTCCATAAGACCTATCCATATACCCTCAAAGACAAAGCACTGTAATAGTGCACCTACAAGGATGGACAACACATGAATACTTACAGAAGATAGGAGATTGACTCAACCTTTGAGGCATAGGTTGGAAGCATTGACTTGTTTCCATGATGTTTAAAATGGCTTCTTCATCAATCACAGCATCTGTACAATCTTTATCTGTGCATGGCTCCATTTCTGATGAAGGAAAGCATGTTATATCAATTTTACGTGTGAAGTTTTTAATAGGAGGAGTATTAAAAATGATGTGCTTTCGTTTGAAATCATCAAAAATATTAAGTAGTAGAAGGTCTTACTTTCCTGCAGATCTCTGTGCACCTCTACTAAGTTAGAGGGTGTGGAAGGAATGGATAAGTCCAACTGTGAATGCAATGTTAGCTCCGGGGCAAAATCTTCTGACATGCTGCTGGAGTCCATCGAGTGTGACAGAGTCCTGTTTGTATGAAATCATAAGAAAATAAACATTAAAAAATTTATAATAGAGAAAATACAAAAGATAAATAAATGTCCTTGTACTAAGCACTTGGAAATGGTCTGGTCAAGGATACGTGGAATGAAGGTGCCATCTCTATTTAGACATAAAAACTGTTGCAGATGCTTGTGGTTGTTGGCGAATCTACAGATTTTCCCTAGCGGTGGTCTGTCTGGGCAGTCTGGAGTCTGTTAGCAGGGGCAGATTGATACTGCCATGGGCCCTGGGCTGTTTGAATATTATTGCTTTTACAAGTCTGGAATCCACTTTCTACTTATGGTACTATAATAAAGCCTCTTGGAGAATGGAGGATGCTTCCCTTCTGCCTGCTTTCAATTTGGGTTTCAGGACCCTTGGAGGACCTCCAAAGGCCCTGAAATGGTTGTGGATATCTGTTTTGAGAGCAGAAACAGATTTATGCGGATTTGTTGGGTGAAGGTCCTTCCCAGTATAAAAATTTGATCGGTGGTTGGGGTGCCATGTGCCCGGGGCTACCACCCAAACCGCCTATACTATGATCCACTATTGCCCGTTAGCCATATGTGCATGACCACTGCCCTCAACAACACCTAACAAATAAGTCAAAATAGCCTAGATACACAAACAAACACACACAATCTTGGCACTTTTCCAAGATATAAAGTGTGGTTTTCTACTTTAATACTTTAGTACAAATCCCTGATAGGATCAGCCATATAGTAATTACAATGGTAAAGTTTGTCTGTAGTCTGGATTGGCAAGTCACAGCTCGCATATTAGCGATTGGAGGGACACTGCCGATGTGTCACATGATCTACCGCTACTGCAAACTACAGACAAATACCTGGTTAAGTACAATATGTCTTATTAGGGTAGTGGCCAACCATCACAGGCCTATGGTGGCAATATTTTATATTTACCTTCATGTGGAAATGGCTCAGACCATTTTATCTGGGGTTTTTTTTAATGTCCATGTGTTCAAAGAGAGAAATATGTTTAGTACTTACACTGAAAAGTCATTTTGCTTCAGAATTTCCTTTAGCCTTTTCTGAAAGATTTTTTCACTTTCTGTTACAGCTATAAATCCACGATCTTAAGATAAAAAGTGCAGGAAATTATACGCAACACCAAAAAAGGTAATCAAACATGGCACCAGCTTAGAAAAATGACATTAACGCTGATCTACAGGATACAGTATGTATCTGTTTTTTATCATTGGTGGTTGCTGGAGGTCTATCATCACCATCCATTCTGGCTATAATAGCAATGTCCTCAAGAGGTTATCGTATTTTTCACACTATAAGGCACACCATCAATAAATGACTGCTAAACTGTCTAGGTTCATATATAAGGCTCACCGGATTATAAGGCGCACCTGATTAGAAGGATGAATGACCAGCAGGTGGCAGACCTGTGCACAGCTCAAGGCAGCTGCAGTTCCAGGCAACCGTGTCTCCAGTGCACAGAGCTAGTATGGGCTGTAAGAAGTTAATATTGCAATGGTGATGCTGTAGGGGTTAAGCCGTCTCCCTCTGCCCCCTCTCTTTCCCACCTCAGGCAGGGTGTTAGTCCTGTGGGGTTCCTTGCGGCTCCCTCTCTTTCCCCTGTTACAGGGCTGGCAGGTATAAAATTGCTTACTCAGGCGGTCGATGAGGATTGCTGCGTGGTCGGCACTATGGCGCTGGTGGTACTGCTGCCCCTGTCAGTGTGGGGTATTGTGCCTGGTGTACTGTGTGGGCTGGTGCAGGATATTGCTGGCGTAAAGCTCTTAAACGTTATACAGTACGTGTTGTCTCTAATTATGGTTCATATATAAGGCGCACTGGATTTTTTGTGTGCCTTATAGTCCGAAAAATACGGTAAACACATATTCCAGGCTCCCCAGAAAGTGAGGACAATTTCCCATTTTTTTCCAAACCCCATTTAACAAAGAAGACATGTGAGTTATCTGTTAATTTAAAGACCATTTTATTTGTATCAGGGCTTAGAAAAACATTTTTTTTTTTAACTGCACCCTGAAACGATTCTTTACAGTAATATGGAAGCAGGTTAACCGTTTATCATGTAACAGGAATTATACAAGCTTTTCACAGAATTTGTTAACACTGGGGCTTTAAAAATGGGAAAAAGAAAATGCACCCCAACATTTATCCACAGTACCAAAATGTCCCACATGTGGACAATTAGCGCCTAAGCAATTTCCCAATGGGTGAAGGGGTTGTGTTGATGAAAGGGAAACTTCTAAAGCACAGCAGATGGTACATGATGCCCACTATGATGCCACCATGGGCTTGTTTTGTGCACTCTAAAAACTGTGTGTTATCCCTGCTAAACACTTTAGAGCATGCGACTTTCTGGACACAAATTAGACACTAAACTGTTGTACTTTTGGAAGACTTACTTTCCAGAAATCAATTCACAGCTGAATAATATTGGCCGCAAAATCTGGGAGTCAAAACACTAGACAGCTAACACCTTTCGGAAACATGCAGGTCGGTGCTGGCACCTAACAGGTTAACTGCCATGGCTTCTCCCATTGAGGTCATTAGTATTTCTATATTACAGTCTGTCTGAGACTAATATAGAAGCAGTACATCTACAATATACTTCAATACATTTGTCTCATCTGATCAATGCATCTGAGGAAGGTCCTACTGCCAAGTCTCTGCTGAGTAATACAGCCAAAACATGGCAGGTAACAACCCAGAGCTCTAACTGGAACGGTTTTACTATTAGATATTTTTTTTATAGAAGGGCTGTTATACTAGTATATACTAGTTAAATCCTTGGGAATAGTACCATTTGGAAGAGACCACTTTCAATCACTTGGCTTACCTTGTGAATCGGGTGGAGCAATTTGGGAAGACTGATGCTTCTCTCTACGACGCTGTTTCTCATCTTCCCATATTGCTTGCAGACCAGGATTCTTTCCTATTTGAGCTGTAGAAACAAAACTCAAATCTTTCACCAGTGTTGGAAGATGTTTTCTTTTTAATTTGATAGGTGTAAGAATCTAGGCTAGCTCATTTACACAATAAAACAAAGAACATTTCCTTTTACTGTTGACTTCTTATATTGAATTGTTAGTGGGTGACATTTTTCTGGTACTCCTTTGACATGTTTCTGTGCACAAGTTAAGATGTAGTCAACATATTCAAACGTGGGAAGTCGAAATTCTACTGAGGAGGAGAAACCTTCAACCATTAGCCAATTTTATGCATGCATAGGATGCATGGATATCTAATTTCTCAATGAAGTTACTTGGATGACTATATAATAGTTTCATAGCATAGCAGTGAATGGGTACAAATTAAAGGAATTCTCATTGCCCTATTCTAAACATAGTGTAAAGAGTCAGAAGAGTTCTGTATACTGTGTAATGGCCCAGCCTTGTATCTGCAATTCAGCTTCTACTAACTTTAAAGGGGTAAAAACTGATCAAGACCAGACAAAGAAAAAATGCATACCCTCAATTTCTTGCCGGTTTAAAATATCCGCAGCTACAGCATCCACTTCTAACTCGCACGTACTTTGTGGTTCTACTCCTTCCAACAACAAAGAGCTTTAAGAGACAGAATATAGTTACTTGCAAAACAAAGGAAAATATCAAAATATCAGCAATACAGTAACAATTGATAGATAAAACAGCAGAATACAGGGTTCTCTGATTAAAAAACATTTATCGTATATACTCGAGTATAAGCCGACCCGAGTATAAGCCGAGACCCCTAATTTTACCACCAAAAACTGGGAAAAACTACTGACTCGAGTATAAGCCGAGGGTGGGAAATGCATTGGTCAAACCCCCCAGTAGTATACAGCTTCAGCCCCCAGTAGTATACAGCCTGCCGCCCCCAGAAGAATACAGCAGCCCCCCGTTAGTATAACAGCAACCCCATGTAGTATAAGTAAGCCCCAGTAGTATACAGCAAGCCCCCCTGTAGTATACAGCAGCCCCCCTGTAGTATACAGCGCCCCTCCTGTAGTATACAGCACAAGCCCCCTAGAAGTATACAGGCTGCCCCCTAGTAGTATACAGGCAGCCCCCCTAGTAGTATACAGCGCCCCCAGTCAGCAGCCATGAAGGATACAGCCAGCCCCCAGTAGTATACAGCAGCCCCCAGTAGTATACAGCCGCCCTAGTAGTATACAGCTGCCCCCATGGCCCTTAAAAAAATAAACTTAAATACTCACCCTCCGATGTCAGACGACTACGAGTCCCTGATGTCAGCGCGTCCCGTCTTCTTTCTTCTGCACGGCTCCTCTTCACTCTTCCCGCGCCCATGTTTTCTTCTAGCAGGCGCATACTATGACTCGGCCGCTGCTGACGTCATAGTATGCGCGGCCATGAAGAAAACATGGCCACGTCGATGATAGAAGAAAGAAGAGAGAAGAGGAGCCGCGGAGAACAAAGAAGACGGGACGCGCTGACATCGGTAAGTCGCGCTGACATCAGAGGGTGAGTATTTAATTTTATTTTTTTAAGTGGGTAATTTTTTTGGGTAATAGACTCGTGTATAAGCCGAGGGGACGTTTTTCAGCACATTTTTTGTGCTGAAAACTCGGCTTATACACGAGTATATACGGTAGCAAAAAACCACATGAGACAATTCTGATGTAACATGCAGAATTGTTGTGAATTGACAGTCACCCAACAGGTTTGCATTTGGACTACTCCCAAGACATTTTGTAAGTGGTCCTGTTAACTCCACGGTTAAATCCCTTTACAGAACTTCACTCCACAAAGGTTTTCAGGATTCACGCAGTAGGTAACGGCAAGCAGCATTGTCATTATCACAGTACACAATCAGCAGAAAGTCATACTGTAACACAGAACACATTCATATGATCCAGAACTTTGGAAATCTTAAAACAAAGGCACCTTCCATGTATGAATATAGACTGTGGTAAACACCTACACTCACCGGCCACTTTATTAGGTACACCTGTCCAACTGCTCGTTAACACTTAATTTCTAATCAGCCAATCACATGGCGGCAACTCAGTGCATTTAGGCATGTAGACATGGTCAAGACAATCTCCTGCAGTTCAAACCGAGCATCAGTATGGGGAGAAAGGTGATTTGGAGTGCCTTGAACGTGGCATGGTTGTTGGTGCCAGAAGGGCTGGTCTGAGTATTTCAGAAACTGTGATCTACTGGGACTTTTCACGCACAAGCATCTCTAGGGTTTACAGAGAATGGTCCGAAAAGAAAAACATCAGTAGCGGCAGTTCTGGGGCGGAAATGCCTTGTTGATGCCAGAGGTCAGAAGAGAATGGGCAGACTGGTCGAGCTGAAAGGCAACAGTGACTCAAATCGCCACCCGTTACAACCAAGGTAGGCAGAAGAGCATCTCTGAACGCACAGTACGTCGAACTTTGGGCAGATGGGCTACAGCAGCAGAAGACCACCCGTGCCACTCCTTTCAGCTAAGAACGGAAACTGAGGTACAATACAAGCTCATCGAAATTGGACAGTAGAAGATTGGAAAAACGTTGCCTGGTCTGATGAGTCTCAATTTTGCTGGACATTCGGATGGTAGGGTCAGATTTGGCGTCAACAACATGAAAGCATGGATCCATCCTGCCTTGTATCAACGGTTCAGGCTGGTGGTGCTGGTGTCATGGTGTGGGGAATATTTTCTTGGCACCATTTGGGCCCCTTGGTACCAACTGAGCATCGTTTCCACAGCCTACCTGAGTATTGTTGCTCACCATATCCATCCCTTTATGACCACAATGTACCCAACATCTGATGGCTACTTCAGAGGATAATGCGCCATGTCATAAAGCTGGAATCATCTCAACTGGTTTCTTGAACATGACAATGAGTTCACTGTACTCAAATGGCCTCCACAGTCACCAGATCTCAATCAATAGAGCATCTTTGGGATGTGGTGGAACGGGAGATTCGCATTATGGATGTGCAGCCGACAAATCTGCGGCAACTGTGTGATGCCATCATGTCAATATGGACCAAAATCTCTGAGGAATGCTTCCAGCACCTTGTTGAATCTATGCCACGAAGAATGAGGCAGTTCTGAAGGCAAAAGGGGGTCCAACCCGTTACTAGCATGCTGTACCTAATAAAGTGGCCGGTGAGTGTATATGACTGCCAGGTGACTTATCAGCATAGAACAAAAATATAAATGAATAAATGATGAGTACCGAATTGTTAGTCATACAATTATATATACTACTCTGATTATACTGCATTTTCATGATATAAGCATGTATTTTAGTGGTGACAACCGGAACTAAAGCCTAGGTCAATTAATCATTGATTAATTATTCTAACCACATTTGTTTGTTTTTTTTGAGAGAAAGTTTTGGACATTCAAAGCTTAACGGCAATTTGTTTTTTATTTCATGAGATTAAAGCATAGATGCCCTGACTTCTATTATATAGCACCAAATCCTGGCAAGCTACTTTTCCCAAACTGATTCATTTCAATAAGCACAGGAAATTTTAAAGGGATATTGTCACCATTTTATCCCATTAAACTATCAGAGCCCTGAGGAAGGGTATGTTATGTCCTTTTTAGAATTCCCTCTTGTATGTGAAATCTTGCCTTTTAGGAGGGTGGTTCAATAAGTACCTGTGTTTGACGACAGAGGTCGTTCCTGTGGGAAGTTGGTGTTATCAACGTGTGCTGCCATCTATCAAATGACGGCAAAGCAAATTGCAGAGTGATTGATGGGTTAGTTTGGATTTAGCAGCCATTTGAGAAAGACGTGTTTTGTGATTTTCGCTAAGATGGAAAAAGAGCAGCATCGTACGGTAATTTGCTTTTTGTTTTTGAAAAAATGTGAGGAGATAAAAGCAAAGGTGGATGCTGTTTATGGAGACACTTCGCCATCTATGACCACAGTTAGATATTGGTTCAATTAATTTAAACATAAGCGAAGATCCGTTTTTGATGAAGAGAGAGACCATGACGCCCGGCAGACGTGGTTACCGAAGAAATCATTCAAAAAGTCCAGGACATGATAGTCGCTGATCGACAAACAAAAGTGCGCAAAGTAGCAGAGGCCGTAGGTGTGTGGACCGGAATGGCAATTAATATTTTACATGATAAGTTGGCAATGAAAAAATTGTCGGCCCGATGGGAGCCGCAAATGCTCATGCTGGACAACAAGCGGATGCGGCTGTTAACTTCGGAGCAGTGTTTGGAGCAGCTTAAGCAAGATCCGAAGGAGTTTTTGCGTCGAGTTCTCACCGTTGATGAAACCTGGATTCATCATTAAACACCAGAAACTAAGCAACAATCAAAACAAAGGATATCTCCCGCTGAATCTGTTCCAAAGAAGGCGAAGACCAGCCGGAAAGGTCATGGCAACGATTTTCTGGGATGCGAACGGCGTCATCCTCATGGATTTTTTAGAAAAAGGAAGAAGGATCACTGGACAATACTACAGTGAGTTATTGGATCACTTGCTGTTTCAACACGATAACGCACCAGAACATTCATCCGGAGTTGTCGCCGCCAGACTGCATGAATTGCCTTATGAATTGCTGCCGCACCACCCGTATTTATCCGATCCCTGCAACTTTTTCTTGTTCCCCAACATGAAGAAATGGCTTGCGGGAACATTTTTTAGAGGAAGTCATCGCTGAGATGGAGGCGTATTTTGGAGAGTTCGATAAATCCTATTTTTTGGAGGGGTTAAAAAAATGGCAGGAACGTTGGGAGAAAAGTATCTTTCTAAAAGGGGACTATGTTGAAAAAGAAAAAAAAATTTGGGAAAAAATGGTGTCTTCATTCCTAACATGGGTACTTATTGACCCGCCCTCGTACCTGAGATGAGTCAGTGATGCAGTCCCTCACATTATACAGCTGCTGGGCTTAGTATTGCAGCAGAAACCCATTTACTTGAAGACTAGGCTACAAATTGCATCCAATGTATTAGCCACAGTACCTATGTCACATGTTTGTAAAGTAGACCTGGTGCTCCCAGAACCATTTCCAACAGCTATGCACCAATGAAACATAATATGTGATGTTTCACTCACAAAACGATGGACCTTGGATTTCATAAACTAATAGGATATCACTTGTAAACTTGTCAGCAAACTAAATATCTGCCGAACGTAGGAATTGATATTTCAAAAGGTAAAGAGCATTGACCACTATTCAGATGAAGTGAAATAAATAGATGAAAGGATACGTTTTAGAGTTTTACTAAAGTCTATTCACCGCTTCAGTGACACTAGCTGAATATTACATCAGTTACTTTAAGCGGTTTTCTGTCAAGGGAAAACAAATTCCAAAATACGAAGTAGCAGGGTTATTATTATCCGCTAGACATGTGCACTAACAAAACCCACAATTACATTGAGAAATTATAGAACTAGGAAAGTGAAATATTCTTGTTTACAAACCTTGGGATTTCTTCTTCCTCCCATTGCACAAAGGTGGCACTAAAGGAGCTTCCTGGGAGGGTACCTTTCAGCACTTTAAAATCTTGAGAGCCATCTACTAAAAATGGGAAAGAGGAGAAAGCTAAACATTATTCCCAATGCATATAGATATCAATGAAGACAGCGGTTTGAACATAATAATATATTAAACACTTCCTAAGGCTGTCTACACATCAATGTGTGCAGACTGTGCAAATGGACACGTATGCAGATCCGATCGCAAGAACTCAATAAATTTCACAGTACAGAAGTCTTTACATCATACAGCAATATGATGTAAGGACTCCCTGTCTGCCATCCAAACTGCAGCGCCACCAAGGTAGAAACTGTCACAGACGCAAGGACTCAATGTGTGAAATCTTTTTAGTCTGTAGAGTCGCAATGGTCCGAGCATATTCATGTAAAGCCACCCCCACTGCTCAACATAATGGAATCCGTGGGATTGAAATGTGAAGAATACACTTGTGCTCACCCGGCCTAACCATTGCCACTGCTCCAAATAGAGGGTGAGGTTCTGCAGCAGCTCAGGCATGTATTTAGAAATGCAGCTGCTACAATAATAAAAATACCAAGCCATAGATATTTGATTGAGCTTTAATTACATTCATATTACAATACATTTAAAATGTTCTATTGAACAATTGAAATCCATTTTCCAAATTTGGGAGGAAAATCAAATTCAACTCCATAGACTAAAAAATTGTCAATGGGAAGGAGACAAGGTAGTAGTGATATCAGACAAAGCGGTGGGTACACGTTATGAGGAAAAAGGTTTCTGGATCATTGTCCTTCAGACAATCCTTTGCCGACTGTAAGTTCTACAAATAGCTCCATGGAAACAAGGATTGAAAGCAGCTTAGCATGACTCAGTACTGTATGACCAGGACCAGCGCTAAATCACTTCCAGATGCATGAACTGACAGGCAGCAGCTGCTACATGACCTCTTATTAAAGGATCACGACTTCCCAGAGCGCGTGCACAAGATCTGTGATGTAGTCCTTTTGTAGGTTGTATACTTAAACCCTGAAAGACTAGAGCTTTTTTGCCTCTACAAGTCAACACATTTTGCTTTGTTCTTACTCGATTGCATTTCAGCAGTCATTACATTATCTTTCATTTGATCTAGCTGTATAAGCTTTAATTTTTTTTGCTGTCTATTATACTTTTGGACAACATTTTACATACATGCCAAAATGTATTAGTCATTTTATTTTAATTTTATTTGCAGGTTATTATTTATTGTTACAGTTATGATGCTGCTAAACAGGGCTATAAATCTGCTCTGATGCTATATATTTATTTTCACTGAAGAGGGTTGTACCTTTTAAAAAAAAAATAAAAAAATCAAATAATATATATTAGGAGAAAATTGATTTTGCATCTTTTAAAAGACAAAACATTTATTTTTCTTTGTTAACAGAGTTTGGAGCTGGTACCATGTACCATGGTTTTATGTAAAGTCCTGCACATGCATGGTGCAACTGAGATTATCATGCTATCCCTGTGAGGCTCCAGCTGGTGTCAGCCAAAATCACAGCCACATCGTGCATGCCCAAGACTATGCGCCCAAGAGAGCATGACGTTGGTACTGAAGGGGAGTATAAGGAAATGGAGGCAGAGGTAGCTTGACTGCATGACTGATCTCCCCAGTTTAAGTAGAACATCAACTGGTCACTATTAATATACGAAATAAGGTACGATTTGGGGTTTGGTGATATGTTCTCTTTAAGTATGGTTGCATTCAGAGTTCGTGATGACTTACCTTTCCTCCGTGCTCTTCGGAATTTTACAGCAGCAAGATTGATCAGGTTCATGCCATACAAGTTGTAGTCAATGAAGAGCTGTAGGAGATAGGGGACATGGGCCTCATGGGCTTGATAGCACTTATTCATCACAGCTCCACCTTGCAGCAGTTCACCCACTCTGGTAAAATAAAAAGCAAAAAAAAAACATTGAAAACTATTTTCCAAGGTGAATCCTAGTAGATTTCAAAGGTTCAGTGTTGCACATTAAATACATTATTAAAATCTATACAAAAACACATTTGGAAAAATTGTGTTTTTAAGACAAAAATGTAAAATTGTGCTGATGGAGAGCACGGTAATATAATTCCAAAGTAGAATTTCCTTACTGCAAACCCAACATGTATTTATGAGAAAATCCAGTGGAAAGCCAAAGCTGATAATTGTAACATTGCCAATGATGTGCCCGCAGATCTGCAAGTGGATTATCCCATCGTCATTCATGTTGACCAATTTTAACTTTCATTAATTTGAAGGTCATTATTCTCTACAGATTTTCATCGCTTGCAGCGGATACGATTTGAATCTTGGTCAGTGTATTTGGTGTAGGCTTGGGTGTGGAATTACCACCAGCCGATTCTCCGCCGTCTACAGGATAACAGGTTATGGTACTGTACATCTAATTGGTTGCAACACCTGCTATAGATTTGAAGTTTTATATTGGATGGCACAATTTATATTGCAATAACTTTAATTTCTACAATTGCCATTGATCATAGTCAGTTTTATTAACTTGCATGACCCTCACTTAGTACAGTTTCCCATTCTGTGTTACCTGTGCCACTGGCTTATAAGTATCTATATTTCAACTTTAAAAAAGAGAAGCTACATAAGCACTGCTCAAGTACTGTACATATGCATATTTGAGTGCTAGAGAAATTAATAGCCCCTTTCAGTTTGTCGAGAGGAAAAGGGAAATAGAGAAGTAGCAAATGACAGAGAAGCATTGAAAAAGGTGCAGAGTCAAACTTGTGAGGCAAGTTAAATCCCAAATTAAAAAAAAAAACATTTTAAATGGAAAATGTTCACATTTATAAACAATTTCATACAGTTTCATTAATGTAACAGAGGTTCAATGATTTTGTTTACTGCAAAAAAAAAAAAAAAACCATCATGAAGTCAGATGTATGGATTAGAGTTATTGTATTAAATATAGGTCCACAAGCAACAGACATTTAAAATACATATATATGTAAGACACAAGAACTAGGTAGAGGTCTATGATACGACTCACATACCAACCTAGAAAACCGTACGCAGCTATGCACAATAGACTACAAATTAACAACACAACAAGTACAAAAATTCTATGCACTAAATTGAGCATGAGCAAATTATACAGTTAAATTTAGTGAAGCTCCCATGGTGTATGAAAGTGGATTTCTGCTGCACACTAGATAAGTGAGAATATCCAGGTACTCTGGAGAGGGTCCTAATCCCGTATTGTATAGGAAAATTTGAACTCCAGTCACACTGTTCAAGTTGCAAATTCAGTTTTTTTTTTATTATTATACAAACTTCAAACGTGACATTTCGGTCAAACAATAGACCTTCATCAGACTCCGTTTGTAGAGAGTAATAGGGCTTGTTGTATTGCATATAGCAATGGAGGCACCGTCAGGTAGAAATGACGGCCGCAGCCGCTCTGTGGAATGAGGTGCTCCACAGAGCGGCTGCGACCGCCATTTCTACCCAACGGTGCCTCCATTGCTATATGCAATACCACAAGCCTGGGACTAAAGTAAAACCTCCAGAGAGATTCACCAGTGGTCAAAAAGGGCCATCTGTAACTAGGGGTTGTCTGTAAGTCAGGGACTGTCTGTATATATGCATTTTAAATGTTTTTGTTTGAAATCATTTTTTGAAATACTCACTATTTAATTTTGGTGCGCATGATTATCCAATTTTTCCCCTGTATAGAGTGTTGGATGTTTTGGGGAGGGGGGGATTCCTATGCACCCTGACTGTGTTCCAACTATAAGGTTTGCTATTTTTGGTTAGGGTTATTGTCACTATCACAAAGAAATATAATGAAGGTGTAGCAATTGCAATTCTCCCTATCCCCTCCAGGTATAGACAGCTGAACTACTACAGGGAAACCTGTCCCATGGGGTAAGCACGACCCAACTTTGGAGAGAATGGCATCACAATCCTATGATAAAAGTGCCAGCTTAGGATTGGACACTAGAAGTAACACTGCAACACATCTCCTAGAAAAGGATATCTGTTTACAAGACTGAACATGTAACTATGATAATGATTTTTTACCAAATTGTCATAGGTGTTTCCCACTTTAAAAAACAGAGTGATTCATATATTGTGCAGCTCTCACTTTTCTTTCCAGATTTATGGCATTTTCCGTTCTGAAGCTACTTGTCAGAGATCTTTAGCAGCAACAGTGAAGTGGGCGGAGTCTAATCTTTTCCTGTATCTACCCTGAAAGCTCAGTCAAATTTAGGCTGCCCACAGTTCCCATGATGCCTCATTTTCTGTCATGAAGTAATTTAGCAAGAAATCCATTGGAATTCCTAAGAATAAATACACTGAACACTGCAAAAGTGTAGACATATGATTTATATAGTGACTAGCCTGACAGAATGGAGAATGTAATAATTAGTAAAACTAATAATGAAACGGTTACTAGAAATGTATGGCTTTGACTGTGTGAGCACTAAGGGTTAACAGCTACCTGCTATGCAGGAAGTGTTCAGGGAGAAGAAGGTGGGGACCTCCATATTCACTCCCTGAACACACTCAGGGAAACACAGAGGGCACAGTCACGTGACCTATCCTCCGAAAATGAGCAGTGATACCTGTGAAACCGTATCTAAACAACTCTACGGACTCACAAGAGACATCAGTACAGCCAAAAGACACAGCTACAGCAGATGATAGCAAAGAAAGTGCGGCACATAGGTAATAAAGATAATAGACAAAGTTGTTGTACATCCCTGGAGCTATTGATTTGTGAAAAAAAAGTTGCGCTTTAATGAATGTAAGATAAGAGGATTGCATGATGTACAAAATGTAAACAATGCTGGAGTCACTTCATTTTCAGGACTATTATAATCCTAAAAAGTGTCTGATATTAAACTCTTACCTTTTCACCATAGATGGATTGTACAGATAGATCTTCATGAATTGTCTTTCTTTTTCATGATATCCATAGAAGGGGCTTTATAGAAAAGACAGTGTGCAATGTTAGAAAAGAATAATCATAGAAAAGTCAATCATCTAGAAAAAAAATACATAGTCATCCTTAACCAAATTTATATACCTAAATGATAATATTTTTTCCACATTAAAACTAGATTTTGCAGTAAAACAGCAAAGTGGACAAATATTTTTTGTAAAACCTCAAGTCCTGCTCTTGTTATTGAAGCAGACTCATGTTCTGGGGACACTAGGGCAAATTTATCGATCCCTTTACTACGGTCTCAACTTTCTCTACCAACTATCTAAAATGTCTTGCACCATAGTTATCAAGGATTTTTAAACACTTAGAATAGAACTCAAAATGGGGCACAAATGTTGCACTAACTAGCACCTATATGGGGGATATTTTGTGGATGTGGCTTTTTATGGAACATGTTTCATGCTATTTTTGTTGTGGGTCACTGCCAAACAAGGCTCACTTACTTCAGAACTCATTGCTGTGAGCTGATACTAGTTATTGGAGAACTAATAAAGGCTGGCATTTGTTATGGGCACATTGTTTAACCCATTCACAACTGCCATACGGCTTCATATGTCCATTGCCCCGTACAGAAATGACGTTTATAAATGTCATGACACTGGCCAAATTAAAACGGCTATATGTCCTGAACCAGGACACCTAGAAACACAATTTTTGTGTTACAATTTGTGTCATTTTAAACTGAATAATCTCCCTTCCACATCATTCTGTGTATGGGTGGTTAACAGAACCAGAGATATTACCCTTAAAGTTGTACTAAAAACAATCCATATATCATATTAAAGCAGAGACTTGTTTAATATGACACTAGAGTTGTGTTTCTACATGCAAGGGTTCAGGAGGTATTGGCGTTTGAAGTGTGCGCCCATCCAACCTGCCAGTTGAAGGCGGAACGTAGAAGAAGTTGCAGAAGACTTTCACTTTGCAACTGTAGCTGAACCTGGGAAAGGCTAATCGAATAATGCTGTACCTATTTATAACCTATTTTGGTAAAAGTTACCAAAAGTTTTGTAAAAGTTGCAAAATACTTGAATTGGAAAAATGAAAAAGCTTATTTTTACACACCTGTAGTCAATTATTGGCAAAGTTTATAAAGAAAAAAAATATGTAATTATTAAAACTATCCTATCAAGTTCAAGTCTCACATGTCATGAAAAAAAGAACATAAAATTGTTACATGTAAAACGTTTCTAGAGATATCCTCATTTAAAGCACATAACAGAATGTCAAAATTGACCTGGACATTTAGACACCAATGACCATCGGTCATGAAGGGGTTAAAAATGTTTCGGGTTATGGGGACATTGTTGAAACCAGCTTTGTTGAGGCACTGATGTTAACCGAATCTTCCTAAGAAACAATGAAAAAATGGCTCTTGCTTAGGGTATTTCGGAAGCTAAAAAATAAGGTGCAAGGATGGGGGTGAAGTGGGATAAATTCCTGGCTATATACTTATGCTATACATACCGATGGAAATCCAGGCTTGAAAATGAGAAAATGCTTTCTTGTCATGCGCATGTATACTTACACTCCAGAAACCACGGTGATCTTGAAAACATGTTGTACGTTGGCGGACGGATTGCCTAAGGCCACATTAAGTGCCCGGTCAATGCTGAATGCCACCTGCCTGAGATAGCGATCTGGATCCTTCTGCCCATGACCATCATATGGCACATACAGGTAGGGAAAGATACCATGAAGATGCAGACATGTCTTTTGACCTACAATACAAGAGAAAACTCAATTTGTAGTCATTTGAAACACATCAATTCAAATTGTTTAATGGTGTAAAACTGGTGAGAGGTTCCCTTTAAGGAAAGTTTACATCTCAAGGTAAATTGTGCTTGATCGTTAAGTCTTCGCTCAACTGATACATTGTCTCATGCCATTCATTACAACTTTGTCATTTCAGTCAGTGTATTAATGGTCTACATTCTTAATCTATAAGTTTGTCTGAAAGCCACTGCTAGCATAGTGGTTGAAATTTCAAGTGTAACTTACCTTTTAAGAGACTTTGAACAAATAGAGAGTAATTGCTGTAGTATTCAAACAGAAGCCTCCCAGAATAACCTTAATAACCCTGCTATAACCTTAATAACATCCAATTATATACAACTTTGAATCCTGAATACTATATCTGCTTAAAAGGGGTATTCCCACGAAGAGTCTTAAATATATTAAAATATATTAAAAACACTCTCCAATTCACTATTAACAAAAATTCCGCTTTTTACAGATATAATTCCAACTTGTCTCTAACAGTCCTGGTGTATGCAATTTGGTTTTCCCTGGATCTGCCCATAAACTTCTGACTGTGATCAGACAATTCCCTCTAGCTTATCTTGCATTGCAGAAGAAGGGGGAGGGGATGGAGGCAGCCAACAAACTACAGACAGAGGCACTTCCTGGTTCACTTGTGATGCCCTAAGATTCATAACTTTTGGATAGAGGTATTTAGTATAAAAAAAACGGAATTAAGATATTTCACCAACACTAGATCCATGGGTAGGAATTTTAGATTATATTAAAAATATTGGCGTGAGTAACAAAGACAAGAGAGTGATAACTCAATTATTGTTGTGTGCTAGAAAATTTATATTACATTTCTGGATTTCAGAATCTCCCGCTTGGGTAGAATTGTGGATGAGAGGAGTAAACTTAGTGGTTTGGATGAAAATGGTCTAGGCCACATGAACACCACTGTAATGGGGACAGAGGGGAATGAAAAGGAAGGGGTACGTATAAATTTTTGTATCAAGATTGTATCTGCTTTTATATAATTGTAAAGTGTTTATGAATTCATAAAATATACTTAAAAAGGAACAAAAAAAAAGTCATTACTGTGGCAGGTCCTGGACAAAGAGCCAAGCAAGCAGATGGATAAAAAATGGTGGATACGTATATCGGAAAATTCTCATGATTGCTGAATATGGCAGTATATAGGCATTGTGTTGCTACTACTTTTTCCTTGTGTCAAAGACTTGGCTACCAAATAAAGAAAAATAGCATTTTTTGTAATTTACTGTTGCTAATACATTTGTGTTTTTCAAATTGTATTTCAAGATGATGCAATAAAAAAAAAGTCCCCAGTGGCAACCAAATACCGGAGAGCCCCCAGTACAGACGACACCTCTCAGTACAGTACAGCTGCTAAGTACTTACCACTCCTGGGTCCTCTCTGCTATGTGTACTGATCTAGGCATAGCGGCAGGAGAGGTTCTTAGATCAGTGAGGACTTCAAAGGCTGCACTCGTCACCACCCTGCCTCCCGCACAAACGATTTCTTCAAGCAGTTATGCAAGTGCTCGCAGGACACTGCACTGTCAGCAGGGTGCAGTGGGCGAGATGAAAGTGGCTGCACTTAATGAACATTCTCAATAGGTCCTTTGGTACAGAAAAGAGGGAAAACGCACTGGAAAGGAATTCCTGCACCCTTCTTAGAACTGCTGCAGTTATCAGGAAATCAAGATTGTAGAGTCGGTGACCATTTTGGTGGTGTTGGATTCAGAGTTGGAAGTTTGGCTTACCAACTCCACAGCCCTGTTGTAAAGGCTACAATACTTTATATGTCCAATATAAAAAAAAGATAAATGTACTACTGATTACTCACATACACACAAAAGGGGGATATTTATAATACACCGGCGCTCGTGCCTGCCGCCGAATTTCACAGCGTGTGATACATCAAGAGTCTTCAGCCTCTCGATGTATCAGGTTTCTACGCAGCTTTTATTCTATGCCAGGCCCTGTCTAGTGTAGAAATAAACGCAGCCGCTGACTTTTCACATGTGGCACAGAGGTCCTGATTAATAAGCCCCAAAGTCTTCTCAAATTACAATATAAACTCGAGTATAAGTCAACACGAATATGAGCCGAGGCTCCTAATTTTACCACAAATAAGTGGGAAATCCTATTGACTTGAGTATAAGCCTAGGGAGGGAATGGCATTGGTCACAGCCTTCCCCCAGTTTATATTCAGCCACCTGCGCACCACTATATAGCCAGTGGTGCTGGCTGAAAAGCTCGGCTTATACTCAAAAATATATATGGTATACCATATTTTAAAATAGAAATAAAATAAACATGCATAATGATCAGGAGAGAATTGTTATTGTGCCATTGGTATAAAAATACATCTTCATTTGTCTGGAACGGATATAGTACCACAAGAGATGCCATGTTAATTGTGGTGTCTAGTCATTTTCTCTAAAGACCAGAGATAACAACAGGCACTAGTACAATCTGCTGCAAGACATACAGCTACCTGTACCCAGGTGCACAATGCTGAATACCATAACACATGGCCCCTGCGTCTCCAATCAATTTGAAGTTGATTGAATTAGCTTGTACCAACTAACCTCAGATTAACTCCATCCACCCGATAAAAGAATACCTTCATCAGGAGGTTATCACTTCACCTCTAACACCTTAAGAACGCTGCCATTTTGTGACTTGAAGGAAATCTACCATTTAAAAAAAAATAAAAACCACCTACACATACTTACCTACGCTTTTCTTTGTCTTGATCCCGGCGGTGTTCTTCGCTAAGCTTGACACACATTTTTCAGGAATACTATTTTGGAGTGGCTATGCCCTGTTGATGAAAATGTATTAACTTTTGTTGGTACACATCAATTCGGTTTTGATTTATTTTTTTTCTGGTGTTTACTGTATATCTCAAGTAACATGTTCTCCTTATTCTATGAGTCAGTACCTTTACGTCAATACCAGATTTCTATATTTTTGCTCATGTTTTACTAATTTTGAATGATAAAACCTAGTATTTTTTTTTTTTTAACAAGATCTTAAATGAATAGCACTCACATAATGTACCTGGGGACTAAGGTATTTTAGTTTTCCAGAGTCCTAAAATAGTTGTACCCGCTTGGAGAAAATGAGATTTCACCAATTTTAAGTGGTTTGGACATTGTTTGGGAATCATTCAGCAACGTGAGGAAGTCTTGGCACAAGGTTCAAAAAGAAGGTCTCTACCAGACCCCAGTTTACCTGAACGGTAAAACCAGCGACATCTACCTCCAAGATAAAAGATTGTATGCAAATAAGCCTGAGGGACTGCAGGCTCCATAAGTGTTAATGGAGGCTGGAGCCCCTCAGGCTCAATTGCATACAGTCTTTCATCTTGGAGGTAGATGTCCTTTAAAGGGGTATTCCGGGAATATGAACGTCTGACACAAAAATCCTTAATGATATAAATAAATGAATGTAACAATACTCAATGTTATTAGTCACAAAACGGAGCTAAAATAATATGATTTTATGATTTACAAAATTTATGACCTCTCTAAAGTAGGTGGAGTTATCACTAAGATGGCCGCCACTGGAAACTACAAGTTCCATGATCCTTTAGTTCTCAGTAACTCCTCCTACCACTTATGCTCTGCTCCCAGTGATGATCTAACAGGTTTTCTTGCTCTGTTACCATAGTAATGATGTGTAACTGCCATCACCACAACACTGACCATACTGGATGCACTGCAACCAACTGACAACAGCCAAACATAGTGGTGATCACATGACCTGCCCAGGCAGGTAAAGGACATGTGATGTGGACATGTGACCAGCGGCCATGTTCTTTTCTGCGACGGACCGCGCGGAGGAAATTAACGGACTGATTAAAGGGCCGGTAGCATTTTAATTCTTCATTACAGTGTATGTCAGCAGTATTTTCTGCTAAGGGGAGCAAAATTTTAAATAACAACTAATTACACATTAGCTTATATTTTGAGTGTCCACTTGTATATGAATTATGCCGATTCCTGGAATACCCCTTTAAGTATTGCATAAGTAACAAGAATTAACTGGTGCCCATTTGTACTTGTAGACTCCCCATAAGTTATGAAGTCATATACCACATTGTTAGCACACTTTTTTGGGGATAACTAGCCAACTAAGGAGGCTTGGATACACTATAGTCATGATATGTCTAATTTATCATCCAGCACCAGCCACTGTGACATATGTGCTCCATCTTAGATTGTTAATATTAACCCCTTGCCACCAACTGACGTAATAGTGCGTTGGTGTGCGGGAAGGGGTGTATGGAGAGGGCTCACAGGCCTAGTTGTCTCCATACAGACTGGTTGCAGCAAATACCCAGCATTAACACCCACAATCGGGGCTCACATGGGCACATGCCAGTAATTCCCAGCATTAAACCACATAATAGAAAAATAGTGCCCAAATGTCCTTTAAAAGTGTCCATTAAAAGTGCAGTAATAACTGATCAATAACTTTCAAAAGTTATTACATCCTGCTAAAAATGACACTTTACACAGCTCTATACAGCAAAGTATGAAAAAGTTGTTAGCATCAGAATATGATCACATAAAAGGGGAAAACAAGGACACTACATATAATCAGACAAATATTGCAGGGTGATGAATGAGGATACGTGCTACCCTCCTAAGACCTAAGTTTAGGGGGATATCCTATGGGTCCAAGAAAAACAGTGTCGACCTAAGTTTAGGGGGATATCCTATGGGTCCAAGAAAAACAGTGTCAGACGAAGGCTAGCGCCGAAACGCGCGTCGGGGCAATTTGTGTCAGGCGTCGGGGCAATCTGTGTCAGACGGCAGGAGAACTATTTATAATGGGTATGTGCAATACAACTACTGTGCAATCATGATGATGAATGTTCCGATCCATGCGTCCTCATAATAAGATGTGCTCATTTGATGTGCAAGCACCATGCTGTGTAAATTATATACTAACCATCTCATAGACACTGTTTTTCTTGGACCCATAGGATATCCCCCCAAACTTAGGTCTTAGGAGGGTAGCACGTATCCTCATTTATCACCCTGCAATATTTGTCTGATTATATGTAGTGTCCTTGTTCTCCCCTCTTATGTGATCAGCTTGTTTTCCGCTTTTAATCAGTGTATTATGTGAATTTCAAATAAAGATGAACTTGTATTTTGCACTCTCTGGTTGGAATGGCTTTTTTCTTTGGTAGGTTTTACAGTATGTACACACACTGCACACACACACACGTACGTGCGCACACACACACACACACACACACGTACGTGCGCACACACACACACACACACACACACACACACGTGCGCGCGGGGGGGGGGGGGAATCTTCCAAGTGGCATAATACCATATATACTCGAGTATATGCCGACCCAAGTATAAGCCAAGACCCCTAATTTTACCACAAAAACCTGTGAAAACCTATTGACTGGAGTATAAGCCAAGGGTGGGAAATGCATTGGACACAGCCTCCCCAGTATATAGCCTGTCGGACCCACTGGCTGATCCTCTGAAGCTTGCTGGCTGTGACAATAATATCTGCACCTCTTGAGGAGGTTGGTTAAATAATAACCTATTCAATCCAGTGAGGGGGGGGTACGGGGGGTACTGGAGATCAAGTCTTGATATTTGCCTTATCATTTGTTCTCTTCAATATAATTAAAGGGAACTTTTGATGTTTGGAGGATTCATGATGCCATGAGGTTCTTTAGCCTGAAAGCCCATGCTGGACCTCTCGGGAGCAGGAGCACTTTTACAGGGCAGATCACCAGCTTTTTAATCCATCATCAGGATTCAATTTATGCTTCTCTGCTCCGATGGAGACAAATTTGTTCATTCGAGTGGGTGGGTGACACGGGGGCCTCCGGGGGGGGCCTCCTAGGGGGTTTGTTTTTTTTGCGTTCATGCAGCCAAAAACAGAAAAAGGCAGGTCTTCAATAGCCTTAGGCCCCCAGTGAAAAATCTCCCTCAAACTCTGAGAAGAGATTTAGGTAGTTTTGTTCTCAAACAGTGAGGTATACGGCCCGCCCATAGTTACACCTTCTGGAAGGAACAAAAATGGAGAAAAATCATAGTAAAGTATAAAGTAAGCAGTTTAAAAGTTAAATTAAAATCAACACATACCTTTGAGGATAGCACCCAAATCAAACGATATATCACATGAAAACCAAGGGAACCAGAAAAACACAATTCCTAGATTTTGGTTTTTTCAGACGCATCTTCCTTAAGACCAATATCCACAGTTAAAGTTCACTAAAAAAATGAGTTTCTTATATACAAGTGTCAACATTTTCAATCGAAATTAAAGATTGTTTTTTTTCTCATTCTGGAGATTTATAACAGGTGGAAGTCAGCACCCCTTTGTCCTGTCAGAATTATTTTTAAAGCGGTATTCCCATCTGGGCATTAAATTTAATTGAATTAAGTGCCATATGAAAACAGTTCCAATTGGTGTTTATTAAAAAAAATCTCCTGTGTGAAGATAATTTCTCATAAATGGAAATCTGTGTCCCTTAGAAACCAGATAGCTACCTCGGAACTACGACCACCCTCACATTTTGGCAGCGGTGGCCGGAACATGACGCTGTTTGAGTCCTGCCTGACCAACTGGATTCAGCATCCTTAACCACAGGGCAGATATGTAGTTATACAGTACTGTAACTCCCAGACAAATTTCATATACAAAACATGTTTTGTTTCTTTGAGCAATCCCTCCAGCAGGGGGCGTTATCCAGGGACACAGTCTTGTTTCTAAGGGACCATATCACTACATTTAGGAGAAATTATCTTTCACGGGAACATTTTATTAATGACATCTCATGAAGAAATGTTTATGGTATGGCAGATTAATGAATGGGAGTGAATGCCCAGAAGAGGGGAGAGAATACCCTTTAAGGAAACTGTAAGAATACACTGTGGCAATGTCCGAAAAAAAGGAGAGAGAATCTCTTTTAATATAGCATCGGAAAGTGTTTCTAGGGGAACACCGAATCCTGGAAACCGAAATGTAATTATTGATTTTTTTACAACAGTTCTAACAACAGTTATAAAACTTATAACAGTGGCCGTTCTGTTACACCTAGAAAACACAATCGGATGCAATATTAACCCCTCCGCCGCAGCCCTTTTCTAGTTTTTGCGTTTCATTTTTTTTTCACTCCCCACATTCCAAAATCTGTAAACTTTTTATTTTTCCGTGTACATAGCTGTTTGACGGCTTATTTCTGCATAACAAATACCTTCAAAATGGTCAAGTAGGCAAGACATGTGGATTTGACTACTCATACATTACAATGTGTAGCTTACAATGCTGTAGCTATGTGTCGAGGCACATGATCTAATGAATGGGGTAACCGAAGTGCTCGGGTCGTCGTGCGTAGACCCGAGGCTACCATGGCGACGGAAGCAATCAACGATCACCGATGACGTTCATTCATTATCACATGCCCATGCGCCGCCATCTTTTGAAGCGCCGGCAGCTTTGCTGGAGGCGATCAGCAGGGAAAAAAC
The DNA here is from genome assembly GCA_019512145.1 of Engystomops pustulosus. Lineage (NCBI taxonomy): Eukaryota > Metazoa > Chordata > Amphibia > Anura > Leptodactylidae > Engystomops > Engystomops pustulosus. The sequence goes on from CM033643.1 coordinate 122,485,334, forward strand.
CGATCGCGGTGCAGCTTTGACGGCACCGAGCGCGGGTGTTTTGTTACCGGTAAGCCTTTGCTGCAATATGCAGCAAAGACTTACGGCACAGGAGATGGCTCAGCCTGCGAGCCCTCCCATGCAACGGGACCCGGCATGTGACGTACTAATGACGTCACATGTAGGTAAGGGGGTTAAAATCCAATGTGCCTCTAGGTGCCCAGGTTCAGGAGATGACATTAAACTGAGCCCACCCTCCAGATGGGTTCAAGCTGAAGACTGAATGCAAAAGCACATGCACCTCTACCTACGTCTCTAAATCTGGAAAGGAAAATTGTTGATGGACTGATACATCGATTATATATTTTATAACACTTTTTTTTGGTAAAGGTTATACAACAATTATAACAAAAACTTACTCATCAAGTTTAAGTTCACATTATGAAAAAAAAACTAAGTAAAAAAATTGGTTATGATATGTGAAGTGGGCTCCAAAGAAGAGCAGAACCAGAACTGCGACATTTGGTCACCATGGATTTAATGCCAATAACTGTCTTCAGGCTCAAATATTTGAAGAAAGTTTTTTTTTTTTAATTGGATACCTTGTTAGATGTTAGAGTGTAGCAAAGCATATCTATACAGCAAAAAAAAAAATATATACCAACACAAAGTGGGCCAAGCTGCAGCCAAAAGGAGATATTCTCTCTGGATATCAACATTTACATCTAGCTATTGTCAGCAAATAGCCGACTGTGGAGGAGATAAACATAGATCGATAAGTTAATGGAACAATATGATCGGTCTTTGTTTTCAACCACTCTGGTTTTGGCTCACCTCACAATAACGGTTATATTTAAAAAAAAAAAACAGAGATGCGAACGAACCCCAATTAGAGCCATATTCTAGAGTAGGTAGTAGTTGTTAGCCTATGGTTTTCCTGTGATGAATTTCACTCTCTAGACCTGCAAGTAGAAGTTGTCGAATTTTACATTTGATCGGTTTTTCATTCTATGGGATCTTTGATTATTTTACAACTTTTTATTGGTTTAGTGAAAAGGTAATAAAAAAAAAAAAAGGACATAAAATACATAACAAATACCATCAGATCCGTATAGAAACATGTTCTAAAACATGCAGGGCACCTACGAATCATTCATTTATTTTAGAAAGAAAAAGCAACCTTGCGTTTTAAGAGCATCAGAAGGATTGCTGAAGAATGGTCTGATAAAAAGTTTCAATTAGGTCATGATCCAAAGAGTCAGTGCCATAATTTCTTCCCGTTGGTGGGGACATAAGGCTCTTCAAAATATGTTTGTACCGGTCGAGGATGTGGGCACTGACATTCTAGACTGAGATGGAAACTCATGGATCTTGGAGAGCTATCAGGAGTAGGTTTATGTCAACCCACCATTATGTCTAGATATGTAGAGTTAAAGTCACATCTATAAGTCAACTTCTGAGAGGAAGCAAAGTCCATTAAAAGAATGAAACTGGAAAGGAAAATTGAATGGTTGCAAGAACCGGGGCTTTGTCCTTTGTCTCATTACTTGTAATTCTGTATATCCATTCAGACTGTGCTGAATTGAGGAGGGCATTTCTAAAAAGGTCTTTGGACTTCCCAGTTTACATTTGTATTCTCCAAATCTGAAAGCGTCCAAGGGTGATAGTTGATGAAAACTTTGAGCAGTAACCCATTTTATATTGGTTACAAGTGGGTTTCCGGTACTGGTAATGCAAGATTTTGAAAACATGTCAGGCTGAGGGAGCTCGGTATCAACAAAAAGTTTCCGGTCTGAAGAGCACTTGCAGACAGTTGTGTGTTCAGTTGTTGTTCTCCTGCTTTATCGATATTTCAAATGGTTAGAAGGGAAAGGATCATCAGAAAGAAATTTGGGGCCAAATTTGATCAGAGCCAATAAATGCTTCCTGTATATAAATACAACAAAGCCTGTTTGACCCCCCAACAGCATTGATATCAAAAAGGATAGTTATGCTAGGAGAAAAACTATCTTCTAAGGAATAACAGCCTTCAAATCAGGGTCAACAAAAATTGCAGGACTTCCGTCCGATGTTCGGAATTTTGATAGTGATCAGCTTGATTTTAACTGGAACAGGAACTTCATAGTCTTTGCCACTTTGGCCTTGTGTTGGAGGGCCTTGGCTTTTTGTTGGATACTGCCATGAGTGTTCTTTATGTGTTACACTTTCGGTTCAGTCTGAGACAAAGCACTACCCTTGAGCTTCGGAGTGGGCTCCTCTTCTGAAAATGTTGCCTTTTCTTTTTCTGCTTTTGTGAAGCATCCTTCAGAACGCAATTCACAATGTGCATCCAGAATCCTTGTTGTAGGTAGTGCTGGTTTTTATTATATAGTGTTCTGAATGTTTTTTCGCGCCAAGAAAGATCCTAGGCAAAAATGTGGCTAAACTTATGAGGAGGAAGTGAACGATTTTGTTCCGTGAAACAATTCTCCTTTTTGTTGCCAAGCTTTGCCATTTTGATAGGACTTTTTAAAGAAGTACTAAAGAATTCGAGGCAAACGGGCTCTCTGAAGAGGACTTACTCTGCCTCTTGGTTACTGTTAACGGGTTTTGCTTGGTGTTCATTGTGCACAAGGGCAAAAGTTTAGATTGCAGCTTCTCAAATAACATGTATCAGGTAAAAGTTGGAGTCTCGTAATTTACAAACAGATTGCCACAAAAAGCCTCTTCTGGCACCTCGTTGGATCATCCTCTTGGGTAAAGGAGAACTTTAAGTAAATTGTGCATTCTGTATTTGTATTACCTGGAGAAGGGCGACGTATAGAACACTGGGTATGATACTTGAGTGCATTTGATTCCTTTGTTGGAACACATGGGACAAGGTGCTTTGCCTATGATATTTAAATGACTCTATGCCTGGACTAATGGACAAGATGATGAAACATTTAGCCTATTCTGACCAAGAGTGGTGTCTGAGCGTTAACAGAAGGATTCATGAAATCTTCATTGTTGCGGAAGATGGGGCTGTGTAGGTGAAGATGTCCTGTAGGAGAATCCAGACAAAGTAAAGTCTGATAACTGAGAATAGGATATTGGGTTTTGTCGTTTCAGCTACTTGGATACCAGAGACTGCTCTGGATGATGGTTCTGATACCACAGTATTTAAATATTTTATTGTTAACCCCCCCCCCCCCCCCCCCAGGTCTTTTATTTTTGGATGTTTCTTGGTGCCTTTTCACTTTTTTTCTGTCTGGGTTTCCCCTTTGTCTTTACTATCTTTGACTTATGAAATGATTAATTTTGCTTCATTGCTTGGTTATAAAGGAGAATTTACAGGAGTCTTTTTCTGGTTTGTTTGCTTGGCTTTCGTTGTCTTTTTTTTGTTACAAACTTCACCCTCTGCGTTTCCTACAGTTAAGGAATACGCTTTAAAAGAGGAGTTTCTTCAACAGGATTTTCCTTCAGCTCCTAAGCTTGTGGATCTGTTGGTGACCCAGCAACGCGGAGGAGACATATGTATTGGGCTTGGAATTCTTTCAGTAAGAAAGCCTAATTTGGACATAACATCCTTGTAATCTGTGTCACAGTCTTCGTTTCAATATTATATGACGGCATTGGAGGTGTAAGAAATGTAGCAGTTCCTTATTCTCCGAGGAGGTAGGGTCTATAAAAGAGCTCACTCTCTAAACTTTGGGACCCTTTCCAGGCTTTTTCTTAGCAGATTTTTTCGGTTTAGGTTTTCTTTATTGTGCTTCTTTGTACTGCAGGGTATAGGGGTATTGGTTGCAGGGCGAGTCGGCACTTTGGGCCAGAAATCTTTTAAAGGTGCCATTTTATTATAAATCTTAAGATTCTCATCGTTAGATCACATGACTTCACTAGGTCTAAACTTTTCTAGTTTTTACCTGCATATTTTTCTGCCTTTAACCTGTTAATAATTATATATTTTAAAATTACTGGGGGTGGTGTAACGTGAGAAACCTTTCTACGTGTTGCGCGGACTTTTGAGGATTACTGCATATCTTGCTTCAACAGACTGAGGTAGATTCATCAAAGTTGAATGCCTGCTGGGCCACACTTGCCTCCCCATCTTCACTTCAAAATTGGACTTTCCTTTTTGCCCTTCTTAAAGTATTACTTATTCCATAAAGTGCTGATGAAGGGTCAGATCGCATTATCTTCTCAAATTGACATCAAAGTTATTTACTTCACATGTATTCCTTTGAAATGCCCCATCTTCTTCATGACACAATGTCACGGTGGTACCCTGTCAACATCTGGAGGACTTTTGCTTACATGCATTTCATGGGGCATAGCTGCTGTCTTTTACCGGTTCCATTATTAAAATGACCAGAATCCTGGCATCTGAGAGTCATATTATCTAGTTCTCAGAATGTTGCTGGTCCCACTATTTCATCATGTATTTTATCTTCCTGAAGGGTGACTTCTGCAGAACATTTACCGGCTCTGACTTACGAGCATTTTATCTTTTTAGCAAGTAACCTGACGGTTCTTAGGCTGTGATTTTTGCAAGCCATGCTGTGGCCTTTTGTGGCCGATCAGGAACAGTTTGAAAGAACAACACTTGGAAAAAATTTGTAATGGGTAGTCGGGCTGGTTTAAACACTGGTCAACCTCCCCCTATGTTCTGGAAATTCTTCATATCGCCCCATCATTTTAATAAGGCTACTCGTTATCAACATCAACAGTCGGTCACAATTTTCAGTTAAGGCTGCATTGCAAAGATGTTTGGCGGAAATATTACATTTATCGGCTTGTGTCGGCAGTTCTTTTAGCTTTGTTGTTTACCTCAGTTCTGTGAAAAAATTTCGGTGATCCTATCTAAATGTCCCTTCGTTGCGTGTCTGTCACCATGTAAAAAGGAAAGCAGATCCTTTCTTTCCTAATGCTTGGTGAATCTGCACTGCAGATGTCTATGTACTGAGGAAATCCCGTCTCATAAACAGTCTTGTCATTTGAGGTTATAGAGGACAAGTCATCATCCCTACTTTTTTTGTAGGAATCTTCCGGAATGAGGCAGAATGTTAACAGGTACGGGAAAATTTATAATGTAAGTGCTATCATTTGTCTGAAAGTGTGGACGGAGAGTCAGTTCCCTTTTCCACAGCTGACTGGGAGGAGTTTTCTATAAACCCTTTTAATTTACACACGGGGGAGGGAGATGAAAGGGGCACTTGTGTGCTGACACTGGGAACAGTTTGGGGCCCAGAAAAAAGGGGGCGATGTGGCCTCCAGCGAAGAAACATCTTGGTGAAGATGGAGGTTTGTATCGACAACTGCTCCTTTGCCAATGACAGAAGATGTGGGTAAGGTAAGGTTGCTTTCATTATTCATGATTTATGAAAAGGAAAAAAGAATTTCATTTAATTTCATTAAAAATGTATTAAACGCTTCCAATAAAAGTTTAATTAATTGTTGTAGGTGTTGTAGGAATTACAACTACTGTTACTACCTGGTTTTGAATTTGTTGCTGTGCAATTCTGATCAATGGGTCGGTAGTGAGAAGCTTGGTTGTCACAAGATTGGTCAATACAGCTAAACCTGTGCTGTGAAAACACTATATATGTATGTTTTGAGATGGATTACATAATACAAAAAGAAAAAATGTTTCTTATTTACACTGTTTTCATCAGCTGTGCATCCTAACTGAGGATAGAAAGGGTCTGCCAGATAACATTTATGACTCCTCCATTCCATTTCATTGTCCGTGGAAGTCCCTCCTCTTCTGAAGTGCTTCTCATTACTGTTTTGCCAAGGCTGTTGAGAAACAAAGAAGTTATTTTCAATTCAATGGCAAAAACATTAAAGATATAATTTACAACAATGATTAAAACTATATGAGTAATATACCAGTCAAAAATTGTATAGACTTGTACCTGAAAGTATGAATATCTTAATTACACCTTAAACGAGATCAATGCAGCTTAGGATATGTGTTAGAGCATCCAAGAGCATCACCAGAGGTAACAGTGGCAAGAGGTCTGTCTGTACCTAGAAGTAATCTGGAAGTAGAGTGCCTTAAGTCGGGGGCCGTCGTAATTCTAAGAACTTTGGGCTTACTTAAGTTGTTTGGTGAGATTCAAGGGCTAAGCCCTCTCTTATAAAGCAGATGTTGGTGTGGTTGTTTTAAGGTAACGCAGTGACTACATAGTTGACTACTTTTTTTCGCAAATGGACTTCAGGCAAAGATGTAGTTCCCTACTTAAGGACACCCGACTTACAGACGAACCCCTAGTTACAAATGGAACCTCTGCTTTGGCATTTACGTTCTTTAGCCCAGGCTGCAAGAGCAGCTGATGAAAAAAGTTATCAGACGTTTCTGTCGGTATAAATGAAGCTTATTGTTAATACTTGTTTTATGACATCCAAACATTTTTAAAATCCAAATGTCACAGAGACCAAAAAAATTCTGGCTGGATTACAATGATAAATATAACAGTTTCCGACTTACAAACTAACTTAAGAACAAAACCTACAGACCCATCTTGTACGTAACCCAGGGATGCCGGTATACCACAAAATATAATACAAAATCCACAATATTACATAGCTCTATATAATAAGAGGACAGCTTTTCGAGGTACAGGTTGCATTCTGTTGGGTTTATTTCCCCATCTTACAGATGACATAGGAAATACAAAGGAAAGGGTAAGGTTATCCATTTACTAGTGTTGTCCAAAAATATCTACAAAATGTTCGCAAGACAGTATTATCTAACTAATCACAGGCATGCCCCGGAGTGCCTTTTTTGTCCATGTAGTTGTCTCCTTCGCTCTATAGCAAGAATGACGTTGAACCGCCGGTTACTATCTGCTATCGTGAGCCCTCTCTCTCATCCTACCTCTTGTGATGGCTCTTACAGTACTTCAAGAAGGAAGCTCTGCTATACTAATCCTCTGGACATGCTGTATGATAGTTCTGTCACCGGTACAAAAAAAAAAAAAACAATTCCTACTTTTTTCCCCATATGCTTTTAGCAAAATTGGAACGAAGAAAAAAAAATTGTTTGGACCATGGAAAAAAAAAAATCACCGAAAAAATCCTATTTAAGGGGCAGGCTTAATGGAAATCTATCACTCCAAAATCAACACCCAAAACAAGATATTGGGATAAGTAAAGAGATGTCTGCAGAAGACATCAAACAATGCCTACTTTATCAATTCTGTTCAGATGCCACTGAAAAACTAAATTTTAAAACATGTATATCAATATGAAGGCTTTGGGGGTCTGTGAACAGAGCCCCTCCAGGCTTCAGCTCCAGGGAATAATCAATGCCTTCGCACACTTCAGCACATTGGTTCCTCACCACTGCCTGCTCTTGCCGAGTCACTCCTCTTCCGATTCCACGCCTGCAACAAAACCCACCTTGACAAAGGCAATGCAACCTCTGAAGACACGGGAGTGACAGTTGTGCTGCACCGGAGTGGGAGTTGAAGAGAAGAGCAATTGATGTCGCCAATACCAGACAGGATGAATGAATTGCAGAGGGGTGTTTAATTATGCCCTGAAGCAGGTTGAAGCTACCAAAAGCTTTTAGTTTATTTGGCATTATATATTTATAATTTTAAAACATTTACTTTTTTTTACCACATGTGTGATATATCAATAAAATAGGTATGGTAAGGATTGTTAAAGAGAATTAGATCTGAAAGAATGTAATCTTTAGTTGGTGGGGGGGACCATTTTGTGAAAGTGATAGATTCTTTGAGAAAGTGTAACATTTGAAAATATTAAATAGGTTTTTACTGTATGATGCTTTCAGAAGAATGAGGTTTAATTTACAGATAATTCAGGCGAGGCCAAGGAAGAACAGGGATTTCTCTGAAGACATACTTTCTTTTACCATCATGCTCTTCCAGGTTGCAGCCATATCTGGACATTAATAGCTAAGTTCCATCTCCTCTTCTACTTTGGTTCATCTCCTAATCATCACATTCTGCATGCATTACAATTGCAGACAAACTATGCTGTGATAATCCGCCTGGACAGATCTCCTTGATAACCATCATCTTCTAGACCAGCTAGCCAATTTTATCATGGTTGATCTGGACTGCTGTCATGTGAAGATGAAAAGGAAAATTTCATTGATCTTCACGATTACAAAGCAAAACGAAGACTACTGTACAAAATAGTAATAAACATTAAAAAAATAGTGGCATATTAAAAAAAAAAAACCCATTAAGGGCTTATTGTTATTATGTGGAGTAACGTGGTTATATTATGAAATTCTGTAAAAATCTGAACTGAAAGATGACATGCACTTAACAAACTGAAGCTTGTATTTTATAGGGTATTTCCGTACATCTCTATATAACCGAACGCACCTCATTTACCACCAAAGGACTGGGAAAAATCTATTGGCTGAGATAACCGCGGGTGGGAAGACATTGTCACTGCCTCACCCAGTATATAAGCAACAGCCGGCTCGTATTATATAGCCGCCAGGCAGCCGCCAGTAGATATAGCTAGCACTTGCCCGGCCGGGGAACAAGATATGATGTCAGCGATGCCAATATCATAGAGTGGCACGGACCGGTCACTGACATAATGCTAGCACAAGAAAGAGGGACCTGCCCGGGGCGTCAGAAAAGCTTAGATGAGACACGGGTGATATTTTTTAAAAAAGGAAAAAGACTAATTGGGAAATTTTAAGCACAAAAAATGTGCTAGGAAAAGCTCAGATTATTCTTGTGTATCCATGGTAAATGTAATTGTAACAATCAGATATCAGTCTATAGGATATTAAAGGGTTTTTTCCACGAAAGAAATTCTCACATCACGGTCCCCTCAAGTGGTAGTGATGTTAACCACCAGAGATCATTTAAACCCCTACGTTTACAAGGTACTCAGGTCTTATTGCATTATCAAGGGTACAGGTGGATATACACTTTCATCTGGCTTCTGAAATGTACTAACACACTGACAATAGCTTGCTACAGATATGTGCATGCCATGTAGTTTTCAGCATTCTCTCAGCTCACCATGTGCTGGCAGAAGTGATCAGTGTAAGCTTGTGCTAGGACTTCAGGGGGCTTGGCTCAGCTCAGGCAGGAAAGACACAGCAGCACGGAGTCAACAGGATCTAAGGAAGGCCGGCCCCGACCCTAAAGTCAGAAGTTACAGGGCGTGTCCAGGGGCAACTGCAATGGTGTACACCAGGACTATAGTACAGGTTGGACATATATCTGTGAACTGGTGTATTGTTAAAACAGGGAATAGAAGGAATGTGTGATTTGTTATCCTGAGTACATATAAGAAATTTGTCTTCATGGGAATACACCTTAAGTTTGTCGGAAGTGAGAGTCATTATTAAAGTTTCAGGCTTGATACAAAATGATGACGTTCTGATGATATAGGTGTCAACTTTTGATCATTCAAGTTCATTCTATTTGATTTAAATATTAGAACTAATACTTGTTTCCTGACAATCTAACACTTCCTGTGATAGTCAACTGGCTGCAACGCCATGAGTAAAAATCTACTGCAGGACCCACGCAGGCTTCTTTGAATGCAAATTAGAACAGAGAGACTTGCCAGAAGTTGACAGTTAAGCTGAATACTAAGGGCTAGCGCACTGCAGACGGACCATTCACAGCATGAGGATAAGAGACAAAAAAAAAAACCCATAGGGTCAGCGCCTTCTTTTAGAAAAATTAATAATTATTGGTGGATGTTTGTAAAATCTGGTTTGAAACATTTTGAGGAAAATGTCATTAGAGCGGCTTTTATTGAAGACACTAAGGTTGCACTGCTTACTACAATGCAGACAGACAGAACGGAATGCGTGTGAAATCGAGTAATCAATAGTAACTGAATTAGATCCTTTGATTCTGGTGTCTGCGCTTCATAGCTTATCGCTCTCTGGCGTTTTAGACCCGGCAATGCGAAAAAAAAGGAAATAAAGCTCTTTAAAACATAAAAATTCTTTCATTCGGACTGTCTACTGCTAAGGGTTGATACAATTTAGCTTGGTTGAGTCAATATAGCAATCCTGGGTGGTCGGCCATATCTAGCAACCTTCAAAGAGCACTGGAAATCAATTTATGGGATTTTAGGGATACTGCATCCCAAACTGATTCATTAATCTTGTGTACATTAGTGTAAATCCTACCACATAATCCAACTGGCAAACAATATATTACATTAAAAAAAACGACATAAAAAAATTAGAGCATGTGTTAAAATGTAACAAAGCACACAATACGGAATAGGAACAGCACCCTGTATGTGCGCGATTGAATCTTACCTACGAAATGAGATACGGTCATTCCATTTGATTTTCATACAAATCCATACAAACAAACATAAAACAACCTTTTACTTTTTTTCAGAGGCAAGCAGAGTTTGCAATAATGATATCCAAACATTAAATACAATTTTACTTTGAAAATGGCTAAGCGATAATATGTGCGAGACTTGCCCTGCACATGCAGGGCTGCGCAGATTGAAGAGCAATTATACTGGCAGATCTGAGAACATATAGTACATTCCTTACTGATGTGAATGGTACACCAGCCGTGGGGCTGCGTTTTCAACATGCAGCATTTGACTTGAGCCCTGAAAAGTCATTGAAAGGGTTACAGGGAGAGGTCTTCTTGTTCCTGGTCTCAAATGTTTCAGTGAGTGGAAATGCATCTATTTGGCCAAAGTCTCTGGGAGGAAGGGCGGAATAGCGGGGACTGATAATTTCACCAGCAGGTTGCAGACAGGTCTCAATGGCGTGACACATCTCCCGCCCCCACGCATTTCAACAAACCTATGGAGGCCAGTCTCCCACTGACCAATAGAGTGAGGCCGTTTTGAGGTCCATAAACGATGTAAGAAGATTATTGACACAGTGGTCAGCTAAACGTACTCTGATGACAATCATTATGGCGTATTGCTCTTCTATGGCTTATATTACTTATGCTATGTTATCAATAAATATATACTGAGTACTCCATGGTTACCAAAGGTGTTGCACGAGGGATATAACGCAGAACGTAGCCGCACACCCACCCAATGAGAAGGAAAATTATTTGGTTCCATATAGCGTCTTGTTATCACAGATTGGAATGATATATCATATGTTGTGTCGGGAACTGATGTAACTGTTACCTATCGATCTCAAGATCAGTAAGGCTACATTTCAGACAGCCGTGCCCGCCTAACGTGAGCCACGGCTGGCACCATGGGGGCGCCACGTGGAGAGGAGGAGGTTGAGCGCCGGCTCACCCCCTGCCTCTCTCCGGGAATATTTAGTGCTCGGCGCTGTATTCCGTTGAAAGATATTGACATGGCCTATCTTTTACGGGGCCGTATATAGTCCCCCATACGTTCTTCTGAATGTAAGCCTAGATGCAAACGCACATTTTGTATTTCTCCAAGCTAAAACACTCAAAGAAACTTATAAGGGTTATTTTCACTCACCTGAAAAAAGTCTAATACAACCTCTGCTAACAAGTATAGATATAAAATTGGGAGGAGCAGATGACAATGAGGTTAATTATTCAAAAGAAAAAGGAAGCAGATGACCTTGGTACCAGAACAATAGAGGTGCATTTATACTCTAACTCATACACCAACTTCTTAGGCCCACTTACAATCCATCAAAATTGCGAAACATGGGAAAAACATTACATCAGTACTTACTGCAATCTTACCACTAAAAAGACCGTTTTAAGGATGCCAAAAAATGACCCTTAAAGGGGCAGCCAGAAAAACAAGATTCTAACTGTACTCAGCATAACAAAATAACAATTCTCTAATTCAATAATTATTATCAGTTCATTCCACCTGTTCCAATCAGTTCCTGGGTGTATAAATTTCAATTGCCCCTTCTTCTGACTTTAGGGTTGACAGCCATTCTGCATGGCGCTTATGAGCTTTTCTCTCCCTCTGCTCCCTGTTAATGGCCCCTCCCCCACATTCCAGGAGGAGCTAAGGGACATGACTCATGCTAGCATGTACACATCATGAGGAGAGCTCAAGCTACAGGAATAAGTTCGTTATGCAGGGAAGATGGGGAGGTGTATAGTGACAGCTGACAGTATGTAATGGCGGTGATAGCAGAGGGGGTGAAAGTCATGTGTAATAGCATTCTCATGGATCTCTAAATGTTTCACCTCTGATTGTCTCATTCTCTTTCTAAGTGTCAGATACTAGTGAAAGGTTCAGAAGGTAAATCAAAGGTATATAAACCCTTTTACGGTGATAATATAACCATATTGTTACCACACAGAACTACAGGGATCATAATTTGTCCTGCTAGAGAGCCCACACTCTGAAATCTTTAGGACTGACAGTTTTGTAATTAAAACGGTAAATAAAAAATGTAAAGTAGGGGGTTTTTTAAAAATGATCTTGTTGTGTAAACATCACTAGGGGGATGAGAATTTCTTCGTGGGCAAACTGCTTTATGAGCAAAATATCAAAGTGATTGAACTGATCAATGAGCTGTTGCCCACCAATCGGACCCCCATTAGTAACAAAATGTTCTTTAGAGTGAGAAAACTTTCATGAACGAATATTTGCATTACACCTAAACACTTGCATTCAGGATGTAGCAACATGTTTATCCTTGTTTAAACATAGCATAATGTAGCAGAAGCTTAGGTCCATAAGACCTATCCATATACCCTCAAAGGACAAGCACTGTAATAGTGGCCCTACAAGGATGGACAACACATGAATACTACAGAAGATAGGAGATTGACTCAACTTTGAAGGCATAGGTGGAAGCATTGACTTGTTTCCATGATGTTTAAAATGGATTCTTCATCACTCACAGCATCTGTACAGTCTTGGATCTGTGATGCTCCATTCTGATGAAAGGAAGGAAAGCCATGTTATATCAATTTACGTGTGAGTTTTATAGAAGGAGTATTAAAATGATTTGCTTTCGTTGGAAATCATCCAAAAATATTAAAGTAGGAGACGGTTTACTTTCCTGCAAGATCTCTGTGCACCGCTACTACATTAGAGGGGATGTGGAACGGAATGGATAAGTCCAACTGTGAATTGCATGTTAGCTCCGGGGCAAATCTTCTGACATGCTGCTGGAGTCATCGAGTGGTGACAGAGTCTGTTGTATGAAATCATAAGAAAATAAAACATTAAAAAATTTTATAATAGAGAACATACAAAAATATAAATAAATGTCCTTTACTAAGACTGGAAATGGCTGGTCACGGATTACGTGGAATGAAGGTGCCATATCTATTTAGACATAAAAAAGGTGCGTATGCTTGTGGTGTTGGCGATATCTTACAGCTTTTCCCTAGCGGTGGTCTATGTTGGGCAGTATGAGGTCTGTTAGCAGGGGCAGATTGATACTGCATGGGCCTGGGCTGTTTGATTTTATTGCTCTTACAACTCTGCGAAACACTTTCTACTTATGGTACTATAATAAAGCCTATTGGAGACTGGAGGGATGCTCCCTTCGCCTGGCTTTCAAGTTGGGTTCAGGACCCGTGGAGGACCTCCCAAGGCCCTGAAATGGTTGTGGATATCTGTTTTGAGAGCAGAAACAGATTTATGCGGATTTGTGGGGTAAGGTCCCTTCCCAGTATAAAAATTTGATCGGTGGTTGGGGTGCCATGTGCCCGGGGCTTACCAACCCAAACCGCCTATACTTATGATCACTATTGCCCTGTTAGCCATATGTGCGTGGACCACTGGCCCTCAACAACACCTAACAAAATAAGTCAAAATCGCCTAGATACCACAAACAAAACACACACAATCTTGGCACTTTTCCAAGATATAAAGTGTGGTTTTCTACTTTTAATCTTTAGTACAAATCCTGATTAGGGATCAGCCAGATAGTAATTACAATGGTAAAGTTTGTCTGTAGTCTGGATGGGCAAGGCCACAGCTCGCATATTAGTGATTGGAGGGGACACTGCGATGTGTCACATGAATTCACCGCTACTGCAAAACTACAACAATACTGGTTTTAAGTACATATGTCTTATTAGGGTAGTGGCAACCATCACCAGGCCTATGGTGGCAATATTTTATATTTACTTCATGTGGAAATGGCTCCAGCCATTTATATGGGTTTTTTTAAGTCCATGTGTTCAAGAGGAGAAATATGTTTGTACTTACATGAAAAGTCAGTTTGCTTCAGAATTTCCTTAGCCTTTTCTGAAGATTTTTCACTTTCTGTCAGCTATAAATCAACGATTTCTTAAGATAAAAAGTGCAGGAAATTAGAGCACACACCAAAAAAAGGTAATCAAACATCGGCACCAGCTTAGACAAATGACATAACGCTGATCTACAGGATACAGTATGTATCTGTTTTTTATCATTGGTGTTTTGCTGGAGGTCTATCATCCCATCCATTCTGGCTATAATAGCATTGTCCTCAAGAGTTATCGTATTTTCACACTATAAGGCCACACCATCAATAAAAGGACTGCTAAATGTCTAGGTTCAATATTAAGGATCACCGGATTATAAGGCGCACCTGCATTAGAAGGCATGAATGACAAGAGGTGGCAGACCGGTGCACAGCTCAAGGCAGCTGCAGTTCCAGGCAACCGTGTTCCAGGCACAGAGCTAGTATGGGCTGTAAGAAGTTAATATTGCAATGGGTGGTCTGTAGGGGTTAAGCCGTCTCCCTCGGCCCCCTCTCTTTCCCACCTCAGGCAGGTGTTAGTCCTGTGGGGTTCTTGCGGCTCCTTCTCTTTCCCCTGTTACAGGGCTGGCAGTAGAAAATTGCTTACTCAGGCGGCCGCAGGGGATTGTGCGTGCTAGGCACTATTGGAGATGGTGGTACTGAGCTCCCCTGCCAGCGTGTGGGGTGGTTATTGTGCATGGTTGTTACTGTGTGGGCGGTGAGGATATTGCTGGCGGTTAAAGCTCTTAAACGTTATACAGTACGTGTTGTATCTAATTATGGTTCATATATAAGGCGCACATGGATTTTTTGTGTGCCTGATAGTCCGAAAACTACGGGTAGGTAAAACATATTCCAGGCTACCCAGAAAGTGAGGACAAATTTCCATTTCTTTCCAAACCCCATTTAACAAAGAAGACAGGTGAGTTATCTTGTTAATTTAAAGACCATTTATTTGTATCAGGGCTTAGAAAACATTTTTTTTTTAAACGCACCCTGTGAAACGGATTCTTAAGTAACTTTATGGAAGCAGGTACAGTTATATGTAAACAGGAATTATACAAGCTTTCACAGAATTGGTTAATACTGGGCTCTTTAAAAATGGGAAAAAGAAAACTGCCAACCCCAAACATTATCAACAGTACCAAAATGTCCCCACATGTGGACAATTAAACACCTAAGCAATTTCCCCAATGGGTTGAAGGGGTTGTGTTGATGACGGGAAACTTATAAAGCAAGCAGATGGTACCATGATGCCACTATGATGCCCACCGGTTGTGTTTGTGAACTCTAAAAACTGTGGGTTATCATGCTAAACACTTTTCGCGAATGCGACTTCTGGACACAAATGGAGACAATAAACTGTTGTACTTTTGAAGAACTACTTTCAGAAATCAATTCACAGCTGAATAATATTGGCCGCAAAATTGTGGGGAGTCAAAAACACTAGACAGCTTAACACCTTTCGGAAACATGCCAGGTCGGTTGCTGGCACCGAACAGAGTTACGCCATGGCTTCTCCCATTGAGGGTCATAGTATTCTATATACAGTCGTCTGAGACTATATAGAAAGCAGTACATCTACAATATACTTCAATACATTTCTCACTGATTCAATGCATTGAGGAAGGTCCGACTGCCAAGTCTTTCTGCGAGTAATACAGCCAAAAAAACATGGCAGGTAACAAACCCAGAGCCTCTACTGGAACGGTTTTACTATTAGATAGTTTTTTTATAGAAGAAGGGCTGTTTAATAGTATTACTAGTTAAATCCTTGGGAAATAGTACCATTTGGAAGAGACCAATTTCAATCACTTGGTACCTTGTGATAGGGTGGAGCAATCTGGAAGACTGATGCGGGGTTCTCTCTACGACGCTGTTCTCATCTTCCCATATTGCTTTGCAGACCAGGCTTCTTTCCATATTGAGCTGTAGCAAACAAAACTCAATCTTCACAGTGTGGAAGAGGGTTCTTTTTAATTTGATAGGGGTAAGAATCTAGGCTACTCATTTAACACAATAAAACAAAGACATTTCCTTTTACTGTTGATTCTATATTGAATTGTTAGTGGGGTTTGAATTTTTCTGGTACTTCCTTTTGGACATGTTTCTGTGCCACAAGTTAATGTAGTCAACATATTCCAAACGTGGGAAGTCGAACTTCTACTGAGGAGGAGAAACATTCAACCATTAGCCAATTTATGCATGATAGGGATGCATGGATATCTTAATTTCTCAATGAAGTTACTGGCAGACGATATAATAGTTTCATAGCATAGCATGAATGGGTACAAATAATTTTAAAGGAATTCTCATTGCCCCCTATTCTAAACTAGGGTAAAGAGTCAGAGAGTTCTGTATACTGTGTAATGGCCAGCCTGTATCTGCAATTCAAGGGCTTTTCTACTAACTTTAAAGTGGTAAAAAACTGTGAATCAAGACCAGACAAAGAAAAATGCATACCTCAATTTCTGCCGGTTTAAAAATCCGCAGCCTACAGCATCCACTTCTAACTCCACCGTACTTTGTGGTCTACTCCTTACAACAACAAAGAGCTTTACGAGACAGAATATTAGTTACTTGCAAACAAAGGGAAAATATCATAGAATATCAGCAATACAGTAACAATGATAGATAAAAACAGCAAGAATACAGGGTTCTCGATTAAAAACATGTATTGTATATACGCGAGTATAAGCCGACCAGAGTAGTATAAGCGAGGACCCTAATTTTCACCAACAAAAACTGGGGACAAAAATCTGACTCGAGAGTAGTGCAGCCGAGGGTGGGAAATGCATGGTCACAGACCCCCCAGTAGTATACAGCCTTCAGCCCCCAGTAGTCTACAGCCTGCCGCCCCCAGAGAAACAGCAGTCCCCCCGTTAGTATAACAGCAAGCCACCATGTAGTATAAGAAAGCCCCACGTAGTATACAGCAAGCCCCCCTTGTAGTATACAGCAGCCCCCCTGTAGTATAAGCAGCCCCTCCTGTAAGTATACAGCACAAGCCCCCTAGAAGTATACAGGCAGCCCACCTGTAGTATACAGGCAGCCCCCCTGTAGTAACAGCAGCCCCCCTGAAGTTCAGCAGCCCCCATGAAGGATACAGCAGCCCCCATGTAGTATACAGCAGCCCCCATGTAGTTACAGCAGCCCTAGTAGTATACAGATGCACCATGGCCCTTAAAAAAATAAACTTAAATACTCACCCTCCGATGTCAGAACGACTACGAGTCCCTGATGTCCGCGCGTCCGTCTTCTTTCTCTGCACGGCCCTCTTCACTCTTCCCGCGACCATGTTTCTTCTAGCAGGCGCATACTATGACTCGGCCGCTGAATGACGTCATAGTAGGGCCAGCGACGGCCATGAAGAAAACATGGCCACGTCGATGATTAGAAGAAAGAAGAGAGAAGAAGGAGCCGCGGAGAAGAGAACAAACGAAGAAGACGGGACGCGTGACATCGGTTAAGTCGCGACTGACATCAGAGTGGGAGTATTTAATGTTATTTTTTTAAGTGGGTAATTTTTTGGGTAATAGACTCGTGTATAAGCGAGGGGACGTTTTTCAGACACATTTTTGGTGCTAAAACTCGGCTTATACCACGCGTCTAACGGTAGCAAAAAACCACATGAGAAATTCTGATGTAACATGCAGGAATTGTTGTGAATTGACAGTCACCCAACAGGTTTGCTTTGGACTACTCCCAAGACATTTTGTAAGTGGTTGTTAAACTCCACGGTTTTAAATTCCCTTTACAGAACTTCACTCCACAAAGGTTTTCAGGATTCACGCAGTAGGTAAACGGCAAGCAGGCGATTGTCATATCACAGTACACAATCAGAGAAAGTCATACGTAACACAGAACACATTCATATGATCCAGAACTTTGGAAATATTAAAACAAAGCACTTCCATGTATGAATATAGACTGTGGTAAACACCTACACTCACCGACTTTATTAGTACACATGTCCAACTGATCGTTAACATTAATTTCTAATCAGCCAATCAAATGCGGCAACTCAGTGCATTTAGGCATGTAGACATGGGTCCCAAGGACAATCTCCTGCAGTTCAAACCGAGCATCAGTAGGGGCAGAAAGGTGATTGGAGTGCCGTTGAACGTGGAATGGTTGTTGTGCCGAAGGGCTGGTCTTCTGAGTATTTCAGGAAACTGCTGATTACTGGATTTTCACGCACAAGCATCTCTAGGGTTACAGAGAGAATGGGTCCGACAAAGACAAAAATCAGTCAGCGGCAGTTCTGGGGCGGGAAATGCCTTGTTGATGCCAGAGGTCAAGAAGAGAATGGGCAGCCCAGAGACTGGTGCGAGCTGAAAGGGCAAACAGTGACTCAAATCGCCACCCGTTCCAACCAAGGTAGGCAGAAGAAGATCTCTGAACGCCACAGTACGTCGAACTTTGCGGCAGATGGCTACAGCAGCAGAAGACCAACACCGTTGCACTTCCTTTCAGCTTAAGAACGGAAACTGAGGGCTACAATTTGCACCAAATTGCTCATCGAAATTGGACAGTAGAGATTGGAAAAAACGTTGCTGGTCTGATGGTCTCGAATTTATGCTGAGACATTCGGAGGTTGGTAGGGTCAGCATTGGCGTCAAACAACATGCCTTGAAAGCATGGATCCATCTGCCTTGTATCAACGGTTCAGGCTGGTGGTGCTGGTGTCATGGTGGGGAATATTTTCTTGGCACCCTTTGGGCCCCTTGGTACCAACTGAGCACGTTGCACGCCACAGCCTACTGAGTAGTGTGCTCACCATTCCATCCCTTTATGACCACATGTCCCAAATCTGATGGGCTACTTCAGAAGGATTTAATGCGCATGTCATAAGCTGGAATCATCTCAGACTGGTTCTTGACAGACAATGAGTTCACTGTACTCAAATGGCGCTCCACCAGGTCACCAGATCTCCAATCAAATAGAGCCAATCTTGGGATGTGTGGAACGGGAGATTCGCATTATGGATGTGCAGCCGAACAAATCGCCGGCAACTGGTATGCCATCATGTCAATATGGGACCAAAATTCTGAGGAATGCTTCCAGCACCTTGTTGAATCTATTGCCACGAAGAATGAGGAGTTCTGAAGGGCAAAAGGGGGTCCAACCCTACTAGCAGGGTTGTAGGTACCTAATAAAGTGGCCGGTGAGGGTTATGACTGCCAGGTGACTTATCGCATAGAACCAAAAAATAAATGAATAAATGTAAGTACCGAAAGTGTTCAGTCATACATTATATATACTACTTCTGATTAGACTGCATTTTCATATATAAGCATGTATTTTAGTGGTGACAACCGGGAACTAAAGCTAGTCATTATCATTGATTAATTATTCTCACCACCATTTGTTGTTTTTTTTAGAGAAAGTTTTGGACATTCAAGCTTTAACGGCAATTGGTTATTTATTTAAGAGAGTAAGCATAGATGCCCTGAATTCTATTATATACACCAAATCCTGGCAAGCTACTTTTCCACCCCCAAAACTGATCATTTCAATAAGCACAGGAAATTTAAAGGGGTATTGTCACCATTTTATCCATTAAACTATTTCAGAGCCTGAGGAAGGGTATGTTATGTCCTTTTAGAATTCCTCGTGTAGTGAAATTTGCCTTTTAGGAGGGTGTTCACTAAGTACCTGTGTTTGACGCAGAGGTCGTTCCTGTGGGACGTTGGTGGTTATCAACGTGTGAGGCTCTATCAATGACGCAAAGCAAATTGCAGAGTGATGATGGGTTAGTTTGGATTTTAGCTTTAGCAGCCATTTGAGAAAGACGTGTTTTGTGATTTTCGCTACGATGGAAAAAAGAGCAGCATCGTACGGTAATTTGGCTTTTTGGTTTTTTGAAAAATGTAGGAGATAAAACGCAAAGGTGGATGCTGTGTTCTGGCACTTCGCCATCGTGACAACAGTTAGAATCTGGTTCAATTAATTTAAACATAAGCGAAGATCGTTTTTGATGAAGCAGAGAGACCAAGGGACGCCCGGCCAGCTGGTTACCGAAGAAAGAAAATCATTCAAAAAGTCCAGGACATGATAGTCGCTGTGATCGACAAAACAAAGTGCGCAAAGTAGCAGAGGCCGTAGGGTGTGGACCGGAATGGCAATTAATATTTACTGGTGGTAGTTGGCAATGAAAAAAATTGTCGGCCGATTGGGAGAGCGCAAATGCTCAGCTGGACAACAAAGCGGATTGCGGCGTTAACTTCGGGCAGTGTTGAGCAGCTAAGCAAGATCCGAAGGAGTTTTTGCGTCGAGTTTCTCACCGTTTGATGAAACCTGGCTTCATCATTAAACACCAGCAATAACGAGCAACAATCAAACAAAGGATATCTCCCGCTGAATCTGTTCTACAAAGAAGGTCGAAGGACCAGCCGGAAATAAAGGTCATTGGCCAACGATTTTGTCTGGGATGCGACGGCTGTCATTCCTCTATGGATTTTTTATGACAAAAGAAGGATATGATAGGATCACTGGATCCAATACTACAGTGAGTTTGGATCATGCTTGTGTTTCAACACGGATAACCGACTGACCGAACATTATCGGAGTCTGTACGCCGCCAGACGTGCATGATGCCTATGATTGCTGCCGCACCACCCGTCTTATCGATCCCTGCAAACTTTTCTGTTCCCAAACATGAAGTAAACTGCGTGACGGGAACGATTTTTAGAGGAAGTCTCGCTGAGAGGAGGCGTATTGTGGAGATGAGTTCGTAATAAATTCCTATTTTTTGAGGGGTTAAAAAGCAGAAATGGCCAGGAAACGTTTGGTAGGGAAACGTATCTTCTACAAAGGGGATATGTGAAAAGAAAAAAAAACTGTGGGAAAAAAAATGGTTTTTGTCTTCATTCCTAAACATGGGTATATGACCACGCCCTCGTACCTGAGATGGAGTGCCGTGATGCAGTCCTCACATTATACAGGTGCTGGGCTTAGTATTGCAGCAGAAAACCATTTACTTGAGATAGGCTACAAATGCACTCCAATGGATTAGCCCACAGTTACCTGAGTCCACATGTTTGTAAAGTAGCTAGTCTCCCAGAACCATTCCAAAAGCACTATGCACAAATTGAAACATAATATTGATGTTTCACTCACAAACACGGACCGTGATTTATATAAACTAAAGGATATCACTTTATGTAAACTGTCAGCCAAACACAATATCTGCCAAACGTAGGAATTGTATTTTAAAAAGTAAGAGCATGACTCACTATTCAGTGAAGTGAAAAATAAATAGATGAAAGGTACGTTTCGAGTTTTTTACTTAAGTTATCAACCTTCAGTGACACTAGCTGAATGATTACAATCTAGTTACTTTAATGCGGTTTGTGTCAAGGGAAACAAATTTCCCAAATACGAAGTAAAAGTTAGCAGGGTATATTATCCGCTAGCGATGTGACAACACAAACAAAACCCCAAATTACATTGAGAAAATTATAGAACTAGGAACAAGTTGCAAATATTCTGTTTACAAAACCCTTGGGAATTTCTTCTTCTCCCATGCAGCAAAAGGTTGGGACTAAAGGAGCTCCTGGGAGGGTACCTTTCAGCACTTTAAAAATTTGAGAGCCATTACTAAAAATAGGGAAGAGGAGGGAAAAGCTAAACTTTATTCCCAATGCGTATATAGATATCAATGAAAGACAGCGGTTGAAATAATAATATATTAAACACTTCCTAAGTGCTACACATCAATGGTGCAGACTGTGGAAATGACACGTAGCAGATCAGATCGCAAGAACTCAATAAATTTCACAGTACAGAAGTCTTTACATATACAGCAATAGTGATGAAGGGATCCGCTGCTGCCATCAAACCTCACTAAGGGTAGAACTGTCACAGAGATGCAAGGAACTCAATGGAATGTGACATGTTTTAGTCTGTACGAGTCGCAGTGGTCCGAGCAGTAGTTATGTAAGCCACCCCCAATGCATCACATAATGGAATCCAGTGGGATTGAAAGTGAAGAATACACTTTGTTCTGCTCAACCCCGGCCTAACCAGTGCCACTGCTCCAACTAGAGGGTTGAGGTTCTGCAGAGCTCAGGCATGTATTTTAGAAATGCAGCGCTACAATAATAAAAATACCAAGCACATAGATATTTGATTGAGCTTTAATTACCCATCATTGCAATAAATTAAAATGTTTCTATTGAACAATTGAAATGCAGTTTCCAAAATTTGGGAGGGAAATCAATTCAACTCCAGCTGACTAAAAAATTGTCAATTGGAAGGAGACCAAGGTAGTGTGAATCGACAAAGCGGTGGGTCGGTAAACGTTATAATGAGGAAAAAGGTTTATGGATCATTGTCCTAAGGACATGCCTTTGCGCGACGTAAGTCTACAAATAGCTCATGGAACACAAGGATTGAAAGCAGATTAGCTCTAGCATGGACTCAGTACTGGTATTGACCAGGGACCAGCCTAGCTCAAATCATTCCAAGATGCCACGAATGACAGGCGAGCGCTGCACATGACTCTGTATTAAAGGATCACGAGCGTTCCCAGAGCGCGTGCACACAGATCTTTTGTTTGGGATTGTAGTCCTTTGTAGGTTGTATACTTAAACCCTGAAAGACTAGAGCTTTTTTGGCCTCTACAAGGTCAAAACATTTTGCTTTGTTCTTACGATGCATTTGACAGCAGTCTTACATTATCTTCTCTTTGATCTAGCTGTATAAGCTTTATTTTTTTTGCATGTCTATTATACATTTTGGACAACAGTTTACATAGACATGCCAAAATGTATTCGTCTTTGATTAATTTTATTTGCAGGTTATTATTATTGTTACAGTTGATGCTGTAAACAGGCTATAAATCTGCTCTGATGCTATATATTTATATTTCACTGAAGAGGGTGTTGAACCTTTTAAAAAAAACAAAAAAATCAAATAATATATATTAGAGAGAAAATTGATTTGCATCTTTATAAAGACCAAAACATTTATTTTCTTTGTTAACAGAGTTAGGAGCTGGTGACCATGTACCATGGTTTTAGTAAAGTCCTGCACATGATGGTGCAAACTGAGATTATCATGCTACCTGTTGATTGCTCCAACTGGTGTCAGCCAAACACAGCCAATCGTGCGCATGCCAAGACTTTGCGCCCAAGAGAGCAGACGTTGGTACTGATAAGGAGTATAAGGGAACTGGCAGGGGTAGTTGACGGCATGACTGATCTCCCCGGTTAAGTGAACACAACTGGTTTTCACTACTTAATATACAAAATAAGGTCCGATTTGGGGTTTGGTGATATGTTCTCTTTAAGTTATGGTGTGTATGTCAGACGTGTCGTGAGGACTAACTTTCCTCGTTGTCTTCGGAAATTTTCAGCCAGGCAAGATTGAGCAGGTTCACGGCATAAAGTGTTAGTCAATGAAGAGCTGTAGGATGATAGGGGAAATGGGCTATGGGCTTGATAGCACTTATTCATCACAGCTCCACGCTGCAGCAGTAACCACTTCTGGTTAAAATAAAAGCAAAAAAAAAAAAGTGAAAACTATTTTCCAAGGATAATCCTAGTAGATTTTCAAAGTTCAGTGTTACATTAACTACATATTAAACATCGAACCCAAACACATTTGGAAAAAATGTGTTTTTAAGACAAAAATGTAACAAATGTGTGATTGGAGGAGCACGGTAATATAATTCCAAAGTTAGAATTTCATACTGCACACCCAACGTGTATTTATGAGAAAATCCAGTGGAAAGCCAAAGCTGATAATTGTAACATGCAATGATGTGCCCGCAGATCAGATTGCAAGGTGGTATCCCCATCGTCATTGATGTGACCAATTTGTAACTTTCATTTTTTGAAGGTCAATTATTCTCTACAGATTTTCATCGTGTTGCAGCGATACGACTTGAATCTTGGTCAGTGTATTTGGGTGTAGGCTTGGGTGTGGAATTACCACCAGCCGGTTCTCCGCCGTCTACAGGATAAAACAGGTTATGGTACTGTACATCTAATTGGTTGCAACACCTGCTAGATTTGAAGTTTTATATTGGATGGCCACAATTTATATTGCCAATAACTTTATTTATAAATTGCCATTGCCATATAGTCAGTTTATTAACTTGCAGACCCTCACTAGTCCAGTTTCCCATTCTGTGTTACTGTGCACTGGCTTATAAGTATCTATATTTCAACTTTAAAAAAGAGAAGCTACATAAGCCGCTCAAGTACTGTATGCATATTGAGTTGCTAGAAGATAATAGCCCTTTCAGTTTGTCGAGAGGAAAAGGGAAATAGAGAAGTAGCAAATGACAGAGAAGCATGTTGAAAAAGGTTGCAGTCAAAACTTGTGAGGCAAGTTTAAATCCCAAAATTTAAAAAAAAAACATTGTAAATGGAAAAGTTCACATTATAAACAATTTCATACAGTTTATTAATGTAACAGAGGTTCAATGATTTGTTTACTGCAAAAAAAAAAAAAAACCATTATGAAGTCAGATGTAGGATTAGAGTTATTGTATTAAAATAGGTCCACAAGCAACAGACATTAAAATACATATATATGTAAGACACAAGAATAGGTAGAGATCTATGATACGACTACATACCAACCTAAAGAAAACCATATGCAGTTATGACACATAGACTACAAATTAAACAACACAACAAGTACAAAATTTTTTTTATTATATTACAAAACTCAAACGTGACATTTGGGTCAAAACAGTAGACCTTCATCAGACTCCGTTTGTACGAGAGTAATAGGGCTTGTGTGGATTGCATATAGCAATGGAGGCACCGTCGGTAGAAAGTGGCGGCCCGCACCGACCCGCTATGTGGAAATGAGGTGCCACGAGCGGCTGCGACCGCCATTTCACCTAACGGTGTGCCTCCATTGCTATATGCAATACCACAGCCTGGGACTAAAGTAAAAACCTCCAGAGAGATTCACCAGTGGTCAAAAAGGGCCATCTGTAACTAGGGTTGTTGTCTGTAAGTCAGGGGACGTCTGTATATATGCATTTAAATGTTTTTTGTTTGAAATCATTTTGAAACTACACAAGCTATTAATTTTGGTGCGCATGATTATCCAATTTTTCCCCTGATATAGAGTGTTGGATGTTTGTGGGAGGGGGGATCCTATGCACCCTGACTGTGTTCCAACTATAAGGTTTGCTATTTTTGGTTAGGGTTATTGTCACTATCACAAAGAAATATAATGAAGGAGGTAGCAATTGCAATCTCCCTATCCCCTCCAGGTATAGACAGCTGAACTAGATACAGGGAAAAACTGTCCAATGGGGTAAGCACGACCACAACTTTGGAGAGAATGGCATCACAATCCTATGATAAAAGTGCCAGCTTAGGATTGACACTAGATAGTAAACACTGCAAAACATCTCCTAGAAAGGATATCTGTTTACAAGACTGAAACATGTAACTATGATAATGATTTTTTTACCAAATTGTCATAGGTGTTTCCTCCACTTTAAAAACAGAGTGATTTAAATATGTGCAGCTCTCACTTTTCTTTCCAGGAGTATGGCATTTTCCGTTCTGAAGCTCTTGTCAGAGATCTTGCAGACAGACAGTGAAGGGGCGGAAGTCTAATCTTTCCTGTATCTTACCCTGAAAGCTCAGTCAAATTTAGGCTGCCCACAGTTCCCATGATGCCTATTTTTGTCATGAAGTAATTTAGCAAGAAAATCCATTGGAATTCCTAAGAATAAATACACTGAAACATGCAAAAGTGTAGACATATGATTTATATAGTGGATCTAGCCTGACGAATGGAGAACTGTACTAATGTAGTAAACTAATAATGAAACGGTTACTAGAAAATGTTTGGCTCTGAATGTGTGAGCACTAAGGGTTAACAGCTACCTGATATGCAGGAGGTTCAGGGAGAAGAAAGGTGGGGACTCCATATTCACTCCCTGAAACACACTCAGGGGAAACACAGAGGGCACAAGTCACGTGGACCTATCCTCCGAAAATGAGCAGTGTACCTGTGAAACCGTATTAAACAAACTCTACGGACTCACAAGAGACATCAGCACAAGCCAGAAGACACAGCTACTGCAGATGATAGCAAGAAAGTGCGGCACATAGGTAAATAAGATAATAGACAAAGTTGTGTACATCCCTGGAGCATTGATTTGTGAAAAAAAAAGTGCGCGCTTTTAAAGGGGTTCTTCGGGAATATGAACCATCTGACACAAAAATCCTTAATGATATAAATAAATGAATACAACACTACTCAATGTCATTAGTACAAAACGGAGCTAAAATAATATGATTTTATGATTTACAAAATATGGCCTCTCTAAAGTAGAGGGGAGTTATCACTAAGATGGGCCGCCACTGGAAACTACAAGTTCATGAGTCTTTAGTCTCAGTAACTCCTCCCTACCCACTTATGGTCTGCTACAGTGATGATGTTTTCTGCTCTGTTACCATAGTAATGATGTGTAACTGCCATCACCACAACACGATCATACTGATGCACTGCAAAACAAACGACTACAGCAAAAGTAAGTGGTGATCACATGACCCTGCCCAGGCAGGAAAGGACATGTGATGTGGATATATGACACAGCGGCCAGGTTCTTTTCTGCGACGGGACCGCGCGGAGAGGAAATTAAGGACTGATAAAGGGCCGGTAGCATTTTATATTGTTCATTACAGTCTATGTCCCCAGCATTTTCTGCTAAGGGAGCAAAATTTTTAAATAACAACTAATTACACATAAGCTTATATTTTGAGTGCCCACTTGTATATGAATTATGCTGATTCCTGGAATACCCCTTTAATGAATGTAAGATAAGAGGATTGCATGATGTACAAAATGTAAACAATGCTGGAGTCACTTCATTTTCAGGACTATTATAATCCTAAAGTGTCTGATATTAAACTCTACCTTTCACCATAGATGGATTGTACAGATAGAATCTTCATGAATTGTCTTTCTTTTTCATGATATCCATAGAAGGGGCTTTATAGAAAAGACAGTGTGGAATGTTAGAAAAGAATAATCATAGAAAAGTTAATCATCTAGAAAAAAAAAATACATAGTCATCCTTAAACCAAATTATATACCTAAATGATAATATTCTTTCCACATTAAAACTAGATTGTTGCAGTATTAAAACAACAAAGGGGACCAATATTTTTGTAAAACCTCAAAGTCCTGCTCTGTTATTGAAGCGCCTTATGTTCTGGGGACATAGGGACAAATTTATCGATCCCTTTACTACGGTCTCAAACTTCTCTACCAACTTTCTTGCACCACAGTTATCAAGGATTTTAAACACTTAGAATAGAAACACAAATGGGGCACAAATGTTGCACTAACTAGCACCAATATGGGGGATATTTTGTGGATGTGGCTTTTTATGGAACATGTTTCATGCTTATTTTGTTGTGGGTCACTGCCAAACAAGGCTACTGTACTTCAGAACTCATTGCTGTGAGCTGATACTAGTATGGAGAACTAATAAAGGCTGGCATTTGTTATGGGCCACATTGTTTAACCCATTCCAACTGCCATACGCTTCATATGTCCTTGCCCCGTTACAGAAATGACGTTTATAAATGTTCACATGACACTGGCCCAAATTAAAAGGCTATATGTCCTGAACCAGGACACCTAGAAACACAATTTTGTGTTACAATTGTGTCATTTTAAACTGAATAATCTCCCTTCCACATCATTCTGTGTATGGGGGTGGTTAACAGAACCAGAGATATACCCTTAAAGTTGTACTAAAAACAATCCATATTATCATTAAAGCAGAGACTTATATGACGCTAGAATTGTGTTTCTACGTGCAAGGGTTCAGGAAGGTATTGGCGTTTGAAGTGTGCCACCCTCCAACCTGCCAGTTGAAGGCAGAACGTAGAAGAAGTTGCCAGAAGACTTTCACTTTGCAACTGTAGCTGAACCTGGGAAAGGCTAATCGGAATAATGCTGTACCTATTTATAACCATTTTGGTAAAAGTTACAAAAGTTTGTAAAAGTTGCAAAATACTTGAATGGAAAAATGAAAAGCTTATTTTTACACACCTGTAGTCAATTATTGGCAAAGTTTATAAAGAAAAAAAAAATATGTATTTTAAAACTATCCTATCAAGTTCAAGTCTCACATGTCATGAAAAAAAGAACATAAAATTGTTACATGTAAAACGTTTCTAGAGATATCCATTTAAAGCACATAACAGAATGTCAAAATTGGACATGGACATTTAGACACCCAATGACCATCGGTCATGAAGGGGTTAAAATGTTTCGGTTATGGGGACATTGTTGAAACCAGCTTTCTTGTTGAGGCACTGATGTTAACTGAATCTTCCTAAGAAACAATGAAAAAATGGCTGTTGCTTAGGGATTTCGGAAGCTAAAAAATAGGTGCAAGGATGGGGGTGAAGTGGGAATAAATTCCGGGCTATATACTTATGTATACATACCGATGGAAATCCAGGCTTGAAAAATGAGAAAATGCTTTCTTGTCATGGCATGTATACTTACACTCCAGAAACCACGGTGATCTTGAAAACATGTTGTACGTTGGCGGACGGATTGCCTAAGGCCACATTAAGTGCGCGTCAATGCTGAATGCCACCTGCCTGAGATAGCGATCTGGATCCTTTGCCCATGACCATCATATGGCACATACAGGTAGGGAAAGATACCATGAAGATGCAGAAAATGTCTTTTTGACCTACAATACAAGAGAAAAACTCATTTGTAGTCATTTGAAACACATCAATTCAAATGTGTTTAATGGTTGTGTAAAACTGGTGAGAGGTTCCTTTAAAGGAAAGTTTACATCTCAAGGTAAATTGTGCTTGATGCTTCAGTCTTCGTTCAAACTGATACATTGTCTCATGCCATTCATTACAAACTTTGTCATTTCAGTCAGTGTATTAAATGGTCTACATTCTTAATCTATAAGTTGTCTGAAAGCCACTGCTAGCATAGTGGTTTGAAATTTCAAGTGTAACTTACCTTTTAAGAGACTTTGAACAAATAGAGAGTAATTGCTGTAGTATTCAAACAGAAGCCTCCCGAATAACCTTAATAACCCTGCTATAACCTTAATAACATCCAATTATATACAACTTTGAATCCTGAATACTATATCTGCTTAAAAGGGGTATTCCCACGAAGAGTCTTAAATATATTAAAATATATTAAAAAACACTCTCCAATTCACTATTAACAAAAAATTCCGCTTTTTACAGGATATATTCCAACTTGTCTCTAACAGTCCTGGTGTATGCAATTTGGTTTCCCTGGATCGCCCATAAACTTCTGACTGTGATCAGACAATTCCCTTAGCTATCTTGCATTGCAGAAGAAGGGGCGAGGGGATGAGGCAGCCAAAACAAACTACAGACAGAGGCATTCCTGGTTCACTGTGATGCCCTAAAGATCTATAACTTTTGGATAGAGGTATTTAGTATAAAAAAAACGGGAATTAAGAATTTCACCAACACTGATCCATGGGTAGGAATTTTAGATTATATTAAAAAAATATTGGCGTGTGAGTAACAAAGACAAGAGAGTGATAACTCAATTATTGTTGTGTGCTAGAAAATTTATATTACATTTCTGGATTTCAGAATCTCCGCCGCTTGGGTTAGAATTGTGGGATGAGAGGAGTAAACTTAGTGGTTTGGATGAAAATGGCGTCTGGCCACATGAACACCACTGTAATGGGGACAGAGGGGAATGAAAAGGAAGGCCGGGTACTATAAATTTTTGTATCAAGATTGTATTGCTTTTATTATAATTGTAAAGTGTTTATGAATTCATAAAATATCTTAAAAAGGAACAAAAAAAAAAGTCATTACTGTGGCAAGGTCCTGGACAAAGAGCCAAGCAAGCAGATGGATAAACAAATGGATGGATAAGTATATCGGAAAAATTCTCATGATTGCTGGATATGGCAGTATATAGGCATTGTGTTGCTACTACTTTTTCCTGTGTCAAAGACTTGGCTACCAAATAAAGAAAAATAGCATTTTTTGTAATTTACTGTTGCTAATACATTTGTGTTTTCAAATTGTATTTCAAGATGATGCAATAAAAAAAAAAAAGTCCCCCAGTGGCGACCCAAATACCGGAGAGCCCCCAGTACAGACAACACCTCTCAGTACAGTACAGTGCTAAAGTACTTACCACTCCTGGGTCCTCTATGCTGGGACTGATCTAGGCAGAGCGGCAGGAAGAGGTTTTAGATCAGTGAGGACTTCAAAGGCTGCACTCGTCACCACCCTGCCTCCCGCACAAACGTTTTCTTCAAGCAGTTATGCAAGTGCACTGCAGGACACTGCACTGTCAGCAGGGTGCGTGGGCGAGAGGAATGAAAGTGGCTGCACTTAATGAACATTCTCAAAGTCCTTGGTACAGAAAAGAGGGAAAAACGCACCGGAAAGGAATTCCTGCACCCTTTCATTAGAAAAGTACCAAGATGCAGCTACATACATATATTATATATATAAAAGTGGGAGAAGGGCTATGTGCAATAACATATAGCTTCAATGTATATATATTAAAGTCCCCACTCTAATGTTAGCTCAACAATTACAATATGGTTGGCTTAAATGAATGCAAAACCTACCAAAGAAAAAAAGCCATTCCAACCAGAGAGTGCAAAATACAAGTACATCTTTATTTGAAATTCACATAATACATGATTAAAAGCGGAAAGCAAGCTGATCACATACAAGGGGAGAACAAGGACACTAATAAATCAGACCAAATATTGCAGGGTGATGAATGAGGATACGTGCTACCCTCCTAAGACCTAAGTTTAGGGGGATATCCTATGGGTCCAAGAAAAACAGTGTCAGACGAAGGCTAGCGCCGAAACGCGCGTCGGGGCAATTTGTGTCAGACGGCAGGAGAACTATTTATAATGGGTATGTGCAATACAACTACTGTGCAATCATGATGATGAATGTTCCGATCCATGTGTCCTCATAATAAGATGTGCTCATTTGATGTGCAAGCACCATGCTGTGTAAATTACATACTAACAATTCATAGACACATGTTTTTCTTGGACCCATAGGATATCCCCTAAACTTACGGTCTAGGAGGGTAGACGTAATCCTCATTCATCACCCTGCAATATTGTCTGATTATATGTAGTGTCCTTGTTCTCCCCTTTTATGTGATCAGCTTGCTTTCCGCTTTTAATCAGTGTATTATGTGAATTTCAAATAAAGATGTACTTGTATTTTGCACTCTCTGGTTGGAATGGCTTTTTTCTTTGGTAGGTTTTACCCTTCTTAGAACTGCTGCAGTTATCAGGAAATCAAGATTGTAGAGTCGGTGACCATTTTGGTGGTGGTGGATTCAGAGTTGGAAGTTTGGCTTACCAACTCCACAGCCCTGTTGTAAAGGCTACAATACTTTATATGTCCAATATAAAAAAAAGATAAAATGTACTACTGATTACTCACATACGCACAAAAGGGGGATATTTATAATACACCGGCGCTCGTGCCTGCCGCCGAATTTCACAGCGTGTGATACATCAAGAGTCTTCAGCCTCTCGTGTATCAGGTTGCTACGCAGCTTTATTTCTATGCCAGGCCCTGTCTAGTGTAGAAATAAATGCAGCCGCTGACTTTTCACATGTGGCACAGAGGTCCTGATTAATAAGCCCCAAAGTCTTCTCAAATTACAATATAAACTCGAGTATAAGTCAACACGAATATGAGCCGAGGCTCCTAATTTTACACAAATAAGTGGGAAATCCTATTGACTTGAGTATAAGCCTAGGGAGGGAATGGCATTGGTCACAGCCTTCCCCAGTTTAATTCAGCCACCTGCGCGCACCACTATATAGCCAGTGGTGCTGGCTGAAAAGCTCGGCTTATACTCAAAAATATATAGGTATTACCATTTTTAAAATAGAAATAAAATAAACATGCATAATGATCAGGAGAGAATTGTTATTGTGCCATTGGTATAAAAATACATCTTCATTTGTCCGGAACGGATATATTACCACAAGAGATGCCATGTTAATTGTGGTGTCTAGTCATTTTCTCTAAAGACCAGAGATAACAACAGGCACTAGTACAATCTGCTGCATGACATACAGCTACCTGTACCCAGGTGCACAATGCTGAATCCATAACACATGGCCCTGCGTCTCCAATCAATTTGAAGTTGATTGAATTAGCTTGTACCAACTAACTCAGATTAACTCCATCCACCCGATAAAAGAATACCTTATCAGGAGGTTATCACTCACCTCTAACACCTTAAGAACGCTGCCATTTTGTGACTTGAAGGAAATCTACCATTTAAAAAAAAATAAAAACCACCTACACATATTACCTACGCTTTTCTGTCTTGATCCCGGCGGTGTTTTCGCTAAGCTGACACACATTTTTCAGGAATACTATTTGGAGTGGCTATGCCCTGTTGGATGAAAATGTATTAACTTTTGTTGGGACCACATCAATCGGTTTGATTTATTTTTTTTGGTGTTTACTGTATATCTCAAGTAACATGTTCTCCTTATCTATGAGTCAGTACCTTTACGTCAATACCGATTTTATATTTTTGCTCATGTTTACTAATTTGAATGATAAAAACCTAGTATTTTTTTTTTTTTGGGGGGGGGGAATCTTCCAAGTGGCATAATACCATATATACTCGAGTATATGCCGACCCAAGTATAAGCCAAGACCCCTAATTTTACCACAAAAACCTGTGAAAACCTATTGACTCGAGTATAAGCCAAGGGTGGGAAATGCATTGGACACAGCCTCCCCAGTATATAGCCTGTCGGACCCTGCCACCTAGTATATAGCCAGCACCTGTCCCCCAGTATATAGACAGCCCCCTGCCCCAGTATATAGCCAGAAGCGGGGCAAGCCGGAAAGGCGACTTCTGATATTTTTACTCGAGTATAAGCCGAGTTTGGGTTTTAAGCACATGTTTTTGTGATGAAAAACTAGGCTTATACTCAAGTATATATGGTAATTAATTTTTGGTCTAGCTGGTTAAGGGCTTGTTTTTTTTTGTGGGACAAGTAGTACTTTATAACAGTACCATTTTCGTATAGATGCTCTTTTAATCAACCTAGGACAAGAAAGGTAAATATTATTTTTGGTGGGTTTTCCAATTAATTTTTACGCCGTTCATCGAGTTGGTTCAATAATAATTTAGCTTGTACGGCTCACTACAGATGAGGCAATACCATACTCACTACTCATACGCAATACGATATTCATGTTCATAATCATGTTATGTGTAAATTTTATATGAATATGGGCTTTGGGGGTATTAGTTTTAATTGAAAAAACTTCAGGTGGGGAATTCCCCTTAAGGCATTTATATGCTGCAGTCACGTTAACCATGGCAATTAAAGTGTAAACCACCACAATTGGAGCTCGATCCCACCCTGGGTGTTACTCGGGAATGTCAGCTGTAAGATAAAGCTGACACCCTGCGTTTCCTGATGCCGGTTCAGCTCCATGAATTACCAAGTTACACCACTCCATGCAATAGGCTATGGAGCGTCAAGTACATTGGTATTTATTACACAAAATTAGGAGACGGGAATAGCCCTGTCTCCATCAGGCAAAAATATTCATTGGAGTGAACCTTCCACGTCTGTTCTACTCTGCTACCATAGCACTAATAGAGGTGAAATGTAGTTATGAAAATAGTAAACAATGTCTAAAATAAAAATCTAGTTTAGTTTTGCCATGTTTACACGGACTATACAGCTCCTTAGTTTGAAATGTTTCTTTTTAAAGTTCTTAGATAGCAAGTAGTAAGTGTCTGGTGCCAGACAGAAAAGACACAGACCTGCACTTCAAGATTCATAGCTAAATATGGTAAGAACTGAAAGCTGAACTAAAGGCTCAAGTGGTACTAGCAGTATATGTTACAAACTTAAAAAGTGAATCTAATAAGAAGCCATTGAATTATTTGTTATAGCAGAACTGCATTTAGATGTACATAAAATCTACTCCTCCTCATGACCCTCTATCCTAACCCACACTGACCATAGTGCTTTGACCCATATATTACAGGGTTAAGATAGCTTTGTGTAAGAACTAAACCACCACAAATAAACCTCTCAGGGGGCCCCATGTTTGTTCTTGTTCCCACTGGGCATGTGCTTGCTTTCATTAGTAAATCTCCCAAGGCCATCTACTGCTTTATTTACAGCTCTCTACTGCCTGCTTGGCATCAAGCCTGGACATTTCCAACTATGGCCTTATCTGCCTGTCCGCCTTCACACTGCCAAAATACTACAGCGTTCCCTGAGCGGGAGGTGAAGGAAATGCATAAATTGTACAAGAGTGTAAGTCTGTTTCTTAAGAATGTGCTAAGGTGAAACACTGCTTCAGGGAACCACTTGTGGGAGCTCTCTGTAAACCTCGTCATATGCATGTGCCATCATTGGCACTTGAGCAGTTAACCTAGTACACACTTCCCACTATGTTCTACATCAATGTTATTAAAGGGAAATTGTTCAAAATTGAAAGAAAATTCTCAAAATTTCAACCCCCTAGTTTTAGCTCCCATCACTCAGTGATGTCAGTGTAAAATTCCAGGGTGTGGGCGGGGAGTCTCCAAGCAGACACATTATGATCCATCTAGTGCTGTGAGCTGACAATGTGGTTAGATTATAAGAGACATAAGACAGATCAGAGATGAGATCCATGAGATGGATTTTACACACAACGACACTCGACGTCTCTCAGTGAGATGTAGCTTGTGAACGAGCCGGCACTTTTAGGTAAGACACGGGATTTGGCTCCCTGCAGAGAGTCGATGACTCACTTAACCGCGCCCCTAACGGCCTTACCACGCTCCCTTTAACCCTTAAAAAAAAGGGGTTGTGGAATGGGGTGACTGGCTGAACTTTGGCTCCCAATTATACATGAGCTGTTCAGGACTCATAAGGACTCTTCTTAGTTAGCAGAGCCTAATGATCCAGCTCACAAAAAAAAGAGCTGTAATTTCCTTCACTACTGCCTGTAGCTTGTAGTTCTTCTCTCGCTGCTGCTGTATGAGTATGTGTATGAGTGTGAGCTTGTCCAAGAATGTAGGGGAGAGCGGCCGCTGCAGGGAGAAGAGAACAGCTCAACTCCACAGCGTGAGACAAGATGGCTGCCAACCCTGAAGTCAGAAGATCCAGGGGCAACTGAAATTGTGTACACCAGGTTTGATAGAGACAGGTTGGACTTATATCTGTGAAATGCTCTATTTTTGTTAATAACATTTACTAAGAGAACGTGTTATTTTGTTATCATGAGTACATTTAAGAAACTGGTCTTTGTGGGAATACCCCTTTAATGACCAGACTCGATTTTTAGAATTTGAAATGTGTCACGATAATTGATTATAACTTTGGAACGCTTTAACATATCCAGACGATTTTTAAATTGTCTTTTTAAAATAATTAATTTATATAGAAGTAAAAGGTTGTTTTTTTTTTTTTTACTGCCCCACTGGGCGACTTGCACTGCAATGTATTGTATCTATCAGTGCTTTACTGACATTTTGCCTATGAGAGCCAGTCTTGGCCACCATACATGGCAGACACAGTGGTCTTTGTTAGACCTCTGTCTCCCAGGCACCTCGCGTTCCATTCCGGGGGAGAGAGGGGGGAAGTTCCCTCTGTCTATCTCCTTAGCTGCCATGTTCATACAGTATTACAGCAGTTAATGCGTTAGGAGACTGTCCGGCAAGGAGTCCTACCCATGCCGGGCAGACGCAGCAGGGACCGGCTGTATGAAACAGCAGGTCTCCTGCTACGGATGGCGTTTACAATCCTATAGACTATATTGAACGTTCTTATGCAGCAACGGCATGCTGATGATCTGTATCGACTTGTGACATCAAGCAAGTTTGTAGAACTTCCTAGAACTGATATAAAAATAAACAAGCAAGAAAAGTGGATTCAAAACAGTAAAATGCATGGTAAACCAGTAAAACATGCATCGGGGGAGCAGCGTTGCACATCGGGGCCACCAGAGGGTGAGTATATAAGTTAATTAATTTTTTTAATGCTGGTTGTGGGGCTGTTACTAGGGTTGGAGGATTGGGCAGGGAGTATATTACTACTGGAGGCAGGCTGGGCAGGGCTGTATACTACTGGAGGCAGGCTGGCTATATACTCGGGGGGGGTCTGTGACAAATGCATTTCCCACCCTCGGCTTATACTCGAGTCAATCGTTTTTCCCAGTTTTTGGTGGTAAAATTAGGGGTCTCGGCTTATACTCGAGTATATACGGTATACATATAAACAGTAACATAAAACACTTTACATACTTCCTTTTTATGTTGTGCTGGATGAAGTGAAGCAGATAGTAATCATACACCCTCCACCACCCACAACCCGAAAGTTCATACAGCTCTGTGTGTGAAGAGGAGCTAAGGGGTTGTAAAGCAGACACTTCAGACACACAGGACAGCCGCTTAGATCAGGGACTCTGCACACGACAGTGGATGCATGGGTGCACCCTGCTCACTACACGTCACAACTAATATATAATCTATTTCCTGTATCAGGAAGACCCTCTGGGGCTGGGGCCCTTGGCAATTGCCCACTTTGCCTTGCCCAAACGCCGGCTCTGCATATATATTCAGTATCTCCGTTAACGCAAAGAGCCAAAAATTAAAAGTGAAAGTCATAGAAACATAGCCCACAAGAAGAACATGATGCAATTGGAATTTTTATCCCAGCTTCCCAGTACACGGCATGGAATATTAAATACAGTCATAAGGAACGACAATTTGCTATGCAGTAAAGAAGCCCTCATACAGTTCTGTACACTGAAATATAAAATAAAAAAGTTTGGAAAAATGGAAACCCAAAAATGAAAAAGAGCAGTGGAGTTATGGGTTAAAGGAAACCTACCACTTGTAGTGGCAGGTTTCTGATGGAAATACCGGGCACCAGCTCAGGGTGAGCTGGTGCCGGAGCTTATTTTCGTTAGTGTTTTAAACCGCGGTATCGCGGTTTAAAACACTTTTTAAACTTTATAGCCGGCGCAGGCAGGTACGCGCTCGGCGCTTACCATGTGCGCGGCTCTCATTCACTTCCTATGTAGCCGCGTGCACGGTAAGCGCCGAGCGCGTACCTGCCTGCGCCGGCTATAAAGTTTAAAAAGTGTTTTAAACCGCGATACCGCGGTTTAAAACACTAACGAAAATAAGCTCCGGCACCAGCTCACCCTGAGCTGGTGCCCGGTATTTCCATCAGAAACCTGCCACTACAAGTGGTAGGTTTCCTTTAAGGTGAAGAGCTGTACATGTAGATAAAATAAAGCACATTTATTTGCTATTTCCTAATAGGAATAGTGCATTAAGAAACATTCTTCAGGAGGAGGTTGGATGGAGAATTGGCATATGGCCACTATGTAATCTGCAGTGCCAAGAAACAGCAGATTAGAACAGAAAGGAATAGAAAACAATCTTCATTGCGTAACACTGAAAAAGATTTTACATGTAAAACACTAAATTTGTATTTACAACCAATTACTAGCAAAGAATTTCTTTAGAAATATTTTTTCTCCTTGGGAAATGCAGAGAAGAGTCATGACCTTATAAAGAAAGGAAGTGAAGTGATTTACATGTGGCAGGGCCTCTAGCCGACTAACATTCCTGGGCAGGGGAGTGGCCACAAAACGCTTACACACATGGAGACGGGATGCTGAGGAATGGAATAGCTTGCCTCTGCAGCGTAGAAGAGAAAACCATTTCCATAGAAGTTTATTACAAGCTTTCTATAAGAGCAGTCACCACTGTGTCTTCATTCTAGTACAG
This sequence comes from Engystomops pustulosus, assembly GCA_019512145.1. Classification (NCBI taxonomy): domain Eukaryota; kingdom Metazoa; phylum Chordata; class Amphibia; order Anura; family Leptodactylidae; genus Engystomops; species Engystomops pustulosus. The sequence goes on from CM033643.1 coordinate 122,523,216, forward strand.
TGTCACTTGTACATAGGAGGTCCAGACAAGATGAAAAGTATAAAGAGCAAACCCTGTGTGTGTCTCCTCAATGCAATATGCTGAAACAGGACTGCAGGGCGACAAAGCTCTGACCGGAGTAATTACGGTACTACAGAAGGAGAGGAGGGGGTGTATTTTGCGTATTCTGATGTTCTGATGAGCAGCAAGGTCTTGACAAAACACATTCTTTTTTATACATTCTGTCATCTACGTGCATGTATTTCTAAATCCTGGCAACATTCACATCATTGTCTAATGCACTGCTTTTCTAGGCCCACTTTTAGGGTTTAATAAAAATAAAACGGGACGATTCTCGGCCTCAAAAACACGGTTGAGAACATATTTGTACGCATAGCCTTAGGCCATGTTCACACAATGCGCTTGAACCGATGTTTTAGTAATAGGTTGTGTGATGTTTGACTAGACGGTCTTAGGCCATGTTCACACAATGGGGAGATGTATTAACGTTGGTCGGTCCCTAGACCAGTGTAGACAGTTCTGTTGCAGATTAATCCCTGTGTCTGATGCTGGATGATGAATCTGGTGCAGTATAAGACTGGCGAGTCCTTCTTTGCACCTCCTATTAGTTGGTCTAGTATGCAGCACCACAATATTGAATTTTCTGGCGCATGGGTTCGTTTCTGTTCGGTGCCTGCTAGTTACCAAGGACACACTCCCTTTTTTGAAGAGGAGTTGGAAAACAGAATAAAAATAGTCTAGAACCTTCAGTAAATCTGGCGCAGGGCATTTCAGGTGCCAATTACTCCAGTTTTCTCCATTAAATATGATACGATAGTACTTTGACAAGAACCCTTCCTTTCAACAGGAAATTTCACATTACTGGTTGATGTGCAGGACTTATGAAATAAGAGCACAGCACTATGAGAGATTCCAAGCAGCTGGCTTCCATGTTCTATGTTCTAATCAAGAGCGTGACATAACAAGGCCTTTCCTGTACTTGGCATTCCTTTATATTTTTTCCAGCTTGTATTAGTTCCTGCTGTTTGCTTTTGTGCAGAATGATTTTAATTCGGTCCCTATTGAAACTATTTCAGACGTTTCCAGAACCCACATGTAGACATCAGCACACAAGCTGCATCATCTACAGCAGTCTTTTTACGACACACAATATTCGGCTTAACCAACCCCTATGGAAGTGATAGATGCCAATTTCTCAAATATTTAGGTAAATCAGTAATTTTAGAGCATCAAACAATAGTTTTAAGGGCCTGAAAAAGAAAGGCAGGACATTTCCCTATTGGTTCTCTATATGTACATTTTTACACTTCATTTTATTGCCTCCAATAGTTTTATTGGAATAGATGTTACAATTATCCATGTCTATTGCCCTGCTTTGTAATGTAGGTCATGATCTAGAATAGAAATAGTGAATACCAAAAATAAAATTAGCATCAGTTTAAAAAAAAATCCTTTCAGCTATGGCAGTTAAAAGGTTAATATATCTAATTGCCCCACAAAAATATTTTTTAATCATTTCGATAACATATTTCTCTGAAGTGGCTACTATGTAGAATGTACATCACATGTAAGCAGCATGCAGGGGGATCTGCTTTGTAATTCTATACACCTCTATCCATAGCAAGGCACAAATGAGAAATCAGCAATAGAGAGCTGCTCACAACTACATGCATAATTGCTTTGTTGACATGGTTACAATTACAGAATGAAATAAAATTTTATCCCGCAGACCGCTTTGCTGGAGGATTGTCGGACATAAAAAGCTGGGGGGCTGCATCAATGGAGAGATCAAACGATGACAAGGCTGTCCTTTCAGAATGAAGGGAAGAAGCAGCACTTAACACAGAGGAGTACAAAAAGGGAAACTATGGCATTCCAGGCTCATTCAAATCTTTATCATATTTAATGTTTGTCAGCCATGTCTGTCGAGGAATGGACACCCAAAACAGAATGAAATCCATATAAATTCTGGTCCAATACATTATACATCTCATCTAAAACCAATGGTTTCAGGTTTCCTGGCGCACTGACCTATGTTTCTGATGCACAGGTGATTTTCTCCATTTACCGAGGACATGACCCTTTTTCAGAAGGGTCAGAAAATGACCTAAAAATGGTCTAATCTGGTGCCCAGTATTACAGGAGCACAGACAAACTGATACATTTCCCCACAATGAATATTTATATGGACCTCAGATCAAATCATTTGGAAAAACGCCAATCCTAGATAATAAAAATAATAATACAATTCCTGAACCAGGCAATTATAACAATTAGAATTGAATGTTACTATTCTATTGTTACTATACTTTAACTAAGGCAGTCATATAATGGAGGGGTGTCCAATTATAAAGACATTGGGACACATTTACTAAGGGCTTTGCGCCAGTTTCTATCAGATTTTGCAAATTTTTTTTAGGTGAAAACCGCTTGCACAGGTATTTAAGAAGTGTCTGCACCAAAATTGAGTGGCGCACTCTGTTGGGGCAGATCAGGGATCACCATATTCATGAAGAACGGGCGCCAGACATCATGAATTTGGCACACCCTGCATTATACACAGGAAAACTGCATTTAGTGCAGTCTGCAGTACTCTTCTTTAATGTGCCCCATTGTCTACAACTGTTCTCCAGTATTACTAGTTGTCTGCTCTGCGGGAAGATCGGGTCTCCAGTATTACTAGTTGTCTGATCGGTGGGTGGGTTCAGTATCTGGAGCTGGTGGAGATGGGTCTCCAGTATTACTAGTTGTCTCTGCTCTTGGTGGAGATCCGGGTCTCCGTATTACTAGTGTTCTGCTCTGGTGGAGCAGGGTCTCCAGTATTACTAGTTGTCTGCTCTGCGGGAAGATCGGGTCTCCAGTATTACTAGTTGTCTGCTCTGGTGGAGATCGGGTCTCCAGTATTACTAGTTGTCTGCTCTGGTGGAGATCGGGTCTCCAGTATTACTAGTTGTCTGCTCTGCGGGAAGATCGGGTCTCCAGTATTACTAGTTGTCTGCTCTGCGGGACGATCGGGTCTCCAGTATTACTAGTTGTCTGCTCTTGCGGGAAGATCGGGTCTCCAGTATTACTAGTTGTCTGCTCTGCGGGAAGATCGGGTCTCCAGTATTACTAGTTGTCTGCTCGGGGAGATCGGGTTCCAGTATACTAGTTGTCTGCTTGCGGGAGATCGGGTCTCCAGTATTACTAGTTGTCTGCTCTGGTGGAGATCGGGTCTCCAGTATTACTAGTTGTCTGCTCTGGTGGAGATCGGGTCTCCAGTATTACTAGTTGTCTGCTCTGGTGGAGATCGGGTCTCCAGTATTAATAGTTGTCTGCTCTGGTGGAGATCGGGTCTCCAGTATACTAAGTTGTCTGCTTGGTGGATGATGGGTCTCCAGTATTATAGTGTTGCTGGTGGAATCGGGTCTCCAGTATTACTAGTTGTCTCTCTGGTGAGATGGGTCTCCAGTTTACTAGTTGTCTGCTCTGGTGGAGATCGGGTCTCCAGTACTATAGTCTGTCTGCTTGGTGGAGATCGGGTCTCCAGATTATAGTGTCTGTTGGTGAGATAGGGTCTCCAGTAGTATAGTTGTCTGCTCTGGTGGAGATCGGGTCTCCAGTATTACTAGTTGTCTGCTCTGCGGGAAGATCGGGTCTCCAGTATTACTAGTTGTCTGCTCTGCGGGAAGATCGGGTCTCCAGTATTACTAGTTGTCTGCTCTGCGGGAAGATCGGGTCTCCAGTATTACTAGTTGTCTGCTACTGCGGAAGATGCGGTCTCCAGATTACTAGTGTCTGCTCTGCGGAAGATCGGGTCTCCAGGGTATTATGGTTGTTGCTCTGGGGGAGATGGGTCTCCAGTATTACTAGTTGTCTGCTCTGGTGGAGATCGGGTCTCCAGTATTACTAGTTGTCTGCTCTGGTGGAGATCGGGTCTCCAGTATTACTAGTTGTCTGCTCTGGTGGAGATCGGGTCTCCAGTATTACTAGTTGTCTGCTCTGGTGGAGATCGGGTCTCCAGTATACTAGTGTCTGCTCTGGTGGAGATCGGGTCTCCAGTATTACTAGTTGTCTGCTCTGGTGGAGATCGGGTCTCCAGTATTACTAGTTATCTGCTCTGGTGGAGATTGGGTCTCCAGTATTACTAGTTATCTGCTCTGGTGGACATCGGGTCTCCAGTATTACTAGTTACCTGCTCAGGGGGTCCTGTATTAGGGTTAACATCACGTTTTTTTGAGTATACGTGGGGAAAGCTCCTGACGTATACACAGAGTGTATACACTGACGTATAGCAACAGACTGAGGCATTGTTTGTGCCTCCATCGGACCACTACACACTAGGCATTATGGACAGACTTGGAAAACTAGGTCTTTTCATCCAGCTCACTCCTGCTGAGTGACATATGCGCTCATTGGAGGCAATACAAGCCTATGAGGAGCAGATTCAGCGTATTGCACCCCACCTCAAGGTGTGCTGAGCGCTTACGTGGCTCAGCAGGAAGAGAGGACCCTGTGATGTCAAGGTCTACATAAGGACAGTGACATCACTGGGGAAACACTCCTCTCTTCATTCAGGGGGAGGAGGGCTCCCTGGGCGATGTATCCAACTGTATAAGCATGTATATCTGTGCCATACGTTGTAAGGACATATCGGACTACCCCAGACGTATCCTTACAAATGTGTGGGAAATAACATGATGTGAACCCAGCCTTAGTAGATGTCTGCTGGGATCATGTTTCTGCCGATTTACACTTTTCTCTGCATTCAAGGGGAGGAGGGGCCCCCGGGCGATGTATCCCACTATAAGCATGTACATCTATGCCATATATATTTACCAGCTATGGCTGCAACTGCTGCAAACCAGTGTCTCTACTCAGACCAGGCTTCTGTTTTTGTCCAAAAAACCCAAAAAGCATGCGTTTTTAACGGACTGAAAACGCATGCTTAAAAACGGAATAAGAACGGGTTCAAAACGCCACGTGTGACACCACACAAAGGCTGCAGACACACGTTGCTTTTTGTTGTGTCTTTAACACATGCGTTCACAAACAGCTGAAGAGGAGATTTGCCTAAATACATTGTTGTCAACATTGCATTTCCAACCTAACCAGTACCTAATGACCGCCATAGAATCCCGATAGGGCGGTCATTAAGGGGTTAAATGAAAACAAAACGCAACGTGTGACCACAGCCTAAAAATAGGATGCCGCCTGCGTGTCATTCTCATATTTCCATATACTTGGGAAGGCACTGGTCGTAGTCTGCTAAAAATACATAAAATCATTGTGCCAACCACCAAAAAAAACACAACACACAAAAGTAGCCCAATCATATATTTCCTACCACTGCAGTACGGCCACTTGTCCGTCTCATAGCCATGCTATTACAATAAAACACATTACAGAGTCACTTAAAATTGGAGCATGCTACCGCTGGCATGCCTTGCTTCACGCTCTTCCTGCTTGGAAAGCAATGTGAATTCCCACATGACATTTCTGGAAATTATTTTTTTTTTAACTCAATAAGAAAGCTCAGCACGTAGGTTTACATAACATTTCCCATTTAATTAGATTCTGGAGCCCATTCCCCCCTCCCCCCACTCCCCTTTTATCAATAGAAAACAGGAAGGATATTGTCCTCTCCTGGCACTTTCTCTGGCATCACCAGCTCTCACGTGGCTCACAACAGGAAATGCCGGAGCCAGAAGAAAAGACATACAGGTGTTTTAATTGTGTAAAGGAAGGTCCAATTCCATTTTTCCTAATAAATAAGCAATAGATGCTTGTGTCACACAGGCTATTACTGCCAGGTTCTCTTGGTGTGTGCCCTGGAAATCTAATTACACCCATATACAGTAGTCAAAACTTTATGGCTACATTTTTCTGAATTTCCAAACCTCAGGAAGGAGGTAAAACACTTAAAATACAAGCTATCTTTGGCACAGAAATATTAGGCAGCCAGATATCGACTACTTAATCCCTGAAACAGAATGTCGGGTTATTGTATGTCCTGAAACACATTTTTTTTTACATCTTTGAAGTCCTCTCAGGCAGCATTCACATGAACATATGCCTGCCGTAACCATATGGGTATACGTTCGCCGCGATGGAGAGGAGAAGGGGTGACCCCTCCACTCTCCATAGCGATGGATGGCTGCATCGTATCGCTCCGTGTGCCTTTTGCCGGCCAGTGGGGGATGTATATATGGCCACAAGCTTGTAGCAGTATATACGTACCCCAAAGGTCGTGTGAATGTAGCCTTTGTTTTTTTTCTAAAGTCTTTTCTTTCCCTATCTTGTTTATATTTCTATAGTTATATCATGTATCTTTCTGTCTTGACAGCTTAGGGAGGTCAGGTAGAGTTCTTAAATCTATGTAAAAATGTGAATTCCTTTCAATATCCTGAGTAAAACCTGCTGCAAACATGGACATGCTGAAATAATTTGGTAAAGCTTTTTTCCACTTCAAAACTATCTACATATACTATGAAATGCTGCTTATTTTAACTCCACGATAAATCCGCATCTGATCATGTTCTAACTGCGTTTGTGGCTGAACAGGGGAAAGGTTCCAGAGATGTTCCACAGGACGTGACATTTCACTATACAGGACAGTCATGCCTTCATATAAATTCTTCATGAGTATGTAAGAGAAATATGCCTTCACACCCATCTATTAATAGACCACTTGGGTCAGTATTTGGCATGAATATTTGTAGGCCAAAACCTTTAACCCAAATATCTGCAGTCCAAAATTAGTGATTTCGACCTGTAACATGTCATGGCAGTATTTAGGCCAGTATATTCCATCCATATTTGTAAGTTCACACTTTACTGTATAAAGTATAGATACAAATTTTTGAAGGCTTTAAAAATCCATTACATGTTTTTCAGAAACCACATGTACAGGCGGTCCCCTACTTAAGGACACCCGACTTACAGACAACCCATAGTTACAGACGGACCCCTCTGACCTCTGGTGAAGCTCCCTGGATGCTTTACTATAATCCTAGATTGCAATGATCAGCTGTAAGGTGTCTGTAATGAAGCTTTATTGATCATCGTTGGCCTTATTACAGCAAAAAATGTTTAAACTCCAATTGTCACTGGGGCCAAAAAATTTTTTTTCTGGATATACAATTATAAAATATACAGTTTCGACTTACATACAAATTCAACTTAAGAACAAACCTCCAGACCCTATTTTGTACGTAACCCGGGGACTGCCTGTATTGTATTCAATTATCAACAAAATCTTCCAGACACCAAGACAGAAAATATCAGGATGTTTAAAAGGTGCACTGCATACTTGGGGGGCAACTTATCACCACATTGTATGGTGTCTTACGTTCTCAACTGCGACAAAAAATATTATAAAGGTAGTACAAGAAACCAGACAACGTGGTAATAAATCCAATAGAAAAACTATGGAAGGAACTAAAGCTCAGTTTGGGCGTTTGACACAATATATGACGACGGACCGGGTAGAATCCTGTGTCAAGGGCTTAATACCTTGGTGGGTATGGGACTCCTTGCATTATATCAATTAATGATGCAAAGAGTCCCTCTGCTTCCCTGTTAAATGGTGGCACGGGCACTGTAATGAATTACATTCCAGCAATGTGGTATATACTGATATAATACAAGGCAAGTTTTGCAAATCCGTGACATAGGTCTCTGTTTGGTCTGTGATCACAGGTTGATCATGGACTGTGAAACAGTTAATGTATGTGCGTGTATCTAAAATTAGTAAAATAATCTATTGGGAAGCTTTGATTATATCATTTTGTGGCCATGCACTAAAAAAAAAAAAACTAAAAACCTTACTGATCATCTTTACAATGAAGTAGCACAATAAAGCTCAGATGTTTTTTTTTATCATGCTCCATTGCTAATGTATAAACCACATCTGTTCACTACCAGGTAACTGCGGACAAGAATATCTCTAGGAGTGAAAGTACAATAGATCTACAACAGAAACAGGTTAGTGCTTTAAGATGTTCTAATAGACTTCTCTGCCCCTGCTACGAGTACCCAATATCATTTGGAAATTAATGCTGATGCTGCACAGAATGGAAAGGAGCTGGAGTATATTCTTTGTTATATCATAAACTGATTTACACTGTATATGCCATTATTAAGTAGATCGATCTTTGAGTGAACTTGAATGCGATGCAGCTTCTGTTCTAGAATGGTTCACTGACGAGGTAAATAATGGAGAAGGGTGAAATAAGGATACATGTCGTGAGGAAAAGAATTAGATTTCAATTCGGGAATAAGGTGTGGCTAAAACTTCCTGGCAGTCCTCAGCATTTCTATGCTGATCTCACTGAAAAGAAGAATCCCATTCTTAGTCACTATTGCAGATTTCTTTTTTGGGAGCCAAAACTTTTTCTTTACTTCCAGGTTTTGCTTTCATTTTGCGTCTATTGCACTTTACCTCATGATTTAACTATACGTAACAAACATAGAGTATTATAAAATATACAAAACAGCAAATTGTTAGTTATTTAGTTTAGGGTTCATTCACACGTGGTATGCCTGCTTGTGCGGGCATACCGCCGTGTGCTGGAGGTGAGGAAGCTCTATCTTTTTGCAGTGGGCGGCGCGGATCTGTGGCATATATGTGTGGCACCGTACCCCCGCCCATCTCCATAGGAACATATGGGCCACGGCGCCGTAATACGGGAAAAGATGGGACATGTCCTATATTTTCCCGGGCTACGGAGCAGTACGGTGCCGCACTGTACTGCTCCCTTACAATGCCGCAAGCCCATAGAAGTGTATGGGGGACGTATATCGGCCATATATACGTCCCCTATACATGTGTGTGAATGCAACCTAACAGTAACAAACACCACATGTTTTGCATGTAATCAAAATAACCCATATGCCATCGGCCCAAGCCCCTACCTGTTGCATTTCAACAGGAACCTATTTGGCAAACTCTGTGCAACGCTGTGTAATCTGTGTGCGCTATATAAATAAAGAATTATTATTATTAAATGTAATATGTGAATGCAGCTTTGAACATTGAGCTTCTGTACAGTCCCTTACCACAGCTGTGAGTTGATTCTATTGTAGTGAACAAGAAGCTGGCTAACCTACAACAACTTTTGTATTCAAATTAACACCCTGGTGTACCAAGGGTGTCCCTCTAACTCCCCAAACCCCTGTCACCCCCTGGATCCCTCCATCATGAGGCTATTGATAATAGCAAATGAGAGGGAGATGGTGCAACATTTATTGAGCAAAGAATAGAATAACGCAAATCAAAGACTACAAAAGAAAGAGGCACAAAGAAGGTAAGCATGCAGAATACAGAATATGTACTGAAAATATGTTAAAGTTAAATTAACTTCATTACATTTTTCTGATACAGTAGAATGTATGTGAATGTGATGTCGAAAGCAGGGAAAAAAAGTGCTTTTGTAATAAGATTTTCAACAGAAACACATGCATAGGATAGGTAACCAATACCTCCCTCCACCCCCCCCCCCCTCCAAAAAAGGGCAATGCCACAGTTTTAAAGCATGCGTTTTCAGTCAGTTTTTAAAGGGGTTGTCCGAGAGCTATGAAAATTAACTAAAGGTGGCCGGAGGGGGCTGCTTAAAAAAATAAAGAACTACTTACCTTCCGGCGCCCTGTGGGTGCCCCGTGCTGCTGACGCTCCGGGCGCCATGTAAACAAACATGGCCGCCGGAGCAGCACTGGACTCAGCTTCTGGCCAGCTGTGGCTGGGCACGCCTGTCCGTCCCTATTCACAGCATTGTGAATGCGGGCCAGAAGGTTGTCTGGTTGGGCCGGAAGCGGAGTTCAGCTCTGCTGTTTGTTTACATGGTCGTCCGGACCGGAGCAACAGCAGCGCAGGACACCGAAGGTAAGTAGTTCTTTATTTTTTTAAGCAGCCCCCTCCAGACACCATTAGTTAATTTTCATAACTCTCGGACAACCCCTTTAATACACAAGCGTTTTTGAATGTTTACCATGTGTTTGACTGGTTTTAATCTGTTTCAAAGCTGCTTACACTTCTAGAAATGAAGATGAACGGGATAAAAGCAGCCAAATGCATGGTAAACATTCAAAAACGCACGCGTTTTTAAACGGGCTGAAAACACATGCTTTAAAACAGTCCAAAAACGCAACCCGTGGCATCACCTTTAGGCTACATTCACACGGACGTATGAAAACGTCTGTATCCGTACCGTTTTTTTTACGGGTTACATACAGACACATTCATTTCAATGGACAATATGTCCAACCATTTAAATTGACTTTTTTTTTTTACACTGGACCGTACCGTACCGTATACTAGCCGTATAAAAATATAGAGCATGTCCTATTTTCTCCCGTATTTCAGTTCCGTATGCCCTAGAAGTCTATGAATATAAAATACGGGTCACATTAGTGCTGCATACGGATGAAAAACGTCACGTATATACGGGCTCATACGGCCCATAAATACGGGACTGGAGAAATCACACGGTCGTGTGAATGTAGCCTTAGGGTGCGTTTACACATTCCGGGGTTTTTTTTTCAGATGAAGTTTTTCAGATGACTACAGCCAAACGTAGTGGTTATCACATGACCTGCCCAGGCAATTGCAGGACAGGTGATGGGGACATGTGACCAGCGGCCATCTTCTGTCCTGTGTCTTCTCCACAGGGAATAAATCATAGGTCTTATTATAGGGAAATTAGTATTTTAATTCTTCAGTTTAGTGTATGACCACAACATTTTTCTGCCAAGTGGAGCAAAATTGTGAATAACAACTAATTACATATTAGCTTATATTTTATTGATGCATTTGAATATGAATTGTGCTTATTCCTGAAATACCCCTTTAACTTTTGCAAGAAGGGCCCTCAGTCCTATTGTTCCATGAGAATGTTTGCACTCTGTAATGTCTTTTATTTTTTATGTTCCCTATGAGTTGTAAAGCGCTATGGAATATGATGGCGCTATATAAATAAAGATTATTATTATTAATGTTGAGTCAGTATCAGGGAAGGGTGCATTGCTGGTCTCTACACAACACACCATTAGTCTTTATTGAATTGGTTTACTCTTATCCAATTTTTAAATGTATTTGAAAGCTCCATGTATGGCATCACATTAAAATCCATTATGGAAAATATGATCCTTTCAATCCCGCCTAGAAATAAAACACATAACAGAGATGGAACTAATTAAGTTCACTAAATGATTCTGGTCATGCACAAATAGGCAGATTTTTTTCCTCCAAGTCTCAGAAGTTTATATAAAAGAAAGTATTCATCTGAAATTGATCCATTTGGAGGAAGAAAGAAAATAAACATCACAAGCTACTTAGAAACCATGAAGTAATATACGTAAAATGCTCCAATTCAAAATTTTTTACTTTTCCAACACAGAAGTCCTCATTTTTGTAGAATGTTATGAGACTTAGAAGTTTAGATGCGATTTTTAATATTTTCTAACTGCAAAATCATACTTCTGATGGACCTCATCAGCTTTCAAGTCACTTTGAGAGGCCTAACCTATTATCGTTTAACCCCATAAATTACACCATTTTAGAAACTATACCGCTCAACATATGTGAAACAACTTTTCTGAAATTTATTAACCCTCTAATTGTTTCACAGAAATTAACACAAAATCAATCAGCTGCAATTTTGAAATGTTTACTTTTTTTGGCTAAATTAATGTATTTTTCACATTCTAAATGAATAATATACCGAAACACTCCAAAGTGTGATACACAGTTTTTCCAAGTATGCCAATGCCTCATATTTGGTGGCAATCTGCTATATTGGAACACACCATGGCATTGAAAGGAAGGTGCGGCATTCAGAGAAGATTTGTATTGTTTCTTTTTTGCCCTTTAGCACTCAGCATCCGATATATTAGACGCAGAGCTGATGCCGGATCAGCTTGAGATCGGAGCTGGGCCAGCATCAGAATACAAAGGGTGTCAGCTGACACCTCAGCGTAACGTCGGTGGTCGGAGTGGGCTCTGATCGCGGGTGTTTAACCTGTTGAATGATGCGGTCAGCTTGACCATGGCATCTAACTTGGCTGCCAGGGGTCTCTCACCCACGATCACTCAACCCTCCCCATGCCGCCTTCTGGGGAGGGGTGTCATGGCAGCCCAGAGGTCCAAGAAAGATCATTATTAAACCCGCTTGAACATCGAAGAAGAAGAAAAAAAACACCAAAAAAATTATGATTTTCACATATTTCATCCCGCAAATAATGCAATAAAAATTGACAAAAGATACATTTGTACTATAGAATTATCTCATGCTGCAAAAAAAAAAAAAAAAAATTTAAGTTAAACAGTAAGAAATAAAATGGCCATGCAATTTTTTGTTTTCACTTTTTGGCTGTAAATGATTAAACATATAATCCAAGTTTTTCAGCACAATTTTTATGCTTAAAAACCCCCACTCTGGTATATAAAAAGAATAAACTCCGTACTCACCTTTCCGACACCCCTCTCCCTCCACATACAGGTCCTCTTCTTGATTCCTGTTCACCCAGCAGCAATGGGTCCCCACGTGCTGGCGGTGAACAGACTACAATGTCAGCAAGCTGCAAAGGAATCAAGAAGAGGACCTGCCGGAGGGAGGGGGCGTCGGAAAGGGGATTACCAAGGTTATTTATTTTTTTTAAATGCGCTGGCAGTCTATATACTGGGGGGCAAGGGTGGGCAGGCTGGCTATATACTAGGGGGCGACCAATGCATTTCCCACCCTAGGCTTACACAAGAGTCAATAGGTATACCAGTTTTTGTGGTACCTCGACTTATATTCAGGTCGGGTTATAACGTATTTTACTTTTGCATATGCTTCATGCTGTGTAGAAAAATATAGCTCAGAACAATGTCAAGCATTGTATATTAAATTAAGTACGTTACAAGGCTCGGACTTGATGCTTTTTCTTTCCCCTATACCAGGGGTAGGGAACCTATGGCTCGGGAGCCAGATATGGCTCTTTTGTTGGTTGCATCTGGCTCTCATACAGATCTTTAATAAATAGTGATGGCTTCTGTGTGTGTCATAGCCTGATCACTGGACACAGGCAGCGATGTTACAGCTGCCTACGTCCTTTGTACAACCCAGGCGCCATCGTCTAAGCCTGGGTCAAAGAGAAAAGCATGGGAGCGAGCTGCAGGGAGCGCTGGTAAGTGAATATTTTTGCTGTGACTACCTATCTACTAGGAGTATGTGCTGTGGCTACCTATATACTGGGTGCATGTGCTGTGGCTACCTATCTACTTGGGGGCGTGTGCTGTGGCCACCTATATACTGGGGGACATGTGCTATGGTTACCTATATGGTAGCCGCCGGTCTTTATAGGAACCAATGAGCGGTGCACTGGCACTTTAAATCCACAAGTGCCGGCCGGAGCCGGAAAGTGGTGAGTTGAGTGAGCTTGGAAAGGGGCGCCGCCACGGAGAGTGGCACAGGTATGCCTGCAATCCGAGACCTAGATCGCTGGGGAACCCGTGACACTGGGACTACCTATCTATTGGGGGGCATGTGCATTTGGTACGGCTCTTACGGAATAACATTTTAAAATATGGGGCGTTCATGGCTCTCCCAGCCAAAAAGGTTCCTGACCCCTGCCCTATACCAACATCACATCAAATTCACTATGTCCTGCGCCATTATACCACACCATGATCATGTCCAACGCAAAGGTGGGAAACTCAGTCTTGCTAAATTCCCCTCATTGTTTCATATTCTGGTGCATTGTCATACTCTTCTGGTAAATCATTTTTAAATTTCTGATGCAAGAATCATTTATATGTATACACATATTATAGCATACAACATATGATAAGCAAAAAAAAAAAGTAACCAATACTCATCAACAAACACAGAACAGATGGATAGATTGTATAGAAAGAATCAAAACACTGCCTCAAAATAGCAGATTGTACCCATCACCAAAATGTACCAATAATTTTACCCTTTATATACCCAAAATATAAGATCTGGATCTTTTCCTTTTAAATGATCCCCTTCCACTTATCATGGCTGACTAGGGTCTAGTTTATCTATTGTACTGCACCAGTAGACACATACTTCACACAGAACTCTGTGCTGTGTACACTGGGTCTGGAGAAACAGAGCCATTTCATTACAGGACAAAGGAATGGTGCTATTTTACTGCTGGAGGCCAATATAAAGCAGGGTTATAACACTACACATGCGGGGGAATTTATCACCACGTTGTCTGTTTTCTTGTGTTACTCTGAGACAAAATGGAGAACGTAGTACAAGAAGCTGGACGACATGGTGATAAATATCCCACATACAGTATACTATCTGGAGACATTGCAGTAAGGAAGAGTGCAACTCCAATTATAAAAAAATAAAATACAACAGTAACATTTACTTACATTTCTTCTAATTGGTAAATGTTAATAAGTAGAGTGCACAGGTGACGGGGGATGGGGTGGGGGAGTTCAATTTTAAAAAAAAGTTACGCTGTACCAGGCAAGTGGAAGTAGCAAGCACGCCACTGACTGGACAACAGTTTTTTATTTTTTACAGCCCCCCCCCCCCCAGGACAGTTATATAGTTTGTTTAAAGCCCAGACAACCCCTTTAACATTAAAAAGGTCTGATCAAGACCCCCCACAGATCATGTAAATATGGGTTCTGTTGTCACTCATTTCTTGATCAAGCATGAGACTTTTCAATTTAATGAGACTACAGAAGATATCAGAGCGTAGGGCCTGCCAATTTATGACAATCCCTTAGTATTGATTGGAGCAATGGAATGCATGCACACCTGCCCCTCTATCAATTACGGAGAATGGGACCCCCACCTTCTTGTTAGTGGTGATACCCTCAACAGTCAGAGTGATATCCCCTATCCAGTGGCAGATAATAATCAAACCTGATACAAATCAATAGAAAATCTATACAAATACTATGGAAAGGGAAAATAAGGGTTTTCTATGCAAAATTAGTGATACACCGAAACATGAACATTTACAGTGGCGAATGCCAAAAACCGTAATACAGATTTTTTAAAAAAGGCCTTCAAAAATCATGATGCAGAGAAACAAAACAGAAGGAATAAATACAAGATAAATTGTAGGGTAAATTAAATTATTTGAAGATAATGATACTGAATATTACATGGAATATTGGAACTGCAGAGCTATTGAACATTAATGAAAACAAAACGTTGCCCAGGCACAGATCTGATGCATATATGGTAGCACTCCCTCAGTCCCCACAGAGCATAGTACATATTCTGCCAAAGAGTTTTTGTATAAAAAAATAGGTTCTACAGAAAAAAAGATATGTTAAGTTGTACCTTTTAATGCCATGTGCTCTGGGAATGAGCACTTGTCCTCTGGGAGTAGCTATAGAGGAGGGTTTCCTAACCCTTGGAAAACCGCTCCTCCATGTGTCCTTTTCAAATATTAGAAAACACCCACCCCCCAGCTTAGCAACGCCCCTTGATAGCCACTCCTGACATATAATTATTCATATATTTGAAACGGGCACAGGGAGGAGTGGTTTCCCAAGGGTGTGGGGGGATGGCCCTCTATAGCCACTCCCAGGTGACGAGTGCCTAGTCACAGAGCACATGGCATTGAAAGGTACTATATAACATAGCTTTTTTCTGTAAAAACTATTTTTATACAAAAAAAACTCTTTGGCAGTGTATGTACTATGCTGTGTGGGACCTGGAGGGTACTAAAAATCACTAAATCTATCACCAAAGACGAAGCTCTAATATTCCCTGATGAAAATGTTATTCTTTATCACCACACTCCAGCTGCACCCGAGAATAAGAAGTCTCTAATAGTAATTCATGAATAACTACTGCAGTCTAAGAAGTACACAAAATGCGGTGTGAGATATTCATATAAACACACACACAAATGAACTAGACAAAGGAAATGTACCTAAAATTAAAAAAATTCCAAAGAGAAGCGGCATTCCAGCAGTGAGAAATAGACATTGCTGCTGCAGGTGAGAAGTGGCAGGCTCCTATTAACAGAGGGGAACATGGATTTCAGCATTGTGACCTACTGTACATTCTGTTGCCTGCTATAATTTGATATTATTTGTGACGGCAGAGATTGATAGCTCTCTCTTCTCTAGGCAGTGAGGCGGTAAACCATATTCTCTCCACAGCCATTTAGCATATTGGATGAGACTTGCTTTCCAATAGGTTTTTCAAGTGCTGTATTTTCCTGCAGAGTGCAGCAGAAAAATCCTTTGTTCTGATATGTGACTGTATCTTGTAGACGCACTTGTAGGTCATTAGCGGATTTTCAGTAGATACAAATGTCCAAATTTACATATGGAGCTACTAATTGACCGAAAATCTGAAATAACGTTTACCGCAAGTTTCTAAAAAAATTATTAAAAAAAAACCCATAAACAGTTAATCCTTGTTGTCATTGCTTACAATGGTGCGAACACTGAATAAGGAAATTTAACATATCCTCAGTCTACAGTTACAAAAATACAGGCAGTCCCCGGGTTACATACAAGATAGGGTCTGTAGGTTTGTTCTTAAGTTGAATTTGTATGTAAGTCGGAACTGTATATTTTATCATTGTAATCCCAGCCAGAACTTTTTTGGTCTCTGTGACAATTGGATTTTAAAAATGTTGGGTTGTCATAAGAATCAGGATTAACACTAAAGCTTCATTACAGACGCCTGTGATAACTGTTACAGCTGATCATTGTAGCCTAGGACTAGAGTACAATAAATTACCAATATCCAGAGGTCCGTTTGTAACTAGGGGTCGTCTAAGTCAGGTGTTCTTAAGTAGGGGACCGCCTGTATAACCCCTTACAGATTTCACCAGTATAATGGGGCCTATGGTTCTAGGAGCAGTACTAGGGCATATGTTATACACGTATTAGAAATGTAAAGACACGATAATCATTTTTTTTATATGAGCAGATGACCAGCAGATGTATGGTACATTGAGCTTAGTCAAGGACAGCCACATTAGATGTAGCTCAGCTGAGCCTGTGGCCATTCAGTGTGCTCAGGGAACAAGAACAATATACTGTACAAGTGAACCCTTTCCCATTCAGTTCTGGCTAAGGGCCACTTAGGGGCTCCAATGTCCATTAGGCATTTATGATTTAAAGCATGGCTATAGACACTAAAGGAAACCTACTATAAGGATGTTCGGTACCTTTCTATCCACTAAACCCTACGCTGCCTTTTCCTAAACGTTTAACCATACCTAACTAAAAACATATCTTTTATGCAGATTAACTTCAGATTAACTTGGAGTAGCCGAAGAGCACTGCGGGGCCACGCACGAAGACTCAGAGGTGTAGACCCCAGTGTTCGGCCGGTCTACTCCACACCTAAGCCTCTGATGTAAGGCTAAGTTCACACCACCATCAGCATATCCGTTTTTTATCTCCATTTAAAAAAAAAAAAAAGTTGAAAAATAAAGGTAGATAGACAGTAACTGATGACATAGGGTATCAGTTAAATAAACTGACATCAACGTTTCCTTGTCAAAAAAAATGGACACTTGTCTTTCAGTTAGTGTTAGTTAGTATTCATTTATTTTGAAGAATAACTTTGTTTCAATTAATTTTTTTTTACTTTAAATACATTGATCTATAGCTTCTATATCTGTCTATCTATCCATCCACCCCTCATCTACCTATTGATCTCTTATTTCTATTTGCATACCTATCTTTCTTTACCTCACATTTATCTATAATCTATCCATTATCTCTTTTTCTACTCGAGTATAAGCAGAATTATTTTAAACCAATTACTTTATACCATATGCAAATGGTGTGCACTGCCCCACCAGGCTCCACAAGATATAATTTATTCCTTTTCCGGGGCGGGTAGTACAGCCCCGAGTGTGCTCCGTGAGGTGGTTATGTTTCTTTTAAAATTTTGCGCTGAGCCCAGCATAAGGTTTAAAAAGAGCCTGTGACGTCACCGGACTGTACCAGACGCCCCAAGGCGTAAAAAAAAATATATATATATGTCAGTGGAGTCCGGTGGGGTTCTTCAGAGCACCACAGGCTAATTTGCATATGATAGAAAATAATTTTTCTCCAAAATGCGGCCATAGAAAGTTATGAGAGATGTGTCATGGAGAACACAGGGACGGGATGGTGAGGCGAGTAATAGTCATCTACCATCAGCTTAGCCTATGTGTGTCCCAGCTTCCTGCACTGCTACCTAGTGTCTGCTAGAGCAATTGTATACTTGTATGGGGGCTTGGGGTTTTTTCTTTCCTGGGGGGGGGGGGGGGGGGGGGGGGGGGAAGGGGGATTAAATGCAGTTTTTAAACAGCACAATTTTGGGTCTCATGAATCCTACTGGTGAACCTTTTCTGTGCAGTAGATTACATAAAGAAAACTGAAGTTTTTACAATATTTTCTGCCTTTGTCGTCGAACCTAAACAACATAATTTCCAAGCACCATAACTTTCTTAAAGCAAATCTACCATCAATATGCATCATAAGCCAGGACCAGTTACTCAAAAATATGGGGGCCCCGACTGTGGTAATCTTCTTATATTTGTTATTCATGTACTCTTTTCTTTTAAAATAAAATGTATACAATTATACTAATTATACTGAGGGCTCTGGTGGGCATTTCCAGAGTCCCTCAGTGTCTTCTCACAGGTTGTTACAATGTGTAGCACAGGTGTACTCTCCTCCTACACTTAGGGCGTGGTATCATGGTGATACCATTACAATGGAGAGGTGATTTGCCCAATTACATTACTATTAACATTTGTTAACGTAACCAGTGTAAAGATGATGTTAATGTGTTAACAAAACAAAAGTAAACATTGGTAACGTGTGCGTTAACATTGCGTTTGCATTGCGTAAACGCAATTAGGCAAATCCCCTTTCCTCAGCGGTTGTAATGCATCTCAAAAAGCAATGAAAACGCAATAAAAAACACACCGTATGACCGCACCCTTACAGTTGCTGCTAGATTAGAAGGAAGAATGTCATGAATAACAAATATAAGAAGATTACCATAGTCACACTGCCTGAATCTGAGTAAATGCCCCTGGTTGCTCATGATGGATTTTGATGGCAGATTTCCATTAAATTTTGTTTTGTCAAGGTGCCTGTGTGAGGGTTTTGTTGAAGACCTGTAGATTTCTACACACAGAGTTCATTAGATTTTTTAAATTGTGATTTATACAATTTTTGTCTGCTAAATTTCCATTTTGGCATAGTTTATTTATTGTCTTCAAGTTTTTTGTCGTACAGGATTAATATCATAAACGGTCCTTCATTGGACAACGGGCTGCCATATGACACCATTGGCACCCCACAATCACTGCTGCTGGATGTCAATGGGCGACAGAGGGAGCATAAGCTTAAGCAGGATGATAGGTCCAGCAATCTTCTTCTGATGTGAGGTCCTTCTATGCAGCCACAACAACACTTATATCACACACATCTGATTACTCTCTATGATACTAACAAGCTGTGTGACTGGTCAGATTTATGTCAACTGGAAATAAACATTGAAGATTTCTACAGAATGACAGCCAACAGATCTAGAAAACTGTGAGGAATTGATACAGAAAGTAACAATAACATTAATTTGTCGAACTGGGAATACCCCTTTAAGCTTTACTGTTAATCCTTATGACAACCCAACATTTTAAAAATCCAATTGTCACAGAGACCAAAACCGGTTACAATTCTAAAATATACAGTTCAGAGTTACATACAAATTGAACTTAAGAACAAGAACAGGTGACTGCCTGTACCAAGCTGATGGTTACAAAATGTAGTTGAATCTTAGAGTATGATTCTATAATCTGAAAAGAAAGCTCATTCACACATATTTTAATTCAAACAGAGGATTTGGCAGCAGGCACAGCCAAACGATAACCAAAATGTTCTCCAAAGAACAAATGGAAAGGTATCATGCAAATACAAGTCTGCAGATTGCTGCACAACAGGACAGCTACTAAAAGTAGCACACAGTTTACCTAAATAATCCAACTGTTATTTTGACAGTAGAGTCTGGAACGTAAACCACATGGCATAGATGGCAGGTTGTCAGGCTGCAATGTGCACAATGCCGGCTGTAGCCTTAGAATGCCAGGACTGGATGCAAATAACCTCTGAAGTGGTCAAACGCTTGTGGTCAGGCCAACAATGTGCCCCCTAGCATGCAGCAACTATGAACACAGTTTGTATGGGTTTATCATATGGGAGTAGCATCTTTTCACCAAAAAGGTCCACTTTCTCCAACCTAAGATTACCCTGGAGTTCCCCTGGACCTAAAGAGCTGCCCCCTTATATACATTGATGACAGTCAATGCAGAAGGTTTGGAGACTGTATTACAGATTCAGGGATTCATCCCTAAAACGATTTGCTAGGGGAGTTTATCCAAGCTCCTGGTTACACCATTTACAATTGCGGAGCTTTCTGACATCACTAGCCGCAGGGGAGTATCTTCACACCAAACCTACCCAATTTGAGATCCTCTGTCTTCAGCGACAGGTTCCACCTCATGGCGTCTCTTCTTTATAGAATGCTCTTGGAGTGTGATGGGGAGAGTCTGTCATTACCATATAGGAAGGAATTGGAGTAGGAATTAGGAGAGAATTTTACAAAAGAGCTCTGGGAGAAAACCCTTATCTTAACCCTTAAAATGCCAGTAAGATCCAGGAAACTATAGGACCCTTCTGGCTACATCATATATTTCCCACTGCTTCCCCCATTTGTTGGAGATGGCTGCTGGCCCAGGGTTCTATGCTTACTGTTTGGTGGGACTGCAAGGTGGCTGCCTCTATTTGGACTATCTATCTGGAATCTCTAGAGAGATTTGCGGAGCAATTGGGAACTTGTCTCCAGCCATTGTATTATTGTTCATCTTCGAGACATCAAGAAAGGTCTGCTTCAACATTTCCTGGTGGCTATGAGACTGGTGATCCCCAGGATTTGGAAAACTACGTCTCCACCTACAGAGTTAACGCTGCATGTAGAAACTCAGGGTTTTAGACAGTCATCTGTTGGATACATACGATAACACATGGCCCAAATGGACTATGTTTAGGAACCTTCCTTCTCCAACTGGCTGCAAGCGGCTCCTTAATCCCCGGCTGTGTCACTTGAGCCTTGCTCATTAACTATGGTCTTGGTTAACTTCCCTTTGCTATGGTGAGGAACAACTTACTCTCTCCTTCTTTCTCTCCCCTTTCGTCCCCCTGTCCAGTTTTGTCCCCCGTATTTTGTTTATTTTGCTCTCTGTTTATAGTTCTTTGTTCTGTTCTTCACTTGAGCTGGATGCTTGATTGAGTTTTATTTTCCATCCATACTTCATGATGGGGCTGTGACCCAAACGCCTGACCCATCATGTGGGCTTCGTGTTCTTTTTTTTGTTCAATTGTGTGCTTTTTCCCTTTTTTTTTTAATAATTCTATTGAATCATTAATAGTCATCACAAATAGACATTTAATAGACAATATATAGGAGGGTGATAATGGTCTCAAGAAAATAATAAAAATTCAAAATGTAACTAATCTTTTAACAAACTTTAAAGAAATAATTAGTCCATTATGTGTAAGTGTAACCATTTCTGGTCACTAGGTGACTTCTAGTCTTCACTGTATACATATTATATACATTGTATATATTATGTATAGAGTTTAAAGCATAAAATGGGGTTAGAAAACGAAGAAGAAAGCTGGCACGGCGCTATTATGGAGAGGGTCCTCTGGTAAGTTTTAATTGTTTATTCCAAAAACTGTAAACGCGTTTCGGGCGGAACGCCCTTCTTCAAGTACAAATGGAAAAAGGTAGCCGTTGTGCGCTGGATCCATTCTGTGCTGGAGCACCAAGGTACATAACATAACATTTCAGGGGGTATATTGCCTATACCCTCCCTTTCCATACATATCCCTCGGATATTTTCATTTTATTTTAAATTTAGTTTTCCCATTTATCCTACGATAATACACGAGGTGCCGTCCTCTTGTTTTGCCTCTTTCCCCCCTTTTTTTGTTTTGTAATGACACTATCTTCTTCTGTCATTCTTGCTAGCAAGATGGAATTCAGCAGATATTTCAGTGAAAATTGTTTACAAGTAAATGAGGCAAGATAATGAAAAGGAAAAATTATCTATAGAATAAGTTCATAATCTCAGTTGTGTGAGTCTCAAGTCAGGAGCCTATACATTTTAGGATATAACAGTAAGCAGAAAGCTTTGATCTCAGTGTAGTGGTTACTGCAGATTAGCTTGTATTGATTTAAATGGGAGCCGAGCGTCAATGGCACAGTTTAGCCATTACACAATGATAGGCAAATTAACCCCCAAAACTAAACATATTTTCATAAATTGCCACTAGAAAGAATTGTACCAATATCTACATTGTCCCTCTACATGCCTATAAACTTAATCAAAAAAGCTTTGATCCTAAAGCTTTATGCAAATGGCCTGAGATTGGTCCAATGAGCCATTTTCATATTTAGCTGTCCAGCTTACTTTTGAGTGGGAGGTACAGCCACAGCCCCCAGTGCTTGTCTGTCAACCTGTATAATGTTGTGATACTCCTGGTGCTGGCGCCCCCTGCAGCCTTTGTGTGATATAGATACTCCAATACACATTACCGACAGCCTGTATAATGATGTGACACTCCTGGTGCTTGCTCCTCTATGTGATAGAATCCCTGTAAGCTGCTCTTACAACTAGTGGTAACAGCATTAGTTACAGAGACCTGATGACAGGTGTCCGTCTAATGCACCAAAGACCCTTTTAGGGCCCATTCAGATGGTCATATTTGGTCTGGTGAACCTGGCTCAAAAACTCTTGTCTGAATTGAACTTGCAGCATCATTAAGATTTTGGTTTCAGAACTAATGTATACATTACTCAAATGAACTATGTACATGAGAGAGTAGATACATGGTAGTTCTGAGAACTGGTACAATTTGATCAATGCAGTATAGCCAATTCATTTTTTAAAGGAATTTGTGAAAATTCGGAAATGTCCTTTAAATGTCGGTTCTATTCCTGATCTAAGGATTTTGGCCAGGGGTGAACAACCTTTATTCCTTCAACAACTGCATTGTCAAACCGCACAAGGGGCTGCAATAGTAACCAGTACCCCAGAAATTATAAAGACTACAGTGCAGCAATGAATACGACCCCAACAAACAAATACTGCATTCAGCATAGGCAATAATAGTGGAGACCCCAGAGAAGACAAAAAAAATTGGCGACTACAAAGCAGATATAGTGGGAAGACCCCAGAGTAGATGACAAAGACTGGAGACCCTCCAGAGCAGACAAAAATTAAAGCATTAAGATAAGATAATCCCCACAGTGGGAAATTCACAATTATAGGCACTACAGAGCATTACAATGATCAAATAGACAAAGTCGTTTGTTTTGAAGATTTATAAGGGATTGACTTCAGTGTTAGCACAGGAATAGCATGAGCTTCATGTGTTCTACCCAAGGGTAATAGCCACATGACATTACACATCTATCACCAGTACATGCTAGCTATCTGCACATTCCTACATGTAAGAGCAGAGCCCAAAGGAAGGGGCTCTCATTTATTGACACCTATCTTGATTTCTGTCTAAAATTACTGGGTGTCTATAAGATTGATAGCAAATCAAGAGGTATGTAAAAAAAAAAAAAAAAAAGTTTTCAAACATAAAGCAGATTACTTACTACTACTTTTTTGCATGTAAGTGAAATGCAGTATTAATTCACTAGCTTTCAACTATTGGGAAACTTAACTCCCAATTTGTCCAACATGCAACCATTGGAAATCAGAGCATGTTGGTAGTTGTAGTTCAAAAACATCTGGTGGGTTTCAAAATGCACTTCACCAAAACAAATGATTTTGCAGCCATCAGGAAGATTTTGCAGCTATGGACATATCCAAAAATAGCATTTAATGGTAATATAAAAGCCACATCATCTGTTGATAGTTTACCATATATGTTGTAAACATTTGTAGTTTTGATGGACATAAGTAATCCAAAAACTAAAAGACTATTTAACATGCACAAAGTGACAGTTCTGCGTTGATCTAGGCAAGCAGAAATTTAAGAGGTAAAAGCTGACATCCGGCTCCCTACCATCATAAGCATGTGCTGGGATTATATGAGGGTCCTGCAAAACCCTTGATCATGGGACAAAAAAAGTAAGTTCTGATCCTTCTGCGACTACTTAGGATACATCCATACGTACCGCTAGCGCTGCGCTTACAAGCACAGTGGTAGCACAATGGGCGGTGTGCCTTGGCCCAAATGCATTTGTATTTGCAGTAAAATGCACGCGATTGTTTTACTGGAAATGCTAATGAGGCACGGCCCCTTGCACTACGTGTATGTGTGACCGCACCCTTAGGGAGTGAAAAGGTTCTGCTGTTGTTTCAGAGAGAGGGAAGCGTTTTCCTGCAAGCATATGTTAAAATTTACCATTTGCCTTTTCCGTGCAAACAATCCACAGTATAAGGCTAGATTCACACTGCTGTTTCGCGCCGTACCGTAGCACGGTGGGCACACTGCAGCTCGCGGGGAGAGAAGGAGGAGGTGAGCGCTCACCCCCGCCGCTCTCCATGAAAGCATATGGCTCACGGCACCGTATGCCGTGAAAAGATAGGACATGTCCTATCTTTTCACGGGGTTCGGAGTGGTACGGTGCTGCATGTGTGCTGCACAGTACCGCTCCCGTAGGGCTCCGTGCGCCCATTGCTATCTATGGGGGACGTATATTGGCATGTCGGCCGTTTATATGTCCCCCAAGCTGCAGTGTGAATATAGCCTAAGGCTTTTTTCACACAAGCGTAGGCTGGGACCTGGGTGTAGAATACATTTGGCTGGATGAGGTGAGCACTTCTCACTCTATATTGAGGTGTGGTGACGGGCTGTATGCATGGTATTTTACTCCCAGCGAAGGCAGGGTATGGTGACACGTGTGTGCTCACCATACCATGCCATGCACTTATATGGCGATCATGCGCTACCTGATGTTTGTATGGCTAGCATACACCCATCATATACTTCTTGTGAAAGAGGCCTAATACAGTAGCATTGTAGAGTATGGGATATGTTTTGTAAAGCGCTGCGGTATATTTCTATTATAAGGGATTGATGAAAATCACATATACTCATTACGGAAAAATATGCAACTAATTGCTGAAGATCATTTGACAGAAATCAACCTTTGAAACGCAAGGGTTGAGCTCCATCCCTGGTCTATGGCAAAATTGTGGCATCAAACACATCAGAAACCAACCGACCTCAGCTAGTTACCGCTGCTTGCAGAATGGTTGTAGACTTTCTAAACCTGATCCCAAGGACATGACCATGAATGGACACTACTGATCTGCAGATGAGGTCTAAACAGTGGGAGCTTTAGTGATGCACAATTTTTACCTTGGAAGATCCAAAAACTGAGCAAAAAAAAAAAGGGTCTAAACAAAGGAAGCAACTGGAAGAGATTTCACCTACAAAAACAAAATAATCAACTTCCTACAGAGTGGATGGCTATTTCTCAGGTGAAGGTTCATGGAGTATTCAGGTAAAACATGCAGGACTTATAATATTTCTTTTGCTGTATTGCCGTTTTCTTTGTGATCCAATAAAATCTTAAAGTTTCGTAGCCATTCTTAAGGTGTACGTAACCAAGATCTTCCCAGGAAGGTTACCATGGCAATATTAAAAGCAGTAGTTAAAAAGAGTTTTTGATCTATATTTTAAAAAGGTACATGCAATGTAAGTACCAAATACACATGACAATGTCCAGCTGAGAAAAATAATTTACTAGGAAACAAACAATAGAGAAGTAATTTCCATTCTCTTTCATCAGTAGCGGTACAGTACTGCAGAACACAATGCCCAATACTGAAGAAATGACACAACACCACTGTAAACTGGTATTTCCAGCAGCAATTTTAAGACATGGCCACAAGACGTTTACTTATCAGAAAAACAGGGTCATGTGACCTCAGTATGCCATACCATGTCGGGTGCATCACTCATGAGGTGGGAGCCTCGCCCATGAGGCATATTTTCACACTCGAATGCCACCATAGTTACCAGGTAGGTGTGAACAGTGTTGGCCATTTTCCCAACTGTTCTTGTAAATGTCACATTCATACATGTAATGGTACAAGGGTACAAAAAAAAAAAAAAAAAAATTATATATATATATATATATATATATATGAATTCAACATACAAAATAGTCATTTAAAAGGCGCTACAGCAATGGGGGAAATTTATGGGGGAACACACAATGGGGGAAAGATGCACCATCCGCTCAGTAGATGTGGATGTGATCTCCAGCAAGGTCACACTTATTTAGAACAGGTATGACATCGAAGAGATTTCTGCAAAAGTCTCCACTTGTTTCGAGACCCGCTCCAGACACGCCTAAAGTGGTGGGCATGTCGGAAAATCTGGCATGCATTGGCATGCATAATAAATCTTCCTCAATAAACAGAATTTTTTGTATAATGGTATAAAGAACTGAATGGTAATTCTGCAGCAGTCCAGCAAGAATCAGGCGCTTGCTGATACTGGCTGGATTCTGGTGCGATTTGGTTTAGCCATTTTGCTGCAGCATCTTTGCAAAGATTGAGTTCTACACCCTAATCTGCAGCAGATAGATGACATGCAGCGGATCTGAAACATATGTAAGGTAATCCCCCCAAAGTATCACTACAATGGAGGCACTAAACAAGGTGTGAACCCAGCCTAAAATTGACATGCTGCAGGTATCAAACTGGGACCACGGTGTGATGATAGACTTTGCTGGTAGTAATAAGCGGCACATTTTCTGCCTGGACTTACAGCAAAGAAAATTGGCAGTGTACTTTCTATGAATATATATCACTTGGAATCTTTTTCTGGAGGTTTCAGACTTACCGTACACCACCATTCAGTATTTTTCTTTATTATAAGTGAAACAGCCCTATGAGGAGCCTTGAGCTTTTTTTATTTATTTTTTTTGGTATAAGTCGCCTGATGCTTCCAACCACCAAGCAGTTTTCATTTTCCACAGAACACTAGAAAAAAGGAAATCTGATGGAACAGCTCCACCAGGGCCCTGCTGTGATTTTAGATTTACAGTAGCACGAGATATTTCAATAGAAAATACAAATGAAAGGCCCAATTTACTTTTATTCAAGTTTAAGCTTGTGTTCCTCACTGGAAAATATGTGAAGTGTGGAAGATTCTGCCAGACTTTCTAGATTAACACTTTATGGATATCTTCTAGAGGCTCAAGTAGGATTGTAAAGGATGTAGCCTGGCTAAATGTGGACCTTGGCACACCAGGGCAGACGCCAGCACTAGGTATACCTGTCAACCAGAAATCTGGCACTAGGAGCTGCTTACTAAAGTGCTAAAACAAACGCTGCAGTGTTAGAATGATAGTGTTATCTGAAACCTCCGATAGTGCTATCTAACACTGCGGCGGAGTGCGATGTAAACCCCGGACCACTCTCAAAGCAGTCCGGTGTATTCATGAGCGGCGGGATTGTGGGCAGGTTTAGGGGCGGTGACTGCCCCATGACACGTGGCAGTAATCGCCAGCTTATGGAGCAAGTGGGGCGGTCCTGGGAAGAGGCAGCGCCCCCTCTGTTAATTCTGCACAGAAAAGAATAAATAAATAAATAAATAACAGATGAGCCCCATTTAATGTTTATGGAGATCACCTGACATGTCTGAAGCTGAAATCATAAAAATAGAAAAACACATAGGCAGTAGAAATTGTTTGCGAGTCCCTGATCTGCACACATAGCAGAATGACTGCAGAATTTACCCAGTGGTCAATTCTGCACAGAATTAGCACCCTTAAATGGGTTGTTCCTCTGCAGGATCACAACTTATGGGCTTGACAGCTGGGACATCCCGCTGATCTGCATGGTTTGCATACAGTTTCACTATGAGGCACCATATTCTATCCTAAAAGAATGCCATGATATTTTTCTTACAGGCACATGAATAGTGGAACGGATGGACAACAAACAACAATGAAATTTCCTAATCCGCAAGGGTAGAATAGAGTCAGCTCATGTGAATCAATGCACGTACCATGCCGAGTATACAGGCGGCAAAGTTCTCCTGGTTGTAATGCAGGCACTATTGTTAGAAGGTACTATGCTATACATCACAACCCTGGAATCAATGGAAGGTGCAATGGGCGTACTGGAGGTTGGACCTTCACTGATCATGTTATGTCTTGGTGAGGTATTGTAATATTGAACCACAAGAATTTACTTTCAACAGTATCCAGTATACAAGTGTCACTTCAACACTAAATCCAATGCATAATCCAAATTATCAGGAATCAGGCCTTTAGCATCTGTCCATATGTATTGCTATGGTTTCCAGAGCCCTGTGTGTGAGCCAACTGCCCGAGTTACAAAACTCAGTGAAGTTATATTTCTGCTGGAGTATGCGACTTGGACGGTCTTTATTGCCATCATTGGCATGTGAATGGACTTCATCAAAAAGACATTGGCTGCAAACAATGGACCATGGGTCAGTTTTTGCAGCCAATGAAAAGCACATGTTTGTGTGCAGGTAGTTCACTTTTCTGGGAGTTCATTTCTTTATTCTTCTATGTTAGAAGATGAGTAATGGAGCCCAAAGGTTCCAATTAACTATAGGGGCTACCATAAGGATGCCTGACAGTTTGGCCAATGTAAAAATCTTGAGTGCAGAACTTTTTTACCCAGTGTTTTAAATGAGATCTACAATGGAGCCCCCAGCGCAGATGTGAACTGAGCCTTACCAGAATGGGCTACAAAACAACAAAAGTGCCTAGATGCTTGAAGTAGTGATGCCACATTGTGTGCCCACTGCAGCTTAATACTGGACATATAAATATGAGGAATGTCACCCAAGCTGACATCAAATACTAAGTTCTTCTATTAGGGAAGAGAATAGAATAAGGTTAACACAAGACTAATGGAACCCTCATGTTTACCATCAATTACAAATTATGGGCATTCCCATGAGTGTAATATTGCACTACACACAGCGCCAACATACTTTTTGAATATACTGTACCACCCTAGCCTGAAGAACATCAAGTTTGCAGCCATGCAGACCGAGCACTACTATCCTCAATCACAAAAGGATTCCTTCCATCATGCTTGTGCTATAGAGGCTTTGTTATACAGTAATGTTTGTAGAAAAAAACTGGAAGGATAACTAATAAAATAGAAAAGTGTATTTCCTGTAATTAAAAGATATACTGGAAATTGGAAGCTGATTATTAAAATACTACTTTGATATTAATCACATTATTTTCTAAGGCATTCTGTATTCTAG
This sequence comes from Engystomops pustulosus, assembly GCA_019512145.1. Lineage (NCBI taxonomy): Eukaryota > Metazoa > Chordata > Amphibia > Anura > Leptodactylidae > Engystomops > Engystomops pustulosus. The sequence continues at coordinate 122,552,497 of CM033643.1, forward strand.
AGGTACCGTCCTATAGAAGGAAAAGTGGTGCCTCAATGGGAACCGCACATGGAACGCCTTCAGGTCCATGGGATAAACCTCTGTGGGTGCAGCTTTACCACTGGGGCTCCCTGCACATAAATGTTCTTATTGTCTCTGTGTCATCTTATATTTCTATGTGCTCATACACAAGGTTGCTGTTTTCATAGACACATGTACGAGTCCACTGCTAAAGACGCAAAACACAAAGTAGGTGATATTGCTGTCCTGTTTGCGGCTTGGACGGCATTTTTTGCTGTCATAAGCCAGTGAAACTTCACACAATGATGACATACAGCCCGCAAACAATGGACCGTGGATCGATCGGTTGTGGTCTGTGCACTACACGCATTGGCCCAAAGGTGAATTTCTCTCACAAATTTTGCTCGGCAGTGAGCCAAAAATGAGTGGCCCAATGCTTATCAAGCAGAAAGCGACTGATGCATGTGACTAGCATTGTCAGGACGGCCAGGCAGAAGCAAATGACAGGCCGCAATGTGTGCAAGAGGGTGTCTTTTTGTTTTATAGTGCGTTTCCAGTCCAATTTTAATATAGATGTCATTTATATCTGTAGCATATCATTATGGCATGGATCATTTTGAGGTTCAGACCTCCAAAGGGTACATTTACATATCTGTGAAGCATCCATCATATAATGGAGAGAATACGGGGACGATGGTATTTCTGCCATTTTCTTTTTTCAATGGGTTTTGATATAAAAACAATGTGTAAATGCTGAAAAAGACAGCCCCTACAGCTCAATCCCATGGCACACAATACAGGCATTGAGGGAAGACAGCAGCGCTTGCAGGTGAGCGCAGGCATACACCACCATCATTAGCAGCGTGATGACTGTGTGGGAGGCGCAACACTGCTTGTCCTCTGGGTAACACGTCTATGCAAGCGCTCCTGTCTCATTCCCCAGCAGGTCATGTGAGGTTCCCCCCAGCCCATTCTGTCCTGACCAAACTACACAAAAGATGCTTTCTTCCTGTTGTGCGCCGTCATAATGGAGGATTCCCAGTCACCATCACAGACAGGATGTGGCTGACACCATGTCTAACAATGAGCAGGACATCCTCTGCCACAAGTTACAGTCATCTTCATGACTACACAGACTGTGTGATGGAGGGGACGAGCCTCCTGCGGTGGGTCTGACACAAGTCACATGCTGCATGTCTGGGAGATTAGCATATCATTGTGTCTGCCTCCATCCCGGAAGACTGGTCCCAATCTCTACAAGGAGGACCACCGCAGTGCCCACACGTCCTTATATAGTGCCCTGCAATGTCACCTGCCTGCCCCTGATCACCCCACACAGCAGTGCCCTCCTTACCTGCAGGGGTGGCCCCGAACACTCTGACCACTGGCACTCTTCGCACAGGGCAGTCTCTGAAGTGGGATCTGGTTACATCCAATCCAGCCACAGGGGCAGCCAAATAGTAATCCGCAGTCACCAGGCGCAGGGAGAACATCTTGCTGTGCCAGGCAGCAGAGCCCTCTAGCTGTTCTCACTGTCCCAATAGAGAGCGCCAGCCTATGGGCACGGTCCACACCGGTCACAGCTAGCCATGTCACGTATACAGTACAGGACAGATCCGTATTCCGCCGGGCCCTCCTCTCCCGCTAGACGTGCCTCAGCAGCGCTCAGTGTCACGTGCAGGGCATGGGAGCCTCATGCTGTGAGCTCGCCCCTGCACCGCTCCTCCAGCCGCAGAGCACTCTCCCGCCGAGCCGGGCTCACCAGTCTTCCGATCACGGCTCTCGCTGCGGCCGCCGCAGCTGTTGTTGCCATGATGGTGACGTCACGGGGAGGGAGAGTGACAAGGTGGAGGGGGTGATCGTGGGCGTGACCACCGTACGCTGTGTGGGAGGAGTGGAAGCGTCGGTCACGCCTCCTGCCGTACGCTCGTTGTTGTAGTAGTAGTAACCCTTTGGGTACCGAGAGATGTACACAATGGGAGACAGTCAGCGGAAGTAGCGCGGCCTGGGGCTTTGCCTCACCAATGACCGGGGCTGGATTTCACATACACGTAGTGCAGCCACACCTAGTCATACATCAGGACGGTACCATGGTGGGTCTCCGGCTGTCAGAAGAGATCAATGAGGAGTTCGCGCAGGCGCAGTGGTGTGAGTGGCGGAGTTTGATCCGGCTAGACGAGCCTTGTGTGCAGCTTGTGTAGTACGGAACAGGCGGGAAAGAGAATAGGTGTTACCTTGGCTGGCTTGCCAATACCTCTCCACACAGGGACTATTAGCTGCCATTTTACCCATTGTGTCATTTACAGAAAACATCTGTAGTATAATCTCCTATGATCAGCCATAGATGGCCATCTTCAGAATAGCACACTGTATTATATATGGGTTTATACACTGGAGATCAAAATTAGGGATCAACACACAATCTCCTAAATAGGTTATCGTGCAGTCCTATGTGAATACACCCTAAAGTGTAAAATATCAGTATTTTAAGCTCATTTTATACATTGTATATACTCTAAAGCACAGATTAACCCCTTAATGCCGCAGACCTTTTTCGTTTTTGCGTTTTCATTTTTCACTCCCCACCTTCCAATATCTATAACTTTTTTTATTTTCCCATATACAGAGCTGTGTTATGGCTTATTTTCTGTGTAACAAATTACACTTCAAATGGTGGTATTTAATATTCCATGCCATGTACTGAGAAGTGGGAAAAAAATTCCAAATGCAGTGAAATTGGTAAAAAAATGTGCCATATTCTTGTGGGCTTGGATTTTTACGGATTTCACTGTATTCCCCAAATTACATGTCTACTTTATTCTTTGGGTCGGTACAATTACGAGGATACCAAATTCATATAGGTTTTGTATGTAGCTCTGGGAGGTGTAGTTTTTTGTGGCTTTTGATGATGTTTACAATGTTATCATTTTTAGGACTCTACTGTACCTGCTGCCGCGGTCCCCACTCCCCCAGGTCCATACTCACCTCACCTGGCTCCGGACTCCACGGTGATCCTGTCCTGGTCCCACGCCGACTTCCTACAAGGCCACGCTCCTGCTTCCTGCCGAGGCCTCTCCGGATGCTGACTCTTCAAGAATTTAAAGGGCCAGCACCTTCCTCTTTATAGCGCTGGCATCCTGGCTCTGCTATATAGCCTGGCGACTCCCAGCATCCCCTGCCAGATCTTCAGGTCATTCTACCGAAGAGAAAGCTTCCCTGAGCGTTTCCAGACGCCTCCGTGATTCCTGAGCGTTTCCAGACGCCTCCGTGTTCCTGTGGTATTCCCGTGTTCCTGTGGTATTCCCGTGTTCCTATGGTGTTCCTGTGGTGTCCCCGTGTTCCTATCCTGTGGCAGTCCTGTAATCCTGTGGCGGTCCTGTAATCCTGTGGCGGTCCTGTAATCCTGTGGCAGTCCAGTTATCCTGTGGCGGTCCAGTATCCTAGTGGTCTTCGGAGGTCCTGCCAGCCGTCCATCAGAGGTCCTACCAGCCGTCCAGCCGAGGTCCTGCCATCCCAAGGTCCTGCCTTCCCAAGGTCCCGCCTTCTCGTGGTCCTGCCTGCCCTGCCACTGCGGGCCTAGTCGCACCCGTGGAGCGACCTGGTGGCTCCCCACCGCAGCAAGACCATCCCGCTTTGCGGCAGACTCTGGCGAAGACCAGGAGTCCACTTAGACTCCGCTCCCGGGTTGCGGCTGGCATCGTTATCCCCCGCGGTGGTCCAGGGAGTCCACTGACTTTAGTCCCAAGGAACTATTCCCATAGACCAGTGGTGGCGAACCTATGGCACGGGTGCCAAAGGTGGCACTCTGAGCCCTCTCAGTGGGCACTCAGGCTGTTGCCCCAGGACAGAATTCACCAGATAGGATATTAAGGGATACTCCTGCAGGCCCAGGTAGCCCAGGAAGTGACACGCTGAGCATTATTTTAAAGTGAAGGGGTTTACCTGAGACTGCAGGGAGAGAAGGTATAGACGGGTCAGATTATCGTTGAAGCTCCTGCTCTTGGTTGTCAAGGGAAGCTCCAAAGGCGATCCGAATTTTCCCTCTTTCTGTCAACAATATTGGTTTCCTTAGTAACGTTGAAAGCTGTGGTATAGCATGGAGCAAAAAGATTGCAATAAGTTACTGTCTAAATTGCTGTGTTGGCACTTTGCAATAAATAAGTGGGTTTGGATTGCAGTTTGGGCACTCGGTCTCTAAAAGGTTCGCCATCACTGCCATAGACTGTGACATGTACAACCTTTTGATCACTTTTTATAGAAATTTTTAATTTTTTTTTTAAATGACAAAAGAGTGCCATTTTCAACTTTGGGCGCGACTTTCCATTATGGGGTTAAATGCAGTGAAAAAACGTTATTATATTTTGATAGATCGGGCATTTTTGGAAGCGGCGATATCTAATGTGTTTATGATTTTTACTGTTTATATCAGTTCTAGGGAAAAGGGGGGGGGGTGATTTGAATTTTTATGTTCTTTAATTATAATTTAACTTTTTTTTATTTTTACTATTTTTCAGACTCCCTAGCGTACTTTAACCCTAGGTTTTCTGTACGATCCTATCATATACTGCAATACTACAGGTTTTACTCCTCATTCATTACAATATGCTGATAGCACATTGTAATGAATAGGTTAACCCGAGTCAGCCTTGGGTCTTCGTAAGACCCGAGGCTGCCATGGTGACGGATCGCCACTCCCCGATGACGTCACGGGGAGCAACGATCCTCGGAAAGATGGCGGCGAGCAGCGGGGAAACACCCGCGATCGGTGCTGGCACCAATCGCAGGTGTTACCAGTAAGCCTTTGCTGCAATATGCACTCGGCATTCGTGGTCAGCCTACTCTCCGGGAAAGCCCTTGCATGAGCTAGCCCTCTCTGGGACAGGAATTTCCCGGTCACTGCCAACATCATCGCGTTCCTTGGAGAATTTTGGTCTGTCTTGAAGGAACCAGCTCGGGCGTCTTCTGCTGAGACCGCCCTGATGAATTTATGTCAAGGGGTCTTGTCAGTTGGCGACTACGCGGTTCAATTTTGCACTATTGCCTCCAAGCTCTCTTAAAAGGAAGTGGCCTTGGTCGCCACCTTTAAGAAAGGATTGGCTAGTCGTATCAAAGATGCGCTGTCTGCACGGAACCTGCAGACATATTGTACTAGGGCAACACTTTTCAGGAGAGGTTCCCCAAACTGGTAGCAAGGGCAATGTCAGGCTCCAGGGGCAATGGACCTACTGGACCACCACTCACAATGACATAAGCCGACATCGGGACCAGAATCTAAGATCCCGCCACAAAGCGGGTTGGCCTTGCTGTGGCGGAGATTAAGCAACAGGTCAGGGCAGGTGGAACAGGATCAAAGTCAAGAACCGGGATCACAACGGGAAGTCAATACACAAGTGCAAGGCAGGGACACTAGCTTTTTAAATGGCATAGAGCACAAAGATCTGGATGGGAATGCTGGGAGAGGCCGGCTTTTAACTATTTCCTAGAATGGCCAGCACCAATCAGCTGTGTACTGGCGCTTTAAATATTTGCGAGCCGGCATGTGCACGCCCAAGGAGTCGGGGAAGCGCACACACAGCCGCGAGAGCTGGGACAGGTGAATGGTGCTGCGCTGGCGGGCGGGCATGAGGGGCATGGGTGAGCTCACAACCCACGATATGAGTCGCGGGAGCATCTGTGACAGTACCCCGCCTCCCCCTTTTCTTGGGCCGGAGAAATCTCTGCAAGAGATCATGGCCCAGAATATTTTCCTTGGGCTCGGAAGATCTCTCCTCAGGTCCGAACCCCTTCCAGTCTACCAAGAAGAACCACTTACCTTTCACCACCTTGATGTCTAGGATCTCCTTTACCTTGAAGACATCAGCGGAGTCAGGAGCAGGAGGAGAAACGGTTCAGGATGACCGGCTTGAGTAGAGATACGTGGAAGGAGTTTGGGATACAATGGTGGGAGGAAGGCACAGCTTATAGGCCACAGGATTGATGCGGCAGAGAACCTCGAAAGGACCCAGGAGTTGCGGACCAAGTTTGTAGCCAGTGATCTTTAGCCAGACATACCTGGCGGACAACCAGACTTTGTCACCTGGAGAGAAGCTAGGAGGCCTACGTTTCTTGTCATCCTGAGCATGGTCCGGGCAGAAGCCTGTAACACGGAAAGGCAAGTCTGTTCCCAAATAGACTTCAGATCCTGTATCAACTCCTTAACAGCAGGGACGTCTGAGGACACAGGCAATCCATAGTTGTTAAAAAATGGAGCAGAGCCGGCAGATGCTGAATCCAGAGAGTTATAAGAAAACTCCGCCCAGGGTGGACCAGTCGTCCTGACGGGCAGAAACAAAATGACAGAGATAGCAAGCCACAGTCTGGTTAACGCTCTCTACTTGTCCATTGGACTGACAGTGGTAAGCAGTGGAGAAATCCAGCTTTATAAAGTTAACTGCGGAGAGAAAGCCAGAAGCGGGAAACCAACTGGACCCCAGGTCATAGACGATGTGCTCAGGAAGTTCATGTAGCCGGAAGATGTGGGTGAAGAACTGGCAAGCAAGTTGAGGGGTAGACAGCAGATCAGGCAGAGGCACAAAACGGAACACCTTGGAGAATCGGTTGGTTAACACCCAGATGCCAGTATTCCCAGAGGAAGATGGAGACAAAGGCTGGGTATTGGTAACAAGCACAGGAAGTGCAGGAACCCACAAAATCCTGTACACCTTTGGCCAGATCAGGCCACCAATAGAACCGGGAAATGAGGGCTACAGAGCGTTGCACTCCAGGGTGCCCAGCCACATGAGAGCTATGTTCCCAAGTCAATATTCTCTTTCAAACTGCAGGTCGGACAAAAGTCTTGCCAGGAGGAAGCTGCTAAAGATCCACTGGAGCAGCAATAACTAGTTACTCAGGAGAAATAATATGCTGAGGAGCCGGTTGTTCCCCAATGACATCAGAGGCACAAGGGAGGGCATCAGCCTTGACATTCTTCTCAGCAGGACAGAAGTGAATCAAGAGTTTAAAACGTGAAAAGTTAAGAGAGACCAGTGAGCTTGCCATGGGTTGAGGCGTTGAGCAGCCTGGAGACAAAGGGGATTCTTATGATCTGTATACACCTAGACCGGATGAAAATGCCATTCTTCCAGAGCAAGTTTGATGACAGTAGTTCTCTATCTCTGTGGAGTAATTCCTCTCTGCGGAGGAGAAAGTCTTAGAGAAAAACCCGCAAGTGAGAGTTCGGCCTTTGGCCACCACCCCAGCTCCTACTGCGGAGGCATCAACCTCCAGATGAAAAGGTTTCTCTGTAACCGGCCAATTGAGAACTGGGACTGAGGTAAAGGCAGATTTTAAACTTGAGAAGGCTTCTTAAGCTGCCAGAGGCCAGAGATGGGGGTTGGCGACCTTCTTGTTGAGCGCCACAATAGGAGAAATAAGAGAGAAGTGCGGGATAAACTGCCAGTAATAGTTTGCAAAGCCCAGGGATCTCTGTATTGCATGTAGTCCTACTGGGCGTGGCCATTGAAGAACCACAGACAACTTAGCAGGATCCATCTGTAGACCCATGTCAGAGATAATGTAGCGAAGGAAGGGTAGATTCTTCTGATGGAACTGGCACTTTTCAAGTTTGCCATAGAGGTGATCGTCTCTTAGACGACTGAGGACTTGACTCGCCTGGGACCGAAGGGATTCAAGGTCCGCATAAAACACCAGTATATCATCTTCATAAACCACAACACAGTTGTATAGCAAGTCCTGAAGATCTCATTGACAAACTCCTGTGTCAGAGTTCGGGATGCGTGGATCCACTGGACAAAAGAGGGAGGTGGTACTAGCCGACACCTGGGACCGGAGTCTAAGTGGCACCTGGTCTTTACCGGAGCCCTCCTCAATGCTGGTTGGACTTGCTGCAGCAGGGTACCACCAGGTCGTTCCACGGGTTCCAGGAATGCAGGAGAAAGATGGCTTGAACGTTACAAAGTCCGAACGTTAACAAATCTTAAAGGCGGTCTTCCACTCGTCACCCTTGCGGTTGTAAGCCCCATGAAGGTCCAGTTTGGGGAAGACCTTGGCTCCATGTAGGCGGTAAAACAGCTCAGTGATCAATGGCAAAGGATAGTGGTTCTTAACGGTGACCTTGTTAAGACCACGGTAGTCGATCCTTTTTGGTCACAAAGAAGAAGCCTGCACCAGCTGGAGAAGAGGATTTACGCATCATTCTAAGTTAGCTCAGAGGCCAGGGTACGGAATTGAACCAACAGATGAGTCCCCTTGATGCAGGTTCAACAGTGCAGTCTAAGCTGAAGATGCCCATGCTGTTTCCTCAGACAGACTGGAACCCAGCGAATAAGGAGGTAATGTCAGCTGTAACCAGGTCTTTTCTGTCCCAGAGAGGAGTAGCCCATGCCAGGGCCTTCCTGGAGGGGAGGCTGAATATGAATGCCACCTTAGAGCATTCTGTGATGAATTGAGTCTGCATAAGATCAATGTTCAGGGAGCACTGGGTGATAAAGCCCCTGCACAACTTGGGGTCCCCATCATACTTTGAAGGCATGGAGAGTCTCAGCCTAGGTTCAATGGCATGGTACACAGTGGTTAAGCAGGATCATAGTCAGGGACAGACAGGAGGTCAGGATGGGCAGCTTGGGATCAGAGTCGGAGACAAAGCAACAGGTCAGGGCAGGCGGAACAGGATCAAAGTATAATGTACAGAACCGGGGTGACAACAGGAAGTCAGTACACAGGTGCAAGGCAGGGACACTAGCTTTCTCGACGCCATAGAGCACAAAGATCCAGAAGGGAATGCTGGGAGATGCCACCTTTAATCTATTGACTTTTAACAGGAGCGGGGACAGGTGAGTGGTGCGAGCGCTGCGCTGGCATGGCATGAGGGGCACAGGTGAGCCTGCGACCTGTGATATAGACTGAAAAAAGGTGTGTAATAAAGGGGCATTAGGAAAGACATAATTTACCTATGTAAGGAATCTCAAGGAATGTTTTAGTATTTATCACACTTCCCATGATATTTTGATTTTGCACAGCTTATACATAATGCATGCCACATCTTCCCTTTTGAGACCTGCTATGTACATAGACTGTAGATTATTGTTACATATGGGGTATTTCCATACGGGGGAGAACTTGCATAATGATTTTTGGGGTGTCTCCAATGGCATGAGCTGGGCAAAAGATATTTGTTAGTAAAATGCAGTATTTAGGAAGAAAATGCTAATATTTACTATGCTCTATCCATTATGCATTATCTTTGGGTCACCACTTGTGCTGTAAAAATACTTCCTGTAACAGTAGATTAATTCATTGATTGGTCTAGTTTCCAAAGTAGGGTCAGTTCTCAGGAGTTTCCACAAATGCTTCATGCTGTCGGAAAAAAAAAAAAAAGCAAAATGTCTTTGCCTCAAATGCCAGTTTTTTCCGTACTGAGCCCTGCCATGTGCCCAGCCTATAGATTATTTCCACAAATGGGGTATTGCCGAGAACCTGCATAATGATTTTTAAAATGCTCACTACGACCAGTATGTTTTGGAGTGTGGGAGGAAACTGGAGGACACGGAGGAAACCCACGGAAACAGAGAGAACATACAAACTCCCTGTAGATGTTGACCTGGATGGACTTGAATCACATAACAAATACGTAAACAATGGAGCTAATATTAATCTGTGATGTGGTCTAGGACTAGGAGCTCTCCTTCATTCCCCAAACGCATCAAATGAATAGTGTCCAAAAGCAAAACTGACCACACAAGTTTTCTGAATAAAATCTTCCTTTTACTTCATAGTCTCTCGTAAAACAATAAACTTATTTGTAAACCTGCATTAGCATAATCACAGTCCATCCTTTGAATGTCCTTTAAAACAACTCACGTATCCTTGTGCTGACCATATATTCACTATGATAAAGTTCAAAGAGCTTGCATTTTCAGACCACAAGGTAGCGTGAGTATGTTAACACATTTGTAAACTTATTTGTAAGCTTGCATAAGCATAAACACAGTCCATCCTTTGAATGTCCTTTAAAACAACTCGCGTATCCTGGTGCATGGACGGAGACCCTAACTCAAGCAGACGCCTCACGAAAGTGCTGTGAGCACTGTGCTGTGACGTTTCGGGGGTCACGCCCCCTTCCTGCTCTGTGACGTTTCGGGGGTCACGCCCCCTTCCTGTCTGAGTTTACAAATAAGTTTACAAATATGTTAACATACTCACGTTACTTCATGGTCTGAGAATGCAAGCTCTTTGAACTTTATCATAGTGAATATATGGTCAATATATCAAAAAATGTGAATGTTTTACGAGAAATTATGAAGTAAAAGAAAGATTTTATTCAGAAAACTTGTGTGGTCAGTTTTGCTTTTGGACACTATTCACTGGATGAACTTGAACCCAGGACCCCAGCACTGCAAGACAGTAGTTTTAACCAGCTTAACACTCTTACAAATTAATCCTTTGAGTTACCTTCCTGGTGGCTATTATATCTGCCAAAAGATTGGGTAAATATCTACCATGGCTCCCTACTTAAAGGTTTCAGATGATTGGTTAACATGGAGACTTATTCCAAACTTTTTCTGAAAATTGTATCAGGAGATTGTTTGATTTTCCTTCCTTGAAAATCCAAAGTAAAAAGATTGAAATCTATTTTTTAAGAAGAATAGTCCTGAGGAGAGATTCTAACCCTTTTCTTCAATTCACAGGGAAAAAAACAAAGGACAAAGCCTCCAAAGCCACCATCATCAGATGTATTATTACTGCTATCAAGGAGAGTTACATTCAAGAAAATATAGTTTAACAATAAAATCTAAAAGCACACTCTACCAGAGTGGCAGAAAGAGGTGGGGCATTGTTTGATCAGATTTGCAGTGACGCTATCTGGTCCAGCAGTCTAACATTTAAAGGCCAACTATTACAGACTGGACATTTCTTTTGGGAATCTGGACTTTGGCAGAAAGGTCCTCCAGGCTGTGGCCCCTCCCTAAAATTGCTTATATATATTGGTTATATTTCCAGGGGTCCACTATGGGGAACAAAATGGAAATAAAAAATTAGACTGGTAATTTTGTTTCTGTATCTCCACCATTATGGCCAGATATTCCAACCCTTTCTATTACTTTTTCTATTGGATTGTTGTGTGTGAATAAAACAAGTTTTTCCTGCCATCCTTCCTGGTTCGGGGAGCCATCCTGGTGGAATTATGGAAACTGAATTACTGGTTAGTCAGGGGTACACAACCTGCGGGCCACAGAGCCTCAATCTGTGGTCCGCACCCCTGCTGCCCAGCAAACCAGTGAGCACTTCCAGTACTGATCAATGATGAGTGCAGGGGCTAGGATGGCGGTTAGAGCAACTGACAAGTACTCTCAATTCCTGTGGTACTCTCCTGCTGCTCTGCTCTTTCTTGCTGTTGGCATCAGGGCCCAGAACAAAGCAGCACTGGAGGAGTAGAGGACTTGGCAGTGCTAAGCACTGTTCAGCTGTACTGTACTGCTCCTGGGTCCTCTCCAGCTCATATTGCCAGAGTGCAAAGCCCGGAAGTGCAGAAGAATGATTTGAGCTTTCCTACTTTGTGTCTGATCTGGGTATCTTTTAGTATGTAGGAAAGCAGAGCCGGTGTCAGCACCCGACTGACCCGGGCAAGTGCCGGGGCCCCAGAGCTCCACAGGGGCCCAACACGACCATGGACAAAAAAATTTAATTACATCAGCAACGGCATCCTTGTCGCTGATGTAATTGAAAGATACACTGCCGCGATCTTACTGTATCTGCATGTGGGTCCGACAGGGCTTGACAGGGGGCGGCGCCAGGGTAGATCATCGTGGAAGAAATATCCTCAGCGGCAGCGCATTGCTGAGCCTTAGCGCTCAGCGTGACGCTGAAGTCAGAGAAGATCGAGGCAGAAGACTGGAGCTGGTGGATTGATCATCGCTGGACCTGCGTTCTCGTGGTAAGTTTACAGTTTATTTTTTTTACTGGCCAAGGACCGAGGAGGTTCTACATTAATCCATGGGGGCTGCCCAACTGCATAATGATACCTGTCCTGGGTGGGGCTGGGCAATGGAGCCTGGAGGGTATAATAATTAATAGAGGCTGCAGCCTGCCTGGGCCTTATAATTAATAGAGGCTGCAGCCTGCCTGGGCCTTATAATTAATAGAGGCTGCAGCCTGGGCCTTATAATTAATAAAGGCTGTAGCCTGGGCCTAATAATTGATAGAGGCAATAGATTTCACTGTTAAGGGGCCCACTGAGGCTCTTTCGCCCAGGGGCCCACTGAAACCTGGAGCCTGCCCTGTAGGAAAGCTAGAATCCAGCTCACCTTCCGCCACATTGAGAAATGGATATGTACCGGCACCAACCTTGCTGTGAAGGCAGACTTGTAGCACAAAAATAATCCAATGGTCCAGCCAAACTCCAAAATAACTTCAAGTTTATTGGGTCATATCTTCATAATCCACAGTGCAATCCCACGCAAACCAACATGTTTCAAACAGCTAAACCATTCTTGATCTACGTCTATACACCCATGCATGCTATTTATACACCTGGAATTTATCGCTCCTCCTCCATAGTGGGGGCATGATTTATGGTGTAATAAATTTCCATGCATGGGTGTAGCAATGTAGACCATGATTAAGAACGGTTTAGCCATTTGAAACGCGTTGGTTTCTGTGGGAGTGCACTGTGGATTATGAAGATATGACCCAATAAACTTGAAGTTATTTTGGAGTTTGCCTGGACCATTGGATTATCTTCCAGCATGTGTCTGATCTGGGGGTCTCCAGAATATGTCTGATTTAGGATTCTCCAGTATGTGTTTGATCTGGAGGTAACCAGTATTTGCCGTCTGCCCTAATACTCTCCAGTATTTAGTGCTTATTATGTTTATTTCTGTAATTGCACACAAAGTTTTCTATACCATTAAGTTAATTTATTATTTTGTAGCAAATGCTTATTTCATACAATACGATGCAAGTTAATTATTCGAAAATCATGCACTTGGAATTTATGGATTTTTTTAGATTTTCTCTAGTAAAAGTGTCCCTACAAATAAAATTACAGACCTCTCCATTGTTTGTAGATGGGAAAACTTGCAAAATCTGCAGTGCATTAAATACTTATTAAGCACACTAAATGTCATTCTGGAGTATAAATGGTCACATGTAAAGTTTTTCATGTGCATCACATAGAGGACAACCCCCCCCCCCCTTCCCCTATTTTTGTATTATATTCAAGCTGGCTACCCAGGATGTTGGTCTGCAAACATTTTTAGGACACAAATGGCCAAAGCTTTAAAGGAAATCTCTCGGATATAATTCATAAGGGGATTATGAAGTTTAGGTACATCCTAGCCAGATAATGGGTACATTATGGTAGGAAAATCGCCTTCCTAAGCCTCAGTTCTTTCTAAACCTTTATATGATAATATATGTTGAACTCTGAATGGAAGTGTGATTTTTCGCACCCTCTTGGGGTACAATTAGCTTTAGTTTTCACAGACACATGGGTTCCAGGAGGCACAGGAAATGAGAGAGGCTGGTCACATGACAGGACCACACTCACTCACAACCCTCAAAGACTAAGAAACCCTTTTTCACTCCTACAGTTGGTAAACCTGACACCAGTCTCTCATTTTATTGGACCAGAAACCAGCCCTGGTAGCGTATATATTTTAGACTGAGAACATGGATGAGTTAGATCAAGATGTAAGAAGAACTCGGGTTAAATTTAGATATTCTAATTGCCATATGGTCACACGAGAAAAAAACACAATGGGGCAGATTTACTTACCTGGTCCTGTCGCGCTCCAGCGGTCGAGGATTCGGGTCGTCCGGCGATTCACTAAGCTAGTGCGCCCGATGTCCACCAGGTGTCGCTGCTGTGCTGAAGTCCGTCGGAGTTCGCTGGAGTTCACGAGTATCTTGGGTGCAGGTAAGTGCGTGTCAAGCGACACATTTTTTTAAAAAAATTCCGCGGTTTTTCCTAATCCGTTGGTTTCCGTCCGGCGATTTTCTTCGCATGCATGCCGGCGCCGATGCACCACAATCCGATCGCGTGTGCCAAAAACCCAGGGCAATTCGGCGCAAATCGGTAATTTTCGGGAAACCCGACGAAACATAGCAATTCGGGCCCTTAGTAAATGACTCCCAATATGCATTAGCAATATATATGTACAATGGACAGAGTGCAAGATATCAGTGAACAAAGGAAAGCTAGTTGCCTTGTGCTGCCCCACTAGGAGAGTCATCGGCAGGACAACTTATAGGTTCCTACTCTGCTTGCCATGTTTGGCATAAGTTCTCCCCTAGAAGACAACAACACACAAAAGGCTTAAGGTCTTTTAATTGCTATGTCAGGCTTTGCACACCCGCACCTAGGAGGGTGCCAGAACTCCTCAATGGAAGATCATAGAGTAACAGTAACATTAGATCCAACTGAGCCTCCAGTTTGTTTTAATACCAAATATAACAATAATAAAGCTTTATTTATATAGCACCGTCAATGCTGTACAGATGGAGTACATATACAAATATACAAACAAGACATTACAAGACATTACAGAGTATTACCATAATCAGATAAAACAATAGAAATGAGGGCCCTGATGACAAGCTTACAGTCTTTCCCATCTTCTATGATTTCACTGAGAAATTTTACTTATTTCCTCATCCGAGGGCTCCAGAACACAATGAGGAAAATGTATGTTGTGCTTCCCAGATCCTGGAAAAGTATCTTTTATCTGGCTAGGACACACAATAACTTTGGAGCTTCCTTATGGTGTTATGTCCCAGAGATTCTTTTGTTTCAAATGATCTGCCAAGGTGTGAAAATTCAGCCCTTGAAGCCAGACTCCCTATGGATTTCAATAAGTTGAAACTGGGAGGGAAGATGCTGTTCTCTGTAGGAAGTACATGGAAACCTATCATATGACCCGTCCCCCTTGCTACATTCAGGAAGCTTTAAAGATGGGTTGTATTTGGTGTCCATATGTACTGAGGGCCATACCAGATCTGTTGCTCTATGATCATCCAGGGGTGTCTTACATACATCGTAAAACATTCAGTAGTGTCTTCTAAAGTTGTCTTCTGTAAGGAAATTCATGCTGACCATCACTCTGTAACCTGTAAATCGGCCTGCCCACTCATCTCCTAGCGAGCAGCACACAGTCACTAGCTTACTCTCAAAAAACAGAGATGAGAAGTAATGCAGCACTTTCTAATGCTGGAAGTAGTGGAAGTAGTTAATACAACCACAACTTGATTTTTTTTATTTTCTTCCATCATGTAGGCGGTGGTACGAAACTGTTCTAGGAAATGCTCAAGAAATGTTTTATTCAATAATATATTTTTATACTGTATTCCCCAAAAAAGCTCTGGTGTACATATCACAATTACTTGGTGCACGGGTTACAGGTAACATATGGGATAGCATGATTACACATGTTGTTAACATATGGGATAGCATGATTACACATGTTGTTACACATGCAGGATTTGCTGTTCTATCCAAGCTGCTTTTTTGTCCCCCGAAAATGTTCTTATGTAATGGTTCTTATACTCTCCATGTTTGCAAAAATATTCTATGTGACTTGAGTATAACACAAATGTCTGTAAATCATTTACCTAGTGTACTGTGACATGACTGGGACAGAGTAATGACAGTGTGTTTATTTAGTTAGATAATGTACAGCCTTGCTTCCTCCAGCCAATGAACATCAGATCAGCAGTGAGGACTTGCAGCATCAATCGCTCTAATTTCTGTCTGTTGCCATGGCAAATTCATTACACATGAAGGCTGTGCAGCTTTTACTCTACCTCCTCCTCCATTTATCACAGTACTGTACCCTGTGTCTGCAAATTATGTATATTCTAGATTGATCAGAATATGCTAAGTATTCTTTACTGTTTCTCTGCCATTTACAAGAACTTGGAACACAAATTCCTTAAAATGGGTAACCGTTTAATATAAGAGATGCTAACACTTCTGCAGAAGCTAACATTATTCAAGGAATCATGGGACAATAAAATATTTTCAGTATATGCATTCTGGTAATGCAAGAAGTGTTCACAGATGAGCACCTCAAATAAAAATATGGACCCTTTGTGTCCTAAAATGGTAAGCGCAAATCAAAATTATGATCCTTCTTCTTAAGGGCTCTAGGGGGTGTTACCGTAGCTCCTCCATGCTGTAGCCTTACAACTTTGCACTGTCTCCCCTCCTCCTGCTCCATCAGCACATCAACCTCCTTCTGCCTATGTTCTTTCTTCTTAAAGGAATCCTGCTACCAGAAATATAAAAGTTAAAGGGGGTTATCCGAATATAAGAAAAATCTAGCAGGTGAGCTGGGGAAAGCTCTCGGTGTTCCATGCTGCGGTCCGTCGGAGCCGTGCCCCTGTTTGTTTACAGCTTGTGTGCAAGCAAAGTAATGAGTGCAACTAGGATAAGCAGGTAGTCTGGACAGCAGAGGCTCCTGGGGTGTGGAGTAGCCTTTGCTCCCAGACTACTCCACACCCCAGAAGCTTCTGCCAATAATTAGCATATTAGTAAGATAAAGTGTATATTGTTTGCTAATATACAAGGACGGAAGTAAGAACCTACCATTGGATGTACCTTACTAGGTAGATTCCTGATGTTAAGTTTCCTTTAAAGGAAATCTACCATCAAAATGAAGCAAGATTAACCAGGGGCAATTACTCATAAATGCAGGCACTGTGACTATGGTTATTCTCTTTTATTTGTTATCCATGGCCGCCTTCCATCTAAAATCAACTTTTATCATCATGGCAGAGCTCCTCCTGTAGCTCTACAAGCTGTTACACGGTCTCCTCCTACCCTGACCCCTCACCTTCCCCTGCTGTAATCTGACACATTGGGAGTGGGACATGCTCCTGAACACTATAATACCCCCAGTAGCCCTTCTGGCTTAGATTTCCTTTGAAAGTGTTAAATCAGATTAAATTAAAAGCTTCCTGGACACTGTTCCTGGCTGCGTGTAACATGTCCGTCTGTTCAAGCCTACCTGAGCATTCTCAGGCCGTAAGCAACTAAACCATGGTTCACTGTTTCCAACCCTTGTGTTATTGGCGTGTCAGATCTGCACACATGCTCATGGCAGTATTAAAGATTGCTCAAGGCACAAACTTGGACTGGAATAGGACCTGCTCTAAAATGTGAAACTCGGGCCCGAAGCTGTGTTTGATCCCATAGCAAAGCATTTGTCCATGTGTTATATGTTCACTCACCGGAGAGCACATGGTCAAATTTGGGTTGTTTTCCTCAGAGGAGCAAACTAATGATAATCATGTAGGTATATGGGATGATACAGTCACAAGCAAAGTGTTTAATGAAATGGAATTGCCCCAGGAAAACTATTGGAGATATATCATCACTCTGTCAAAATAAGAATTGGACAGAATCCAATAAAATCAGCCTGTATGAGAGGAAATGGAAATCTGTACAGGATCCTAATTCTTGCAATAAAATGAGGTCCTGAATTAGGGATAAACCCTGTATTACAGTCATATATATATATACAGTCAAGTATATGGAATGAGGTGGAAACAACCTCTCCTGTATATATGGCCTTTCAGGTATATTGATATATTCTCCTATTCGGGTCCAAGGTACAAAACAGAATCCTACTCTAGTGCACCAGATTAACAACAGCCATGGAAAAGGCTGCCATGTAACAAAGGATGAAAGCTGTGCCAGAATCCACAGCAATTTTTGTTAACCAGGATATTATTTTACTGCATATAAAATATTAGCAGCAGTGTACTGAATTTAAACAGATCCAATCCACTATACAGCTACCGTACCACATTGGTATCCCAAGATGATTTTGATGCTATTAACGGATGGTGATTTTGGGAAGTATGGCTCCAGTCTGCAATACATACGGTAAGTTGAACCCTGCCCAGAGGCAAATCATGGCTGAAAACAGCTGCAGAAATAAGATCCCGGTTCAGTCAACATTCAGATTCCCTGCAGCCATTCCATAATGATTTCACTATGTGTGGAAGATACCGTAATTGTAGAATTTAATTTAAAACACATAACATTCAGATACAGTATTGGTCAGATAAAACAGTATGGCTTCAGTGCAATGAGCTATTTTATTTCTTACTGAATAGACAATAAAATAAATATAGATTTAGTTATTGACAGATGCATGATCATAGGTAAAAAAGTGAAAGGGACTTTAGAAGACTAGGTGGGTGGTCACATGCCTTTGTATGAACAGCTAGGCAGCAGGAGCTTGCCTCTTGTGATAGGTGAATTCTCCTGTGAGACGCATAGAACAGAGATTATTTTGTATTGCTGAATTTTTATGCAGATCAGGCTTTTCATGTGATTCCCACCTGAAATGTCTGCGTGCACAAGGCAATCCTATTGGAGCAACCTGTTTGTAATTAACTGCGGTTCTCTCCGTGTCCTTGCATAATGGCTGTAAATGACAGCAGAAATGTCTGTTCCGAAAATGCATTGGTGAACGAACAAGAATTCATAAGCCGTCAAGCTTCAGTGATGGTACGGTAATAGAAATATTGACAATGCAAGGGTCATGCTATTTCATCAAGGGCAATAGAAGGAAATATGCTAGTTGTGCTATATAAGGGGTTGTACAGAGAAAGGAGGCAGAATTTGTACACTCAGAATTAAAAAGAAAAAAATGTGGCAAGTTCTACAAATTTAACTGAATACAAACTGCCTTTGTATTCGCTCTTCCTGCCTGTAGCAGCCATAGAACGATTTTTGCATGTCACCTGTCCATGTGAATAGGGCATCGTACTGTATGGTCGTGAATATTTATGGGTAGGATTATTTTTCCCCATACAGTTTGCCAAAGTGGTGAACACAGAGAAGAGAGAGGCCTTCTACAAGAATAATCTTAATGATAGTAGGAAGCTGCCTTTGAGTGAAAGTGGGCCCCTATACATCTGAAGAAGTTACGTAGGTAGTCTGCCCTGGTTTGCAAATAGTTAGCATCACATGCTCTGCTTTCATGCGATAATGTGTTAAAGACACAAGGATTTTGATGCCCACAAAATAAGGTACGATCTGATCCAAACTTTTCCCCAAGACAGCCATCTAATTATATTTTTATATTCAAAAGCATTATTTATCATAAGGATGCATTAACATCTTCATTGGAATTTCAATTAGAATCCTGGATTACAGATTTCCGCACAAAGTCCCATATGATGCTGTAAACCTGGAGTATCCATCAGAATCCAATTTATTTATGCATTCATATCTGTCTTTAACTGTATTTCAATTTTCCTCAATTTGGCCTCATTCTGATTTGTATTGCTTACCGAATATACTTGAGTATAAGCCGACCCGAATATAACCTGAGGCCTCTAATTTTTCCACAAAAAACTGGGAAAATCTATACACTCCAGTATAAACCTAGGGTGGGAAATACATTGGTTACAGCCTCCCCCGGGTATATAGCTTGACAGCTCCCTTCCCAGCAGTAAATAGCTAGTCAGACCCCTGCCCCCAGTATATAGCCAACCACCCCCAGCCTCCAGTATATAGCCTGTGCAACACCCTCGCCGATGCAATGGCGAGGGAGTGTTTGCGAATACGTCCCACCTGCATGTACCCACATTACACTACATGGTCCTGATAGGACATAGGGGATATTGCAGTGGTGAATCCTGCCTGGCAAGGCAGAGGTTAAGTATTTTGTATGATGCAAGATGCTGTTGTCCAATGATATGTGTTACATCCTGTCCTTTGTAAGCTGAGATGTGATTGGAGGAGCAGCCACCACCTGACCAAAGGGATATATATAAAACCCCCTGGCCAGGAATGTTCTGGGGGATTCCAGTATGTCATTCTAGAGAGAAGTCTCTCAGATCTTCAGAGAGATTCTAGTGTAAGAGAATCCTAGTGAGTGAGTGAGTGAGTAATCTCTGTCTGGCCCATACCAGAGCAGGAAGAGCCTAGCCCCTGCCTCTGAAGAGTGGAGTCTAAGACTAGAGTTAGTGTAGTGAGGAAAAGGGGTATCATCTTACCTTCAAAGGTGATACCTGAAGCCCTACAGGACAAGCTGAAGCTTCCTACCAGGACACAGCTGCCTCCCAGCCTGCCCTCTACATCCAGGCTGGTGAACTATCTCCTGAGGCTCCCTCCAACTCACATCTCAGCACTCCATCTACCTGTTAAAGGCACGTTGCTGCGGTTCCTGCCGGTTCAAATAAAGAACTGTAAGTTGTTTTCTTCAACTTCTGTCTCCGTCTGGTCCCTGCTAATACGGCTGCCTTCATCACCGGCACCCTGTCCATCACCCAGAGACTCACACTCGGGACATTAAGGGGTTGCCCCAGGGAGATCCGCTATAGCAGCCTCTCCCTCATCATTTCTTGCCAACACCACCCTGCTGGAGACCTGCCAGGCTGTAGGACAGCCCTCCGGTTCCCCCGTACCAAGCACCGTGACAATAGCGTGCTTAGGCCGCAACCGCCAGCCACTCCGGTACCGCGGGCCCCGGCTGTCTCCAGGCCGCACCTCAAGGGCTAGGCCCCGGTGGGGGATGTTGCACCTGCCACCCCCAAGTATAACATTTGTGAGCCACCAATTTATAACCAGCCAGCCCCAGTATATAGCCAGCCAGGCAACCCCATTATATAGCAAGCCCCCAGTATATTGCCAGTCCAAGTATATAGCCAGCCCTAGTATATAGCCATCCAGCTCCCTGCCCAGCACATATAAAATAATAAACTCTGTACTCACCTTTCCAACGCCCCCCTGCAGGTCTTCTTCTTGATCCAGTACTGATGACTGTGAGAGGTCCATGCATGCTGGCGGCACACACACTATGATGTCAGCCGCTTACCAACGTCCTAATCTGTGTACCGTTAGTCTGTGAACTGGCGCTGCCGGCAGGCAGGGATCAAGTGGAGGAACTGCAGAGGGACATTACAGGGGGGCTGTGTGGGGGGGAAAAACTTGGGGGAAATTACAGGCGGCTTTGTGGGGGACATTACTGGGGGCTCTGTGGGGGACATTACTGGGGGTATTTGTAGGGGACATTACAGGGGGGCTGTGGGGACATTTCTTGGGGCGTGTTCTCACGTGGCAGTAGGACTGACCTCATTACATTTACAACTGCATCACCATCAGTTTTGAGGTGGTTTTAGGTGCAGTTTTGTTAATTTAACAAGTGAAAGTCATGAACTAAACAGGTGAATTTGAAGGGGAAATCTGTTCCACAAATGTTGTTCACTTGTTAAAATAACAAAACTGCACCTAAAACCACCTCAAAAAGTGGTGATGGCGGGCCTAAGGGCATGTTTTTGATGCGTTTTTGACCCATTTCAAAGGCTTCAGCCTTGATTACATGCTAAGGTTACATTGCATTTCCACTGCATCTGCTAAAACGCAATTTAACCGCAGCATGTGATCAAGGCATGTGATGAAGCCTTTCGATTGGGTTAAAAACATGACGCAACGCATCATGTGAACGCGCCCTCATAGTGAAGTGGACACATCACCTGCAGTCACTGGCTGTAACAAGGGATTTCTCCTGTGGTTTCTGTAGCTGTATATACCCTCAGTAAAGTTGTTATTGGCACAACCAAATGTGAAGGGGCTATGTACAGGAGTGTACCACCCTAGCAACGCCCCTGGTCCCACAAATCAATTATGGCACGTACAGCACCCACAATTCTATTCCACACCACCTGTACTACAGCACTGTCAGGCTTGCGGGTCAGCAACAGGAGGTCCAAGCAGAGGGGTAAGGGAACACAGCACACAGGACAGCAGCACGGAGGATCACTGGTACACGGAAACACGGAGGATGGAACACAGGAACACAGGAACACAGAGGGACACAGGAACGCAGGAGACACATGAACGCAGAAGACACAGGAACGCAGGCTAATCGCAGTAAAGCTTTCTCTTAGGCTTTGAGGCACAAAGATCTGGCAGGGCTTGCAGGAAGAGGCAGGCTTATACAGAATTGGGCAATATGGCCAGCGCCAATTAATGGCGCGCTGGCCCTTTAAATCTCAAGAAGGAGCCGCGCGCGCGTCCTAGCAGTCGGGGATGCGCGCGGACCGTGGAGGGAAGCGAGCCAGGAGCCGGGCCAGGTGAGACTCGCTGGCGGGGCTGGGCAGCACGGGTGAGCCCGCGACCCGCGATGTGGGTTGCGAAACCACCCGTGACAAGCATCTTTTTAAATAAAATTATATACAGTACTCCATATAAGGCAACCCAGTTCAATTAAAATCCAGATCCTATATACAGATCCCCTTAGACAATATAGATATATAGTCATACCACCCCCCGGTGGATTAAACACGCCGGCCTGTTTCCTGCAGAGCAGTGCACACAGGCGGAGCTGTGCTCCATCGCTCTCCCTGTCAATTCCTTAGAGGTGCCAATGTGATTAAATTTAAAGGAAGTATGGACTTTTTGCCGCTCCAGGATCTGCCGCCTGAGGCGGGAATTTCATCCCGCCTCATGGCAATTGTGGTCCTGCTTACTGTAAAGAATGGAGGTGAATCGCTGAAGATGTGGGGATGTGTGAACAACAAAGTCACAGGAAACTTGGTCAAAGTTGAAAGATGAATGCAACACTCATTCTCAGCAAATACTGGAGGCAAATTTGCACTCATCAGCCAAGAAGCTGCTTGGACATGACAAGGACCCAAAACACAAGGCCAAGTCGACCTGTCATTGGCTACAGCAATACAAACTGAAGGCTCTGGAGTGGCCATCTCAGTCTCATTGAGCCAATCAGGGGATTTCTCAAGTATGGAGTTCATGCAAGACAGCTCAGGAATTTGCGGGAACTGGAGGCTTTGTGTCAAGAAGAATGGTCAGCTTTACCATCTGAGAAATTTAAAGAGCCTCATCCATAACTACCACAAAAAAACTTCAAGCTATCATTGGTGTTTGAGGGGGCAATACACAGTGTTAATAACTGGTGAATTTGAACTTTTAATAAGGGTCATTTGGCTGTTATTGTTGTTAAAATTGTTGTGTTTGGCTGTTAAAAAGCCAAAACACAATAGTTTGGTGATAAATGGCTTCATGAGTGGAAAAAAAGTTCAGCACAAAAAAACATTGTCTTATACTCAGGTCCATAAAAAAATTAAACTCTGTTCTGATGCCCCCATCGGTCCTCTTCTTTCTTCTGGTGCTCTGTCTCTGTCCCCGGGTCCCTGCGTGCTGCCGACATATGCAATTTATAACGTCAGGCGCTTCCTGAAGTCATGATGTGTGCGCCAACAGACGGAGTATTGGTATAAAGAAGGGGACCTGTGGGGGGCGCCAGAAAGCTGAGTTTTTTTAAATAGGCTGGGCATACTCAGGGCAGGGGCAGCTCGCTATATATTAGGGGCCTGGGCTGGCTATATACTGGGGGCAGGGGATGATGGCTCTATACTAGGGGGCATAGGCTGGTTTGCAATATACTGGGGGTAGGGGCTACTTGCTATATACTAAGGGGCATGGGCTGGCTATATACTAGTCAGCCTGGGTGTGGCAGGCTACATACTATGGGGCATGGGCTGATTATATACTAGGTGGCATTAGAAATAAATTAAGGCCCTATTTAAATTAATTAGGGGGCTGCTGCTTGTGCTGTATTTGAATAAAATAATTTAGAACGAGAAGGGACTTCTGTCGACAGCATCTGCATTGTCGCTGAAATGCACTTGGTCTGTAACTAACACCATGGACCACATTTAACAAAAGTGACACAAACTGCACTTGCCTCACTAATGTGCAGAGTGTGCCAAATTATTGAAGACTGGTGCACGGTCATCCATAATCTGTTACACCCCAAATGCAATTGGCAGCGGAACGCTGGACACAGCTCTGTAATTATCCATTGTGACCTTTGTTTTGCAACACAAAACTGGCGCAAACTCTTCATAAATACATGTGGCCCCAAGTGTTTTGCATGTAAACAATGCAAACATGTGTTGCTTGTTACTGCAACATCCCCCACCGGGGCCTAGCCTTTTCTTGATGGCCTAAAGGGAGCCGGGACCCACTGGACCACCGCGGGAGATGGTACTAGCCAGAATCTAAGTGGAACCTGGTCTTCAACAGAGCCTGCCTCACAGCGGGATGGTCTTGCTGCAGCAGGGTGCCACCAGTTCTTTCCACAGGTGTGACTAGCCCGCGTTGGCAGCCAAGGTTGCGGTACAAAATCGTAGTCAAGGCTTGTGGTCAGGAGCAGGCTGGCAGTCAGAGCAGGTGGCAGAGATGCAGAGGTCAAAGGTAAGGTCCCAGGTCACAACAGTAGGTTGATGCAGAAGGGAACAGGAACAATGCAGGGAAGCTTTCTCTATGGCTAAGTAGCTTAAAGATCCGTCAGGGAATGATGGGAATTTCCGAGTGCCGGTGAGTATGCGCCCTAGGGAGCGGGCACGGCCTAGCCTGGATGGGAGCAGGATTGTGGACAGGTAAGTGAGGGCCAGGGGGGGCCATGCCACGGAGAGGGGCACGGGTGTGTGACACTTGGTATGGGGACCAGAGGGGTGACCTACAGCCTGGCAGGTCTGCAGCAGTGGTGAAGAAATATGGAGGGAGAGGCTGATGTACTGGTCTCTCCCTGGGTCAACCCCTGATTGTCTGTAGGATGAGTCCCTGGGTCATGGATGGGGAAGCCCGTGGTGGTTAGCAGCCGTGTCCAGTTCTTTATTGAACAGCAGGCAATGGCCAAACACAATGAAAGCAGTTTCTTTACAATGCTGGTGTGGTTATGGAGAGTTGGTCTGCAGGAAAGGTACATGCCGCCTGATAGTAGATGCAGGCTGGGCTTTTTCAGGTGGAACTACATCCAAGTGGTGGACCATGTGCTTCCACCCAGCAGGGGTGTTTATACTCCACCTGGTTAGGTGGTAGCGCTTCTCCAATCAGAGTTCAGCTTTCATAACAGACAGATCATTGGATAATTACATACACCAATTAACTGTTGCATTTCCATGCAGTATCTACAGCTGCAATTACACAATACTCCGTTCTAGAAACTTCCCAGAGGGTTCATGACTCCCCCCTAACAGCTCCTGATTTGGAGAGGGCACTATTCACAACTACCAGCCTGCCTATGCATTGGCACGGGTGTTGCACTACCAATTGCATGCGATTCAGTGGGAACGATTATGAGATTTGCACAAGCCCTTCCCTGTTCTGGGTGCATTGCACTTCAAAATGCAATACAAATGGAACATGTGACCACACCCATGTGAAAGTTAATGGGCAGTGTTTATAAATTAATAGGAAGTGCCATTTATAGAGTAATATTTTAGGGCCCCTGTATATAAATAAAGGTGTATAAAAATAAGGTATGTAAATGAATTAGGTGGAACACTTTTTATAATTCAGTAGGGACGCTTTATATAAATTAAATGGGGTGTCAACGTTTATATATTATTATTATTATTATTATTATTATTTTGGGGTGGAATTTGCCTGTTTGAGTCTCTGAAATACCTGATGTCAGCCCTGAACACTTTTGCTGGATAATACATTCTACAGAAAGATTGTGCTGATAGATTGTCAGGGAGGTTTTACTTCCTGTCTCCTTAAAATGCCTTTTATGTGTGGAACAGCTGGGTTTGGGATTCCTCTACTGCTCAATAGTGGTTCTGGCTGGGCCCCAAAACACTGTTATGTAGTCACGTGTGCAGTGTCTTCCAGATGTGCTAGTGGGACTGTCAACACCAAATGTGGTGCTGCGTGCCGGCTGCCTCAATAGCTTGTGTATAAAGCGAAAGAGCCTTTTAAGGAAATATGTTACACACAAAATAGAGATAACAAACTATTACGCACTACGTTTCTGCTTTGTTCAACACCACTTCATTCCATCTTATAAGAATGTGACCTTGACAACATAATTACTTATTCCACAATGGATTATTTTCAGCAATTTTTATTATATTTCAAATATATGGCTTCAATATTAAGGCTATTGGTTATCATCTCTATGTAGCATGGATTATAAAATCTGTAATCAAACAGAGAGCCAATTATAGAGCAATAGTTGGATCAAACGCATTCCACACAGGATAATTTAGAGCTACAGATCACCATGGAAATATTCTCGCTATAGATTCGATCAAATTGCTGTAAAAGTTGACAGGTTGTGCCCTCTACTGGGGACATTCCAACTATACATTGTGAGTAAAAAAAGCAATAATCGTCCACAGATTACATGACACTTCTATTTTAGTGCTTCCATATCCTTTGGCAATTTCAACTTCTGGTTTATCTGAGTTGTCAATTCCTGAGAGAAACAGACTGACAGGGGATGGAGAAGCATCACAATAGGAGCAGAATGCAATACATTCATTGACCTGATAAATACATTTTTGGAGCAATCCAATCTTTTATTCTGCCTAAAAAAATCTTATTTTTTTATATTTATATTCACATACATAACAAAAAACAAAAACAAATGGAAGTGCTATACAAAGGATAGAAAAACACATTAAACTAGAACAGTGAAAGTAGGATCCTGTCCGTAAGGGTTCACAATCTATATTGGAGGATGGATGGCAACATAAAGTGAGGGAGCATAGTATTGGGATAACATATACATTTTCTAAAACCATGTCTATAAGCCTGGTTTCACTAATACAAAGGTAAATGACTGTGCATAATAACATATGGGAATGTTTAATATATGTGTTGTGAACTTTGTATTGCTGTATATATGTGTAGTATCCAAGGATTTTGGGGCTGAACAAGCTATTGCTGGTATTTGCTCACATCCATGTTTTATAGATACGGAATGGATATGGTGAGCTATGTGCACATACGGTTTAGTTTAAAAACATCACGTAAATAGGGCCAAATACAGCACAGAAATATATGACTAAAAAAAGCATACATTCGTGTGAAAAGCACCTATGGCCCCTTTCACACTACTGTATATGGAGGCCATTTGCTAGTCGTATGAACGGCAGCTAGCATACGGCCACAAAGTGCATTCTGTGTTGCTCTATCTATTGCCGTATGCAAGACCCGACTGCATGGCTTCCACCTCTCCAGTCAAACGTATTGCCACGCTTGGGTCCCGCCCCGGGTGTAGCATACATGTGTATGAAAGGGGCCTAATTGGCCAAATTTTGTGAAGTTTAAGCATAGCTCCTTTATCATTTTAAGGAAATCTACGGTTAAAATCAAGCATGATAAATCAGGTGCACTTAATTATAGATCCAGGCACTGTCACTGTAGTAATCTTCTTATACAGTATGTCAACTTTCAAAATTATGGTAAGGGAATTACCAAAACCCTCTGTGTTGTAGCTTCACAGGCTGCTACACTGTGTCAACCACCCCCTGCTTCCTCTGCTTCCTCTCTCTGCCTGCTGCAATCTCACGGTAGTAGCACACAGTGGGAAGTGTTCACTACACAGTGTAACATAACAGCCTATGAAGTCAGAGAATGGAAGGACTCTGCTAACACCTCCAGAGCTCTTCTGGTTAATTAGCATAATTTTACAAGTTTATTTTAGAAGAAAGGAGGCCATGGATAACAAATATAAGAAGATTTCCACAGTCATAGTGTCTAGATCTATGAGTAAGTGTCCCCTGGTTTATCATTCTTAATTTAGATGGTAGTTTTCTTTTAACCTTTTCTGCACCCTTATTTGAGTGATATGCAAATAAAAAAAAAAACTTGAGGCAAAGCATATTTGCCAGGGTTTTTTTTTGCACAAATCAGTCCCTAATTGTCCTGAAATGTTCTCTTTAAATGGACATAAATGGAGATGGTTAATGGAGCAGCAGTATTGAAATGGCGTTTACTAGTACTTCATTTTGAATTATTTAATGAAATTTCCCATACCCTGAAAACCCCTTTTCAAAATGTAATTATTCATCATTCTGCAAACCTATAGAATACTGCACTAGCATCTAATAGAGATTGCCTATTTATATAGTTCGAACTTCAAGTACTGGTAGTTGTCCAACTGGGGGAATTATGTATTCCTCTTCTCGTAGTAGGCGCAGGAACAGTCTCCTTGTGTCGTACGGCCATCGATAAATGTGGGTGTTTTTCAGCCAGTTAGGCACATGCTCCTGAAGAACCAAGCATATTGAAAAAACAATATAATAGGTTTCATGGATATGACCCAATGAGAACATTCAGTGAAACCTGGTGCATTTGTTAAACACAGAATAAACATGAGGTGATATAACTATGCATATAAAATCGTAGTTACCTTACCAGGGGAAAACTACCAGGGTAGCAGCCACAGTGTCAGGTGGCCCAGGCACCCAACCTGCTATACTAAACAATGGAGTGCACCATTATATGCTGTAAATGTATATTTTGTATGTAGATGGTGTATCATGTATATAGACTGTTTGTGTGTGTATATGCTGTATCTCTGTGTATGGTTATGTGTGTATATGATGTGTTTATACATGTGTACATACTGTGTGTGTCTATACGATGTGTACATTCTCTATGAGGGAGATTTGATAGCTGCCAAACCCCCCTTTGTCCCGCTGGATACATCAAGAGGCATAGGTCCCTTGCTGTACCTAACATGTGGCACGGCCGGTGAGCAAAACTATTTTGCATGCTGTTTTCAAAAGAACACAGGCACATGCCCTAATACATCCCGCTGGCACACAGGTGGCGTATTTGCTATTTTAAGTGAAAATTCTTGCACTGCGCAAGAATTTACAATCATTGCACTGATTCTACACCAGAATACTGGTGTAGAAGCAGTAATAAATCTCCCCCTATGTATAACAGTTTAAATGTATATATGAGTGCGTGTGTGCCTGGATGGATGCATCCTATGTACAACTATATGTGTGTAAGTATGTAAATGTGTGCATATGTAAGTGTATAAATTTGTGTTAGGCTACATTCACTCTGCCGTATGGGGGACGTATATACGGCCGACATATATATACGGCCTTTATACATCCCCCATACACGGCAATGGGGGCGCAGCGCCCAACGGGAGCGGTACGGTGCCGCACGCGTTTGGCACCGTACCGATCCGTACCCCTTAGAAAGATAGGACACGTCCTATCTTTCTCTGGAATACGGAGCCAAGCGCCATATATTCCGATGGAGAGGGACGGGGGGTGAGCGGCGTGCTATGGTACGGCGGGCAACGGCAGTGTGAATGTCGCCTTATTGTATAAACTTGTGCATGTACAAATATTTATATTTTTCAAAGAGGAAGGGGGACTCCATTCAGAATTCAGCTATGGTGGTCAGGTGCTCCTAGTTACACCCCTGCTGTTCCCTGCTCCCATGGAGGATCTCATGGCTAATTAATTACATTGGCAAACTATGTTATTATAGACCCTATTTTAGATGGTATGTTAATGGCCCTTGATTGACTCCATACTTTGTCAAGACCAATGAACATTAGGGAGATTACTTACACTCTACACCCTCATTAAGCCAGAACCAAACTGATCTTAGAGGATCCACTTCTATTAAGACAATGCACATTGTTCTTTAGCAGAAATGTGTGTTTTGAAAACAACTACTGGATGTTAATCATTCTCATACAACTTTCCGATTAACTAAATAAATGTAGTTACTCCCCGTGGGCAGTCATAGCCACAGCTAGTTGCTAGGCATGTCAATTTGCCAGATTGGCAGCTAAACACAGATTGTCTTGGCCAGACGGCAGAACCCGATCACTATCATGGGTGAAGTTAGAACCATCTCGTAAGCTATATTCCAGACTTTACCTCTGTGGCCTTCCAAAAAAAAGGTTTGTTGTACTTTAACAGATATTCAGGTGTATTACTATATAATACTAGAGTTAAAGATTTATGGCATAGAATCACTCCTATAGTAAAGTAAAAGTTGCACTATGCTTTGTAGCTAATGCAAATCTATAACTACGTGCCTCATAAGTTTTAAGATTGTGTATTCAGAATAACGTGCTAATACTTTCAAACATTTGCCGTTTCCCCATCATCTGTATTTGTTACTGACCTCTGTTGCGTTTGGAAAAAGTACTGGAATGAATCTGAAGTTAATGCTTCCTTGATTTATGAACTCCATCTGCATCTACAAGACAAAAGTAAAAATCATATTAAAGCTGAAATAAAAAGGTAGTGTTTATAACATGCTCTTATATATCTGAGTGAACAGTGGTTGAGTGATACTGTAAGAGGATCTATGACATGCATATAAATACAGCAAGAGCAACTGCATAGTCTATCACATCCGCCGAATCATATGATATGGTCCCCTGAAGTTTATATGTGACTTAACTCATTATAACCAAGGGAGTGGTAACCTTTTATTTTCTCTAGAGTTGTGTCTGTATGAGAATAAAAGCTTAACACCCCGTGGCTATCACTAGCCAATTCTTATACAAATCAGTGGAGGCATTGTCCTTTAAACTATCCATATCTATTTATTTCTATCTTTTTATCAATATATCTGTATTTATTTCTATCTTTCTATGTATATGTATCTCTCTATTTCTATCTATCAGTATGTCTATCTATCTGCCTGTATCTCTATCTATTTATCTGTATATCTATCTGTCTGTATGTCTATCTATCTGTATGTCTATCTGTCTATATATCTATATCTGTACATGTCTATCCATCTATCTGTATGTCTAGCTATCTGTATGTCTGTCAATCTATTTATCTACAATCAGAAAATCCACAGCAGTAAAATGTCAAACATCTGATGGCTACTTTCAGCAGGATAATGCATGTCATAAAGCTGGAATCATCTCAGACTGGTTTCTTGAACATGACAATGAGTTCACTGTACTCAAATGGCCTCCACAGTCACCAGATCTCAATCCAATAGAGCATCTTTGGGATGTGGTGGAACGGGAGATTCGCATCATGGATGTGCAGCCGACAAATCTGCAGCAACTGTGTGATCCCATCATGTCAATATGGACCAGCACCTTGTTGAATCTATGCCACGAAGAATTGAGGCAGTTCTTAAGGCAAAAGGGGGTCCAACCCGTTACTAGCATGGTGTATCTAATAAAGTGGCCAGTGAGTGTATATTGGGCTATGTCCTTAGTCTCTGTGTAAAAGTTTCCACCCTATTATCACCCTGTGAACATCACAGCAATAAACTGCAACGTGAGAAAGCCTGCTTAGATCTTTATTATGGAACCTTGAGACTCTGCAATTGTGGATATAGTCCCTAGTGGGCGAGTGAGTCGGCACTCACAAGGTCCAGAAACAACATCTTTAATTCATATACACTACCACAACTCCAACAATGCCGACATGCAATTATTTTCTATATGGGAATGACTATTATCTACAAATAAGGGGGACAGCTGTGGGAGGCCAATATGGCCTAAACTTAAGCACATTTATTTATGGTGAATTTAGAGAAAACATGCATATATCCATGTCAGGCTTGCGGGTTGTGGATCCCCTCGACCACTGCAGACGATGACTCAAGCCACTACCTGGGACCGGTTTTCACCAGAGCCCGCCGCAAAGCAGGTTAGACAAGCTGTGGCGTGGTACCACCAGGTCGTTCCTCAGGCATGACTTGTATGCAGTGGCGGCCAAGGTTGAGGTACAAGAACGGCAATCAATCTCGTGGTCAAAATCCAGGCACGGGGTCAGGGCAGGCGGCAGAGATGCAACGTCAGGGTTCAATCCGGGGTCATCAACAGGAGGTCCAAGCAGAGGGGTACGGGAACACAGCACACAGGACAGCAATATGGAGGATCACTGGTACACGGAAACACGGAGGAGCTCAGGCAACACAGGAACGCAGGAGACACAGGAACGCAGGAGACACAGGAACGCAGGAGACACAGGAACGCAGGCTAATCGCAGTAAAGCTTTCTCTTAGGCTATGAGGCACAAAAATCCGGCAGGGCTTGCAGGAAGAGGCAGGCTTATGTAGAATTGGGCAATATGTTGGGGACACGCGCGGACCGTGGAGGGGAGCGATGCAGGAGCTGGGCCAGGTGCGACGCGCTGGCCGTTGGGCTGCACGGGTGAGCCAGCGACACGCGATATGGGTCGCGGGATCAACCGTGACAATCCATCTCCATTCTTTTAAAAACATGCTAATGTCCTCCTCATGTAAACAGGATTCATGGCTGTTTTTTTATTATTAATTTTAGTCACAAGAGTCTCACTCCTGTACCTAAAATAATTCCATTTTTTCTCATATACGAATCTCCAAATGAATCAATGGACTGATTCTCCAACAACAAAAAATTAAATCTACCCTAAATCTTTGTAATAAGTTGGTGAAAAGTGACATTGGGCCCTTTAAACAGCCTTGTTGTTAAAGTCTGCTTGTTATCCTTGTCTACATTGGGAAAATTGTAGATACAGAGTAAATAAAGTGAGGTGTTTACACACCCAATTATACACGAAACCTACAAACTAAGAACTACACAGTATGTAGAATAGATCATATATGTTTTGATGTTTCAATTATACAAAGTACAGTTTGGGCAGGGACACTAGAACTAGAAGTATAAATATGAGGGCGGTTCAATAAATAACCGGGTTAGAAATGAAGAAACCATTTTTTTAAAAAAATTTCAACATAACCCCCTTTTAGAAAGATACACTTTTCCCAATGTTCCTGTCAATTTTTTTACCCCTCCAAAAAATAGGATTTGTCGAACTCACCAAAAACCCATCAGTCTCAGCGATGACTTCCTGTATTGAGCCAAATTATTTCCCTGCAAGCCATTTGTTCATGTTAGGGACCAAGAAAAAGTCGCAAGTAGCCAGATCGGGTGAATACAGGGGGTTGCAGCAGCAATTCATTACGCAATTCAAGCAGTTTGACGGCGACAACTCCGGATGAATGTACTGGTGCGTTATCGTGGTGAAACAGCACCTACTTTTTCGCCAAATGCGGCCGTGTCTCCTTAAATTTTTTGTCAAAGCGGTCCAATAACTCACTATAGTATTTTCCAGTGATCGTTCTTCCTTTTACTAAAAAATCCATGAGTATGATGCCGTTCACATCCCAAAAAATCATTGCCATGACCTTTCCAGCCGCTGGGACAGTCTTCATCTTCTTTGAAGCAGATACACCGGGCAAAACACTATTTGTTTTGCCATTGTTTTAACCAATTTCCCTCAGGAACGCCCTGTCATCAAACACGGGTACTTATTGAACCGCCCTTGTATGTGTAATCTATGTGTAATCTTTTGCCAGAAATGTGACAGACTCAGAGGCTGGAGGGGGAGAGTCACTTTAGGGGCCTATATCTTGGTTCTATAGCAGCTAGTGTTGCGGTAGGATTTAAGATATCCTCTTTTAGTTCAATCTATTTATCTACAATCAGAAAATCCACAGCAGTAAAATGTCATTGACAACCCCTAATGGTGGAGGGTACAAGAAGCTCCAGAGTCCAGGTAAGGAACTCCTATAAATATCCAATTCCAAAATGGAGCAGGACTTCAAATCCAAAATGGTGAAAAATGGGGTAGAGTTTATTCTAAAAACACAATCCCATTTTTCACGGAGCATCTATCTATCTATCTATCTATCTATCTATCTATCTATCTATCTATCTATCTTTCCATATAACTATCTATATACAGTATCTATGTGTTCATTCCATATTTGCAACTTTTTTTTCAGACATTTTAGAGACTTTTCAAATGTAAACGGTGCATGAATTTTAGCCAAGTATGCCTTATTTAACTTAGGAATACAGATGTTTTTCCTAATTTATAATATGCGACTTTTTTAAATTGTCTTAAAAAAGTTTCAAGATTACTTGTTTACAGAAGAGGCATAGATGACCAAAAAAACACACTTTTTTTGTTTTAAAACATAGGTAAAACATCGTCTGATACGCCGGAATAATGGGGAATGAATTAGGTGGAAAATTTGATAATTCAGTAGGGACGCTGTATAGAAATTAAATGGGGTGTCAACGTTTAAATTATTAGCTTGAATTATTATTTAGGGTGAAATTACCTGTTGAGTCTTGAAACACATGATGTCAGCCCTGAACACCACTTTTTTGCTAGGATAACATTCTACAGAAAGATTGGTGCTGATGAGATTGAGGGAGGTTTACTCCTGTTCTCCTAAAATGCCTTTTATGTTGGATACAGCGTGGGTTTGGGTTCCTGCTCTGCTCAATATGTTTGGCTGGGCCCCAAAAACTCGTTATGTAAGTCACGGTGGCAGGTCTTGCCAACGATGGCTAGTGGGAATGTAACACCAAATGTGGTTGCTGCGTGCCGCTGCTCAATAGACTTGTGTATAATAAGCGAAAGAGGCCTTTAGCGAATATGTCAACACAAATAGAGATAAAAAAATATTCGCGCACTACATTCTGCGCGTTTATCACACACTTCCATTCCATGTCTTATCAGGAATGTGACTTGGAAACATAATTACTTATTCCACAATGGATTATTTTCATGATTTTATTAATTTCAAATATGGCTCAATATTAAGGGATTGGTTATCATATCTAGGTAGCATGGATTGTTAGACAAATCTGAATCAAACAGAGAGCCAATTATAGAGCAATAGTTGGATAAAACGCATTCCTACACAGGATATGTTAATAGGCTAGACAGATCACCATGGGAATAAATATCTCCACTATAAATCGATCGAATTGCTGTAAATAGTTTGACCAGGTGTGCCCTTTACGGGGAATATTCATAGCAGATGATCATGGTGTGATGTAAAAAAAGACCATAATTCGTCCACAGATTACATGACCTTCTATCTTAGGCTTCATATCCTTGGGCAATTTCAACTTCTGTTATCATGAGTTGTCCAAGTTCCTGAGAGAAAAGACTGACAGGGGATGGAGAAGCATCACCATAGGAGAGGAATCAATACTATCATTGAACCTGATAAATACATTTTATCTCGGCCTAAAACAAATCTATGTTTTATATTTATATTCAACCATACAAATCAGAAAACACAAAAACAATGGAAGTGAGACAAAGGATAGAAAAACACATTAACCTAGAACAGTGAGAAGTAGGTAGGATCCTCGTCGCAAGGGCTCACAATCTATATTGGAGGACATAAAGTCGAGGGAGCAAGTATTGGCGAAACATATACATTTTCTTAAAACCATGCTCATAAGCCTGGTTTCACTAATACAAAGGAGTAAACGACTGCCTGCATAAAAAAGTATGGGAATTGTTTATATATATGGTGTTGTGAATTGGTATTGCATGTAGATATTGTGTAGTATCAAGGATTTTGGGGCATGAACAAGCTATTGCTGGTATTTGTGCTCACATCCATGTTTATAGATACGGAATGGATATGGTGAGCTATGTGCACATTACGGGTTTAGTTTAAAGAACAATCAACGTAAATGGGGCCAAATTACGAGCACGAATATATGGAGACTAAAAAAAGAATGCTACATTCGGTGTGAAAAGCACTATAGGCGCCTTTCACACTCTGTATAGGAGCCATAGCTCAGTCGTATGAACGGGCACGCTAGCATACGGCCACAAAGGTGCATTCTGTATGCTCGTAGCTATTGCGGTATGCAGGACCCGGACTGCAGGCTTCCACCTCTCCAGTCAAAGTATTGCCACGCGCTTGGGTCCCGCCCCGGGGTTGTAGCATACATGTGTATGAAAGGGCCTAATTGGCCAAACTTTTGTGAAGTGTAAGCAATAGCTCTTTATTCAGTTTTAAGGAAATCTCAGCGTTAAAAACATGATAATGATTAAATCAGTGTGCACTAATGTATAGATCAGGCACTGTCACTTTAGTAATCGTTCTTATACAGTGAGTCACTTTCAAAGTTATGATAGGAAATTACAGGAAACCCCTCTGTGTTTCGTAGCTCACCAGGTGCGACACGTGTCACCACCTGATTCTCAGCTTGTCCTCTCTCTAGCCGCTGCAATCCTCACGGTGTAGCACACAGTGGGAAGTGTTCACTAACAGTTAACAAACAGCTATGAGTAAGAGAATGGAAGGACTGCTGTAACACCTCCAGAGCTCCTGGTTAATTAGCATATATCTTACAAGTTTATTTTAGAAAAGAGAAGAAGGCCTTGGATAACAAATATAAGAATGATTTCCACAGTCCTAGTGTCTTGAGATCTATATTAAGTGTCCCCTGGTTCGGTCTTATACGAGTATTGATGCGTAGTTTTCTTTTCAACCCACTTATACCCTTATTTGAGTTGATAGCTGCAAAAAAAAAAAAACTGAGGGTAAAAGATAGTTGCCAGTTTTTTTTGCACAAAGTCAACCCTGAATTGTTCATTAATTTTGTCAGGTCCTTTTTTTTTTTTTTATAGCGACTGGACAGAAAAGTTCAGGGCGTTAAGGGTTAGCTAAAACCAAAGGCTTCCTCGACGGACCCTGTTGTAGTTAGTTATGTCCCTTATTGGCCTGAAATGTTCTCTTTAAATGCGGACATAAATGGAGATGGTTAATGAGGCAGCAGTATTGAAAGTGTGTTACTAGTACTTCATTTTTAATTATTTAATGCAAAATTTTACCATACCATGAAAACTAGAGATGACGCGGAGCACTAAAATGCTCGAGTGCTGATATTCGAGACGAACTTTTCCAGATGCTCGAGTGCTCGTCTCGAATAAACGAGCCCATGAAGTCAACAATGGGAGACTCGAGCCATTTTCAAAGGGACCATGGTTGCGGGAATAAATGTGAATAATTGAAAAAAGAATCGTCTTCTGATAAGTTATCAGATGCTATTGCAAACATCTGCCAATCTCCTTTTCACTGTTCGGCGCGTATATATCATCCCGACAAGTAAAGACAGATGTGAAAACAGTGACGAATAGAATAAAAACAGTGAGACCACATGACATTTTAAGGAGAAAAACCACAGTGAAGAATAGATTGCAGAGTCTGCACATTCTGCTTACTTGTCGGCGGAACGCTGTACCGGGATCCGCCTGCTTTCTTCCATGAAGTCTCCCGATGTCTCCGTGCCGCGCCGGGATTGTCTCAGTGCAGTTCCTGCCTCATGTCTCGTGCCCATAGTCTCCGTGCCTCGATGTCTCCGTGCCCATGATGTCTACGTGCCCTACCGTGCCCGATGTCTCAGTGCCCTATCCCGTCCATTATGTGCCAAACTCCGTGCCGATTCCGCACATATGTCTCGTGCCCGATGTCTCCGTGCCCATATGTCTCGCCCGTGATGTCTCTCCATAGGTCTCCGGTCCCCGAGTCTCCGTGCCCCGATGTCTCGTGCCGGGTTGGCCCATATGTCTCCGTGCCCCGATGTCTCCGTGCCCATTGTCCGTCCGATGCATATGGTCTCCGTGCCATATGGTCATCCGTGCCGATGTCTCGTCAGTGCCCGATGTCTCCGTGCCCCGATGTCTCCGTGCCCATGTACGTCCCTATGTCTCCGGGCCTCGATTGTCTCCTGCCCCGATGTCTCGCGTGCCCAATGTCATCCGTGCCCATAGTTCAGTTGCCCGTATTCCGTCGGTCCGGCCCCGATGTCTCCGGTGCCATAGTCTCCGTGCCCCTGATGGTCTCGGGCCCTATGTCTCGGCCCAGATGCTCTCCGTGTCTCCTCCATATGTCTCCGTGCCCGACTATGGTGTAGTCTCCCAGTTTCGTGCCCATATGTCCGGTCAGTGCCCGAGATTCTCCGTGCCGATTGTACTCCGTGCCCCATAGCTCCTGCAGTCCGTGCGAGCCCCGAAGATGCTGTGCCAATATGTCTCAGTGAATGTCCAGTAAGATGTCTCGTGCCCTATGCTCCTCCAGTCTCAGCTGCCCATATGCTCTGCACCTGTCCGTGGCAGATTGTCTGCCGTGCCCCGATGTCTCCGTGCCATTGTCTCCGCCCGATTGTCTCGGCCCGATGTCTCCGGTCCCGAGGTCTCCGGCGCACGAGTCCTGCCCATATGTACGCGTGCCATTGTCTCGGTGCGCCATATGTTCCGTGCCCGAGTCCTCGTGCCCGATGTCTCCGTGCCGCCCCCGCATGTCTCTGTGCCGTCCCCGAAGTGTCTCTGTTGCTGTCCCTCCCTCCCGTGGTGTGTCTCTGGATGTCCCCAGGGTGTCTCGCCTGCTGATCCGGTTCTGCAATGTCTTCTTCACACATATTATTGTATCTTCAATACTATTTTGCGCGCCGTTCCGCGCGTACTCCCGACAAGTAAGCAGATGTGCCGACAATCTGTAACTATTCTTCACTGGTTCTTCACGTGTTGTTTCACTTAAAGATGATCTGTGTTCACGTGTTCACTGTTTTTATTCTACTTCTTCATTGTCTTCACTGGTGTTTGTTAATTTAATGTCGATCTCGAGCAGGGGAATACTTCGTCCGAGCAACGAGACCGTCTCGAGTAACCTTGAATGCCCGACACGAGCCATCACAAGCTCGGACGAGCATGTCTCGACCCATCCTCTACTGAAAAACCCTGTTTCAAAAGGTATTGTATCATCTGCGAAACGTATAGAATATGCACTAGCACTCTAATTAGAGAGGACTTGCCTATATATAGTTTCGAACTTCAAGTACGTGGTAGTTGTTCCAACTGGGGGAATTATGTATTCCCTTTCGTAGGTAGGGCGCGGAACAGTCTCCTTGTGTCGTACGGCATCGATTAAATGGGGGGTATTTTCAGCCCAGTAGGCACGATAGGCCATGAGCTGAGAACCAGCATATGCAAAAAAAATATATAGGTTTCATGGAATGACCCCATCAAGAAATTCAGTGAAACCTGGTGATTTGTTAACACAGAATAACCATGAGGTGATATAACCATGCATATACAAATGTGTTACCTTACAGGGAAACTACCAGGTAGACAGCCACAGTAGTCGGGTGCCCTGGGGTCCAACCTGTGCTCACTAATAAAAATGGAGGTGCACATATATGCTGTAAATCGTATTTGTAGTAGATGGTGTATCAGGTATAGACGTTTGGGTGTATGCTGTATCTCGTGTTATGGTATGTTGTATTGAGTGTGTTTATCCATGTGTACAATATGTGTGTGTCTTCTATCGATGGTGTCATCGTCTATAGGGATGGATTTGATAGCTGCCAAACCCCCCTTTGTCCCGCTGGTACATCAAGACGGCCATGGTCCCTTGCCGTAACTAAGGGTTGCACGGCCGGATGAAGCAAAACTATTTTGCATGTGGTTACAAGAAACAGCCACTATGCCCTAATACACCCCGAGGCATACAGGTGGCGATTGCTATTTTAAGTGAAAATGTCTTGCAGCTGCGCAAGAATTTACAATCATTGTGACTGAGTCGTACACCAGAATAATGTGTTGTAGAAAACAGTAATAGAATATCCCCCAGTATAACATTGTTAAATGTAAGATATGGAGGTGCAGGTGCCGTGCTGGATGGATGCATCCTATGCTACAACTCTATGTGTGTAAGTACTGTAAATGTTGCGCATATGTAAGTGGTATACATTGGTATGGTCATTCACCTGAGCTGTATGGGGGACGTAATACGGCCGATCATATATATTTTCAGCCTATACATCTACCCACATTACGAGCAATGGGGGCAGCAGCGCACCAAGGGGCGGCACGGTGGCGCAACGTTTGGCACGCGTACGCATCCGTACCCCTTAGAAGGATAGACACGTCCTATCGTTTCTATGGAATACGGAAGCCAAGAGCATATATCCGATGGAGAGGGACCGGGGTGGTGAGCGGCGCTACTGGTACGGCGGGCAACGGCGCCCAGTGATGAATGTCGCCTATTGTATAAAACTTGTGCAGTAAGATATGTATATTTGTTTCAAAGAGGAATGGGCACTCCATTCAGAATTCAGCTTGGTGGTCCAGGTGCTCCTAGATTACACCCTGCTGTTCCCTGCTCCGTGGAGGATTCATGGATAATTAATTACATTTGGCAAACTATGTAGTATATAGACCTATTTAGATGGTATTTGTTAATGACCCTTGATTGATCCATACTTTGCTTTCGCCAAGGACCAAGAACATTAGGGAGATTACTTACACTCTAAACCCTCATTAACGCCAGAACCAAACTGACCTTAGCGGTCACCACTTCTGATTAAGACAATGAACAATTAGGAGATTACTACACTCTAACCCTCTTAAGCCAGAACCAACTGATCTTAGAGGATCCCACTTCTGATGTAAGACCATCACATTAGCTTAGCGGAAATGTGTGTTTGAAAACAGACTACTGGATGTTTATTCGATTCTACAAAACTTTCCGATTAACTAAAATAAACTGTAGTTACTCCCCCCCGCGGGGCAGTCATAGCACACAGCTAGTGCAGGCATGTCAATTTGCCAGATTGGCAGGCAAACAAGATGTCTTGGCCAGACGCAGACACCGATTCAGCTATCGAATGGGTGAAGTTTAGATAACAGCATCTCTGAAGATATTCCAGATTTAACCTTCTGTGGATTCTATCAAACAGGCCACAAAGTTTGTTGTATCTTACACAGATATCAGGTGGTATTACGTATATAAGTACTAGGTTAAACGATGTTATGCATAGAAATCACTCCTATAGGTAAAGGTAAAAGTGGCATATGCTTTGTAGCTAATGCAAATCAAAACTACGATGCCTCAAAGTTTAAGATGTGTATATCAGAATAACGGTGCTAATACTTTCAAACATTTGCCGTTCCCTCCTACATCTGTATGTAGTATGACCTCTGGTGCGTTTTGGAAAAAGTACTGAATGAATGTGAATTAATGCTTCCTTGTGATTATGAAATCTCCAGCTACAAGACAAAAGTAATAACTCAATATGAACAGTGAAATAAAAAGGTAGTGTTTATTAACAGTGCTATATATCTATGGGGAACAGTGGTTGAGTATTACGTAAGAGGCTCTATGGACAGCCTATATAATACAGCAGAGCAACTGCATAGTTCATCACATTCCGCGAACTCATATGATATGGCCCCTGAAGAGTTTTATAGTCGATGAACTCATGCATAACAGGGGGAGTGGAACCCTTTTATTTTCTCTAGCTGTGGGTCTGTAGAGAATAAAAAGCTAACACCCGTATGGCTTCACTAGCCAATTCTTATTAAAAATCATGGAGAGGCAGTTGTCCTCTAAACTTCCAGATCTAACTTATTTCTATCTTTTATTCAATATATTCTTGTATTTATTACTATCTATCTTTATAGTGATATGTATTTCTCCTTTTCTATCTATCAGTATGTCTATCTATATGGCCTGTATCTATCATTTATCTGATGATTATCTGTCTGTATGCCTGATCTATGCTAGTCTATCTGTCTATATATCTATATCGTGACATTCTATCCATCTAGCTTAGTCTTAGTATCTGATGTCTGTCAATCTATTGTAATACAATCAGAAAATCCACAGCAGTAAAATGGTCATTGACAACCCCTTAATGGTGGAGGGTACAAGAAGCTCCAGAGTCCAGCGTAGAGAACTCCTATAAATATCAATTCCAAAAATGGGAGCAGGACTTCCAAATCCAAAATGGTTGAAAAAATGGGGTAGCAGTTTATCTAAAAACACAATCACCATTTTTCAGGAGACATCTATCTATCTATCTATCTATCTATCTATCGATCTATACTAATCCTATCTATCTTTCCCATATAACTATACTATACTACAGTATCTATGTGTTCATTCCATATTTGCAACTTTTTTTTCAGACACTTTTAGAGACTTTTCAATGTAAACGGTGCAGATGTTAGCCACCGTATGCCTTATTTAACTAGGAAACAGATGTTTTTCCTAATTTATAAATGGCGATTTTTTAAATTGTTTAAAAAAGTTTCCAAGATTACTTGTTTACAGAAGAGGCATAGATGACCAAAAAAACACACTTTTTTGTTTTAAAACATCTAGGTAAAACAAAATGCCTGTGGTTAGGCTATTGCAAATGTTGTGGAAATGTTTTCAAGCGATTTGGCACATGCTGTTTTCATTTTTCCATCCATGGAGTTTTCTGATAAAGCTTAATGTTGACAAGCTATATCCAAAGCAAAATTTAAATTTTTAAAAAAAAAAGCTTTATGGGTCAAAATGGTCGGTGGTAACAGGTTTTTCATACAATTCGCGGAACTGTGTACAATTTTTCCACCGAACTCAGGTACTTGAGTAATTAGTAGAATGTTTAAGCGGCCAACATAAATCAGGCCAAAGGTATGATTTATTTAGAACAAAAATATATAAAACCCTTAAAACATTAACATCAGAGACAATGAGATCTTTTGTATGACTGTATCGCCTATATGTCTGGAAGTGATTTGCAGTAGGTGCAGGTTGGTTAGTCACATGACATTCAATGAGTATTAAGTGTCATTTGCAGGGATGCACCACCGGTCCCTTAAGGTTTCTGTATGTACCATGTAAGTTCTGGCATAGCTTTGGCCAGTTATAGATGCTAATTAGTCAGATCGTAAGATATGATACATGTGAATGTCCGCATAAGTGCGGAGAGAAAAAATGATGTTGGAGTGACGTTTATTCCCTTAAGTGCTCTGTTCTATTCTTGTCCACCTCTAAGTAAATGTTTTATTGGGCGCACCTCGCCTAGTCAGGTGATGGAGTCTCTCAGCCAGTCGCTTCAGTAAAGCAATCTTTTTGGCTACCAAAAGTGGTTATGGTGTATAATTGGTCGGTAGTCGGGGTCTCCAGCCTTCCCATTTCTACCCTGTCCGTGATACAGAAGAAAAGATACCTGCTAATGCATTAAGTGGGAGCAAGTGAGTATGCCCGTTATTATCAGATGCGTAGGTTAGGGGACAGGTTAGTAGCGATGGATAGGGTCTACCAGTGCGTGCCTCACAATTTCGGTGGGCACTAGTTATCCTGTTAGGGCAGGACCGGACATGGAGGTGAAGGAACATATATTGCTGTGTGCATCAGTTGTAGGAAGGTCTATCTCGCCAGCGTGCACTCAATAAAGGATGCGCACCCCAACCCTCAACTAGTAACAAGCGATGATGATCCGTGGTCGCGTGTTTAGCAGTTTTGTTCCCAATTACGGAAAAATTAAAGCCAGTTGTCTACAGACTCCCCTTCCTTGACTAGTATGATCTACAGATCGCTATTTGACCGTACCCTCCCTCTAGGCCCACAATAGGAGAATTCTTGTATATCTGGTAAGAATACTCTTCCAAAGAGTGCTTCTTCAGCGACTTCTTAAGCCTTGGCTCAGTTTGATTGTATTAAATGTTGCATGAGGATCCAAGATTCCATCGGTTATAAACACTACTTTTATGCCTGCTCAAAGTCTGGGTTTGTCCCATAAGGGCTGAGGGTTTGAAGAGAGCTGGAATGACAGCCCAAATTGTTTTCGACAGGCTCTTCCATGTTGCTATAGTTGTGCTTTAGGAGTACGACTTGCTTTGCTATCTTGGTTGGCTGGCTCTACAAGTCGCATTATCGTTCTACCTGACATTGGACAAAGCAATTTGTTGCAATGTATCCAGTTCGATGATGTTTTTCATTAAGCTGCTGGATTGTACTTTCTAATGTGAGGAACAGTTCATCCCCCCCTGAAAGTTTGGTGGGTCATCAGACAATTTAGGGAGATCATTGCCTCTTTCCTCTGCCCATATGAACTGTAAAAGCCTGTTAGGTCTCTGATTGTCCATAGTTTCAAATCAACAGGTGGTTAGCGTCTGTAGGGGATGATAACAGACATACAAAAACGATATCATTGTGAATAAGTGTATTCTACCTAAATATAATCTGGAGGAAGGTAGGGGTTCCCATTCTGCTTTAATTTCTGAAACTACGGCGGGCGTGGAGTTGATGCCTTATATAGCAGGTGTCTCAAACTCCAATTTACTGGGGGCGCTGGAGGTAGATGCTGGGTAAGGTGCTGGGCCCGCATCAAGTTTCCACACAAAATGCGCTACAGAAATATCATTATTCAGATGTCAAGTGTTATGGCGGTCTCCAGCGCAAGGAAGCCGTAGCTGCGGAGACAGTGTTTCTACTATGAACGCGTCCTGTGCAGCCGAGGGGTCCCACGCCCTACCGCACTGAGCCCAGCAGGGGACTCAGTGCGAAATTGGGATAATTATGTTCAATGTATCATTTTTAGGATAGTGACGACTCTTTTGATCACTTTGATAGATTTTTTTTATTTTCAAAATGGCCATTTTCAGACTTGTGGGCGCATTTTCCGTATAACGGGGTTAAAACGCATTGTAAAAAACGTTATTATATGTTGCATAGATCGGCATTTTCGTGCGCGTCGACTTACTAATG
Organism: Engystomops pustulosus; assembly: GCA_019512145.1. Lineage (NCBI taxonomy): Eukaryota > Metazoa > Chordata > Amphibia > Anura > Leptodactylidae > Engystomops > Engystomops pustulosus. The sequence continues at coordinate 122,596,631 of CM033643.1, forward strand.
TGTTTATGATTTTACTGTTTAATTTATTTATGTCAGGTCTAGGGAGGAAAGGGGTGCGGTGATTTGATAATTTTTTTTTTATTCTAAGTTTTTTTTAAAAACTTTTTTTATTTTATTTATAGCATTTTCAGACTCCTAGGGTTTTTAACCCTTAGGTGTCTGATCGATCCTACAATATACGTGCATACTACAGTATGCAGTAAAGCGGATTTTCCTCCTCATTCATTACAATCGTGCTATCAGCACATTGTAAGAAGGGTAAAACGAAATAGCCTCGGAAGACAGAGGTACCATGGATGACGGATCGCGCCCCCGATGACGTCACGGGGGCGGGCGATCCCAGGTAGAGGGCGGCTCCCATGCGCCGTATCTGGTTTGTAGGGCTGCCGGCAGCTTTGCGCAGCCCACGCTGTAAAAACACCCGCGATCGCGGTGTAGGACACCGATCGCGGGGTTGTATGTTATCCAGTAAGCCTTGCTGCAATATTGCAGCAAAGGACTACCGGCATGGAGAGGGCTCAGCCAAGGAGCCCTCTCATCCAGGTGGTGGGAGCCAAAATGTCTGTCCCAGGCGGGCCGCAGTTGCGGCGCGGGCCGCTCGGAGTTTTGAGACCACCTGCATATAGCAATGCGGATGTGTTGCCTATTGCAATCCCAAGTATTTTAGTGCACTTTTAGTGGGCAAGTCCCACTCCCATTGATGTTATGCTTTCTTTCTCCCCAAGAGGAGGGGTCCAGAGGGAAGAAGGTGTCATATTTTACTCAGGTTCACCTTTAAACCCGACAGTTGCCATAAATTCTGCGATATGTGTCAAGATCCGAGCCAATGTGCACAATGGGTCTGATACAAACAGCAAAATATCATCTGCAAAGAAAGCGGTTTTTACCCCGCTGTCTCCCACTCTATTCCCTTTGTTAATGGCAGGGAAGCGTAATGCCAACGCTAACGGTTCAAGGGCTAGGTCAAACAGCAGGGGTGATAAAGGGCACCCCTGCCTCGTTCCACTATGCAGATGTATAACCCTAGACTTAAAGCCAGACATTAGGATCTCCGCCCTAGGATCAGTATATAGGGCATTGACTAAAGTGCGAAACGAGCCCTAAAACCCAAACCTGTCAAGGACCAGATCCAACCACCACCAGCGGTTCATAGTGATATATAGTTGTAATATTCACAAGTGAAGTTAACCTGGCACCAGGGCCGGCTCCAGGTTTTAGTAAACCCCTGGGTGACAGAACCTTAGTGGGACCACCCTACATAGCCACAATGTCCTACCCAGCGTAGCCACACTACCCCCTCCCAATGTAGCCACACTGCTCCCTCCCAATGTAGCCACACTGCTCCCCTTCCCCCTGTAGCCAAACTGCCCCCCATCCCCCTCCCCCTGTAGCAACACTGCCCCCCTCCCCATCCCCTTCCCCCTGTAGCCACACTGCCCCCCTCTCCATCCCCTTCCCCCTGTAGCCACACTGCCCCCCTCTCCATCTCCCTCCCCCTATAGCCACACTGCCCCCCTCCACATCCCCCTCCCCCTGTAGCCACACTGCCCCCCCTCACCTCTTCTCATCCCCCACTAGGCCACACTGCCCCCCCTCCCCCTCCCCACATCCCCCTGTCCCTCCCTTAGCCACACTGACCCCTCCCCAGCCCCCTCCCCCTGTAGCCACACTGACCTCCCTCCCCATCCCCTTCCCCCTGTAGCCACATTGCCCGCTCCCCTCCTCCTGTAGCCCATTCCCCCACCCCCTTCCACCTGTCCCCATCCCGCTCACACTGCCCCCCCTGTAGCCACACTTCCCCCTCCCCTGTCAGCCACACTGCCCTCACTCCCCTGTAGCTACACTTCCCCCTCCCCCTGTAGCCCACACTGCCCCTCCCCGTAGCTGACCTGCCCCCCTTCTCCCTGTAGCCACAACTGCCCCCATTCCCCCCTGTAGCCACACTGCCCCCTCCCCATCCCCCTCCCACTGTAGCCACACTGCCCCTCTTCCCTGTAGCTACCCCTCCCCCTCCAGCTACACTGTCTCCCCTCCCCCTGTTGCCACACTGCCCCCCTCCCCCTGTAGCCACACTGCCCTCCCCCTGTTGCCACACTGCCTCCTCCCTGTCAGCCAACCCTGCCCTCCCTCCCCCTCTTCCACACTCTGCCTTCCCTCCCCCCTGTAGCCACACTGCCCCCTCCCCCTGTAGCCACACTGGACCCCTCCCCATCACCCTCCCCCTGTAGCCACACTGCCCCCTCCCCCTATAGCCACACTGGACCCCTCCCCATCACCCTCCCCCTGTAGCCACACTGCCCCCTCCCATGTAGCTACACTGCCCCCTCCCCCTCCAGCTACACTGCCCCTCCTCCTCTGTAGCTACACTGCCCCATCTCCCCCTCCTGCTACACTGCCCCGCTCCCCTGTAGCTACACTGCCCCCCCTCCCGCTCCCACTATAAGTTTATTGTTTTTTACACCGGGGGGCTGCAGAGCATTTCACTAGGGGGCTGCTGTAGGGCATTTCACCCTTAGGGGGGTTGCTGCAAGACACTTCATTACTTGGGGGGATGCTGCAGGGCATTTCATTATAGGGTGGGAGACTGGAGCATTTCTTTACTGGGGGAGAGCTATAGGGGACATTTCATCAATAGGGGTGGCTTTGGCCAATGCATTTCCTACCCTAGTCTTATACTTGAGTCAATACTTTTTTCCAGTTATTTGTGGTAATAATAGGGGCCTCGGCTTATATATGGGTCGGCTAATACTCAAGTATATACAGTACTTATAAATGAATACATATGACTGGTTGGCTATTACTTACCATTCTATGGATGTATCGTGTGTGTAGGCCATGATCATCACTAACATGAATCAAGTCCATTTCAACGTCCTTTTTGTACTGGGGGCTGATTGCTATGATGATCATCACACTTGTCTATTCAATAACAAAAAAGGAAGATTTGTATTTCGTGAGACTTGATTTTAATACACAGACAAAACAAAACAAAGTTCATCTAAGTTCACAGTTGTGTTTGCCTTATAACAATAGTTATCCTATAGGGTAAACACCTTAACGGATAAAAAATATACAAATGGTCAAGCTTGCTCAGCCTCCATGCTGCCGCTCTGCACTGAAAGTACCAACCTTCAGTGTAACAGCATTCACCCTGGCTTTTGAATACTCAGACATGCTATGCTCTGATTTAATTCCCGACACTTGTAAGCAGCCGGCTTCACAGCGCAATGTGTATACACCACTACAATGCCCAGCGCGGGTGCAGTCTTCTGCTAGCCAGTCCAATGTTCCTGAATGATGAGCAAGTACGTTTGAGCATGGCCTACTAGCAGATACTCTAACTTCTGCACTATGAGGTGGTGCATGGGCAAATACTGAAAGGAGCATCACACATGCATGAATATTCCAAAGCCAGGTTAAATTATGTCAAATTGAAGGGCTGGGGTTTTCAGTGTAGGATAGCCACACCTGCAGCACTGCATAGTTAAGTTCCCTGCCTCCTTGACTTTATGTTTCCATTGTTGAGATATAAGGAATAAAAGTGGATTTTTACAATGAAAATATTTTACATTGGACACCATTAAAGAGCAGATAAAATACTACTTGGGGAATAGTGGGGAAAGGGCAATGTCAGAGGTTCCCTTTATCAAAGGACCCCTGTCATCAGGTCTCTGTCACTAGTCCTGCCACTACTACCTGTTGGAGCAGCTCACAAGGATTCTGTCCCAGCCTTTATCTAGTCAATTCATACATTATTCATTGTAAAATCATCTATTTTTTATCATGTAAATGAGGCTGGTCACATGGTCAGAGGCAGTGATGTCACCCCTGTTACCCCTCCCCTCTCCTCTCCCTGCTCATGTATATGTGTAATGTATAGTAAAGCATTGCTAGTGTCTGTGCTTTATCTGCTGACTTGACAGAATTCACAGAAACATAGACATCAGCTACACAAGTATCTGACATGTTCTGCTATAACATGGCTGCCTGGAGCATGTAATGGGACAATGAAGGGATAGAGGCAATGCTCTCTAATGACAGTTTATGAAAATATATTTAGTTTAGGGGGGTTATTTTGCCTGACGGGTTCTCTTTAAGTAAATTTCCATACTTACATCACTGAGATATCTCTCCATCCATCTGATGATGTCCATTCCTCGAATTGATCCCTCAAACAGGTCAATCTAAGCGAAAATATGACAAAATAAGAAGAAAATTAACTGGCTGCCTGAATGTTCCCCTGTGACAGCAGCATATTAGCAGCACAGTGATGAGATGTAGTGGTCATGGAAATCCTATTTAAAGAAAATCTACCATCAAACTCAAGCATGAGGAATAAACCAGGGACACTTACTCATAGAGCCAGGCACTGTGACTGTAGTATTCTATTTATATGTGTTATCCTTCTAAAATCAACATTTAAAATTATGCTAATGAACCCGAGGGTTTTTTCAAGAACCCCTTAGTGATGTCTTTTCACTCGCTGTTACAATGAGCAGAGAAGGTCTCTGCTTTTGCTAGATTACACAGACAGAGGTAGGAGCGAGAGAGCAGGGGCAGGGGGAAACATCCCCCAGAGCACCTCAGGTTCATTAGCAGTGGGAGCATGAGGTAAATACAGTACATGATTTTTAAAAATGTAACAGAAGTAAAAAGATGGTTGGGGCACAATATATGAAATAATTAATTGGGGGGACAGCATATTAAATAATTTATTGTGGGGGCAGCATATTAATTAATTGTGGGGGCAGTATGTTAAATAATTAATACTGGGGGGAAGCATAATAAATGATTACTTGTGGTGGGGGCAGCATATTAATCAATTGGGGGGGGGGCAGCATATTGAATAATTAATTGTGAGGGGGCAGTATAATAAATAATTAATTAGTGGTACAATATATGAAATAATTAATTGAGAGGGGCCCAGTATATTTAATAATTTATTGAGGGCCAATATATAAAATAGTTCATGGTGGGGCAGTATATTAAATAATTAATTGAGGGGGATCCAGTATATTTAGGGTATGGTCACATGCGTTTTCAAGCACTGCGCTAGCGGAGGGGGTCGTAACCTGGCCCAAATGCATTTGCGTTTCCAAAGAACAATCACATGTGTGACCAGGCTCTAAATTATTTGGAGCTCGATATATTAAATAATTAAGGGGGGTCAGTATATAAAATTAATTGGGGCCCAGTATATATAATACATGATGTGGCTCAGTATATTAACCTGTCAACGCTCTACGCTGTACGCTTACGGCATGGAGCTGTCAAGCATGTATGAAGAGGACTCACAGAGTGAGCTCTTGTCATACAGACATTGGTTTTGCTGCATATGCAGCAAAGACCCACTGCTAACACCCAGGATCGGTACAAATCTATCTTGCCTCTATGCAATTGTAATGTTAATGGATACCATATATACTCGAGTATAAGCTGACCTGAGTATAAGCCGAGGTACCTAATTTTACCACCAAAAAACTGGGGAAAACTATTGACTCGAGTATAAGCCGAGGGTAATGCATTGGTCACAGTCCCTCCAGTATATAGGCTGCCAGCCCCTGTAGTCTATAGCCTGCCAGTCCCTGTAGTATATAGCAAGCCCCTGTAGTATATAGCCTGCCAGCCCCTTTAGCATATAGCCTGACAGCTCCTGTAGCATATAGCCTGCCAGCTCCTGTAGTATATAGCCTGCCACCCCCCTAGTATATAGCCTGCCAGCCCCCTGTAGTATATAGCCGGCCAGCCCCATAGTATATAGCAAGCGTGCCCCCATATAGTAAAAAAAAATTAACACTGTACTCACCTTTCCGACGCCCCCTGTAGGTTCTCTTCTTGGATCCTCTTTGGGTCTTCGCGCTCGGCAGGCACACACAATGTCATTGTTTGTGAGCTGCCGGCATCACGAGGGACGGAAGAACCCGAAGAGGCACTGGAGCACCGGAAGCAAGAAGAGGACCTATGGGGGGGGGGGGGGGGGAGGGGGGGCGCACGTCGGAAAGGTGATTTTTAATTTTTTTTTACTTGAGTATTAGCTGAGTTAGGGTTTTCAGCACACATTTTGGTAACTAAATGAGGTGCTCCACACCGCTGGGACCCTTAATCTGTTACTTCACATCTAGTGTCTGAATATGGTCGCACAGTGATTCTGGAGGGTCAACAACCATGACTTTCATTCATGTGAATGTCAATCTAAGTCACAATGTTTCAGTACATGTTGGATCAGGTAAATCACTAAAAAGCTGAAAAGTAGAAAAACACAACAGAGTAAAAAAGAAATAGGAAGGTATGTCTGTGTTTGAGGAAGAGGTGAACATATTTCTGGTATAAGAGTACCATTCTATGACTAATTCTATACACTACAAATATAAAAATCTGCCAATGTGGGTTATATAATGTGACTTCATAAAGTATAAGATAAAGGCAGATATTTTAACTTCTCCTCCTCTATTAAAAACAAGACTTGGTATAAAAACCACCTGATACGTACATAATATGGTGCTTCTGAGCTTCAGTCCATGTCGTTACCTGTTGAGGACTAATTGTAACATGACTTACTGTGGTCTTGAATCCATTGGAGCACAAAAGATTTCCCAGTTGTATAACAGAGTTTGCAGCATCTAAGGAATACGTTATGAAGACTCTTCCTGCAAGACACAGCAGATGCATAGCGTGAATTCACTGTGTTAATTCTGTACTGCTTTCGACTAGAATATCAGCTACAACAACCAGCCAGCCATCAAGCTTAGGCATCAGTATATAAATCATACCCTAAATGAGTTGTCCAGAAAAAATCTTAGTTGCAAAGTATTAGGCCCCTTCCACACTTGCGTTCTTTTGACGTGCAGAACTTGCATTGCACTCTAATCCATTATAATGGTTTTTTCAGACTTGCATTTTTTTCACGCACACAAGCGTTTTTTTTTTAACGCATGTTTAAATCTCGTCATGCTCTAATTTTGCAAGTCACGCGTGTGAAAAAAGCACCATACAAGTCAATGGAGATCCATCAAAAACGCATTTGGCACACATCAATTGCCATAGAAAAGATAGACCTCAGCCCTGGGTCCTTTTCATGCACGTTATCTGTGCGTGAAAAACACATTGAAATTGCATTGAAAATGCGTGTGAAAAACTGAGACACAGATCAAACTCTGACGTGACACTTATTAAGAAAACGTAATAGACTTTTCAATTTTGCCCTTCAAAAATTCAGTATAGAGACATAAAAGAAGTTTCTAATTTGCACTACATTTGACCAATGGAGGTCAATAGATAAGGAGATAATTAGTTTGGATGCCTTTTTTCTCCACATATTTAGTTTGCAAACAAATGACCACAACGCGATTTAATCAACATAAACATAACTGAACCAACTCCAGGCAATTTTTGTCTAAGGCCATGAGGCTACTGTAATTGCGACACAATTTAAAAGTTAAACCCTGCACTCAGTCCGAATCAGTCGGACAGTATGACGGCATTTCCCCTAATTTGTGCCGCATGGAAAGCCAGAGCAGCTGCGCCACAAAAGGATTGTGTGCGCCAAAATGCCAGCACAGACACTTCTTAAATACCTGTGCAAGCCGTGTTAGCCCCGATAAAGGTGCACAGTCCGACGAAAGTGAGCAGCGTGACCTTTAGTAAATGAGCCCCATTAACTCCTTTGCAATGCAAGACTTAATAGCACTGCATGTGTTAAGGTGACATTCCAACCTGTGCATTATGTTATTATGCTATGCTTCTGAATCTGAAACCCTCCTGTAACACCCTTGATTGGAGATAACTGGAATGCAAGGGGAATGCAGACACAAACCCTCTGGATCGGATCCTCAAGTGACTTACTGGGGGATCCCATCCTCCCTTCCCCTGGAATCCCTGCCAAGGGAACATTTTTATAATAAAGTGAGAGGCCCTGAAAGTGAGAGGACCTTTCATAGAAATACATAATAAAGTATAAAAATAACACATAAAGCCGCACATTTAGTATTGCAGCATTCCTTAACAATCTGTATAACAAATATGAAACATAAGTGGACCCACATGGTGAACGCTGTAAAAAAAAAAATAAACACTTGCCAAAAAAGGTGATTTTACATCAAATTCCTTCACAAAAAATGTTCCAATAAGTGAAAGTCATGTGGCCCAAAATGACACAACTGTAAAGAACAATTATTTTTCATGGTATGGTGAAAAGCCCAAAAAACTATCAAAAACAAGAATCAATGATTTTCTTTTCCTATACTCAGAAAGAGTTACCGTAATACAAATCTGATCAATAAAATATAAACACCACAAAGTGAAAGATCTGTGAAGTGCATCTCATCCCACAAAAAATAAACCCTAATATGTCCACACTACCTAAAAAATAGACATGTTACAGCATGTACAACGTTACAAAGAAAATCGGCTATCAATGGTGTTCCTTCCCTTCAATGTCCTGGCCTGTGCCCACATAGTAGGTTCACACCACATATGGGTATCGGCATGCTCAGGAGAAATTGGGTATTAAATGTTATGGGGCATTTTGGCATTCTCTGTGAATGTATACATTTTATAAGAAATACATTAATGTAGGCAAAAAAATGACAATTTTAATATCACACCTCCTTTCTGTTTTAACCCATGTGAAACACATAAAGGGTTAACAAATTACTTAAACATAGTTTTACATACTTTGGTTTCTATACTGAGGTAATTTATGGGGTTTCACTATATATTAAAGGGTTCCAAGGTTATAACCACATAAAGGGTTATATGTCAGATTTGAAAGGTGCAAAATGGCATGGTTATTAACAGGTTTTTAAAAAAATTGAAAAAACGTTAATTTGGTTTTAAGAAAAATTGGTGATAAGTATGTTTTGGGCCCTGATTATGTAAAAATGACACCCTTTTTCCCAGATCAACAATACTTTTGGAGATCTGGCATCACCACCTTACAAAGAAAAGGATGCTGAAACTAGAGGTCACTTAATAATGTACTTAAGAAATGCGGTAAATAATTGTCAACTAATTAATAATGTTATATTACTGCTAAATCTAGTCTTCACTCAATATTGTGCTAAAGAAATTTTGAAACTTAAGGTCATATTCTGTGGCTGTGAACTAGAGATTTTCCATCAGATCGCGAAAACCTTTGTTTCTTATGATGAGGTGTTCTTGGACATTCGCACCATAAGAGCCCTAAGGGCCATGGTCAAAATAACAAGGTACTCATAACATCACCATCTCATCTACTAGAGCTGCTAGAAAGAAATGGATGGTA